>CM070509.1:5639391-6016062 GCA_036346375.1 Guadua angustifolia
AAGATCTCCATAGACGGGGATGATGGTGGAGTAGAAGCCATGAGTGCGGTTGAAATACTAAGGCACTACGAGCAGAAGACAAGAAAGAAAATAGAATGCGACAGAAGACTACAAATCCCATCTATTTATAGCTCTAGGAACGGGTCGCACTGTAGCAATGGCTCTGTTAACATACGCTTCAGTCCCAATCCACAAGGTGTCCGTTACACTTCCACACAAGTGTGGAAACTGAAGAGATGCCAAATTATGATGTTGACCGGATGACGCACTGCATGGAAGCTGAAAGGGCGTGAAGGTTGCAATAGTACCCAACTGTTGGAATGGGTTTTTACTCCGACCGTCCTAAGCGTACGGTCAGGGGCTACTATTGTCGATGTTTATGCTCTGTTCCCTTCTCGATATAGTCATCGAACTGAGAGTCGAGGACTACATCACACATTTTCAACGCATTTCAACGCATGTGCTCTACCCTCTACTCAATGCACTCATCGAGTAGGAGGTTGGGGGCTACATCGCTTGATCTTTTCTTTACCTAGCTCCACTCTCGAGTCGATACGGCTATTGAATAAAGGATTGGGAGCCGCAATAGGTATCTTTGATGCTGATTCTTTACTTTTTTGCTTAATCCAGCTATCGGGTAGGGAGTTGGGGGCTACATCACGACTTTGTGCTTGCATCACTCTACTCCTTACTCGATGATATCATCGAGTAAGGAGTTGGGGGTTACAGGTAACTCTGTACCTTGCTCTATTCACTGGTCGATACTGCTATCGAGCGGGGCACTGTAGCTCTTTATTTCTTTTATATGCGATTTTTTGCACGCATTTACTCAATCGCATACTTAGCATATCAGTGAGCAAAACCAAAGGGTGGCTATGCCTGAACCCGACGATGAGCAATTCTATCCTACGCGAATACAAGCACCAAATTATCAGACATCTAAAGCTTAGCGGATGACAGAAGATGAGGCCTCTAGTCGATTCAACATGCGCTACTCAGCAAGTTCATGTTCGCTACAAAGTCTAAACCGTGTGGTGAATGAAGATTTACAAAAATCATGTAGTTTCACTTTAACTTATATAGCATTTATATTATATACGGCCTCTCCGAGTATACACTCGGTAGCTAAGTCGTTTAATGAAAGTTCTAGCCCTATGTGCAGATACGATCAAGGATGCACGTGGCTACGAAACTACTTACTAAGGGTCTATGAGTGTTAGATCAGATTTGCATCTACTTGTGCTACTGTATTTCATCGATAAGGAAATAACAAGCAAAAGCACAGGAGACAAGCAAATTAATTAGTAACATCATACAAGACCACAATAGCAAAAAAGGTTCAACCATTACATGAGCATGTTTAGGCCAACGAACCTTAGCTGTCATCATCACCATCGCTAGTAAGAGACAGCTCCAACTAGGCCACGAACTTCTTGGTAAGGTCTCTGAAGGACTTCATATAGTCAGCAGCTTCGCTCACCTCACATGCGAATCTTTCATCCAAAATCGAGAAGTTGAGATCTGGATGGTGGCTCTTCATCATGCTGAGCATGTAGGAAGTTGCAAGACAGGCCGATGGGGTCATGTGCTCTAGAGTCTTTGATTGTAGAGTGGCAAGCGCTGCATCTACTGCAGCCTTTTCAACCTCGACTACCTTGTTGCTAGCCTCTGCCTTGTCTCGACTAACCTTGGCCTTAAGCAGCACATTATCGGCAATAGTTTTCTCCATCTTCAGCTTCTCTACTTTCGGGACCCGAATCTACAAATCCGGACCCTCTGTGTATTCTGCACTAGTCCAGGATCGCGCAAGTGCACACAGGCTAAACAGGGTTTAAGTACCACAATCATACATAGCGGAATAATAATAAAGTACTTGAACAACAATAGTAAAAATAAACTGTTGCACGACCTTATGGTCTCCTTACAAAGTTTTGCCATGCAGGGCTACAATTAACAAAAGCATATCAAGTTCAATAGCGGAATCAAAAGTAAGTCAATGAACCCCTTGTATTGCCACAGGCAACTGACAAGGCTCAACCCAAATTCTCCAGACCTTCGTTGAATTCTTCCTCCCAAGCTGGCGTAGCTTCTTCTTCTGAGGTTTTGTTGAAGCAAGGGTGAGTATACAACAAACTCAGCAAGACATGCACAATGCAGTTCTATTACTACATGCATGGCTTATTCCAAAGGATAGGCTTAAGTGGTTATTTTGCATAAAGCAGCGTTTTTAAACAGGTAATCTTAATTAGATTCCAAAAGCAATAAAACAATATCATAATAATAATTTCTTAATTCTTTTTCAGAGGTTTGGCACACAGCTCTAAGTTCAAGTTATCTGCCTTTGGCACACAGCCACCAATCCCACATTTTTATTTCGAAAATCTAACCCTTGACTGTAATCCCCGAGCATTGTCCAGTACCGCGGACACGGCTATTCGAATAGATTTTACACACACACTCTGCAGAGGCTGTACACTTTACCCACAAGATACAGTCGCTCACTACACAAGTGATTGATTGTAACAAAGTCTTTCAAAAACTAACATCTAACCTATGAACCTCCCTAGTATGGCCTTCCTAACACTTCCCTCACACAGAGTCGAAGTTTAGGACAAGCGAATACTGTTGGATGGGTACCAAGCCGTAGCACAGGTACGCTCCCCCACACAGTCACACCCTTGTGTAACTGCCGCCTCGAGGTGTCAAAGGAAAGATATTAGAACCCTACTAAACTAGGCCTGTCCCATTCCAGACTTGCGGTTGTACGAAAGACTCAGTTCAAAGGCTCGCAAGGTGAAGTCCTTAAATGTCCAGGGCAAGACATTCTTCTCGTAGATCCCGGCACTGTAAGTTCAAGCTCTATTGGTTTTGGTGATTGATTTACTATTAATGTTGAATCATTGTTTAATGACAAATCTAATCAATATGAGACTAACATGTTTATTGAGCTACATTCTTATTAGTCTCAAATATGGATGAAAAATGGAAAACCCAAGGTATGCACTCATATTCATTTCTACTATCTTATTGCATACTTAGGATTCAAGTTAAAGTATGAATGTCCCCATTATATTAACCACAAAATGTGCATCTTGTTTCCCAAGCCATATATTACATGGATGCACATATTTAGGGGGAGTTCACACTCTAACTTGAAGAGTCAATTTAAATAAAAATTTAAATTTAGTTCATTTGTCTTATTAATCATAAAAGAACACTTCATCATGTGTTGATGGTGTTCCTTGATTAATTAAGGATAAATGAATAGTTCTTAAGTATAATGAAGCATGTGTTGCATTATTGTACTTAAGACACATTTAAATCACTCAAATTGATTTAGGTTGTGCTCAATTGATCTAAAGACATCCATTATGTGTTAATGGAGTGCAACAGATAATTGATACAACCATGCATCTTGGACTAACTATTTTATGAGTTGTGTTTGAGCTAGGTTAAGTCCAAAGATGATTGAGATGATGAAAACAGGACAAGAACAACATCATGAGGTGATGGGCGTCAAGAGGAGATCCCGTAGAGATTAAGAGAAGAACGGAGTGATGATCCCGAGGGAGTGTATAAGTGAAGATCATAAAGACCCCAAAGGGGATTGCTTGCATGCGGCGATTCAAGGTATAACTAGATAGGTTAAGGACTTTCTAGTCTTTGAGTCTAGTTTTTATTGCCGTACTATTAAGAGGGGTTGAGTCCTAGTTTGAGCTTCATCATGTGTTGATGATCTCAATCCCGTGTTCACTCGAACTCAAATCTTATTTGGATTTGATTTTTACATAGAGCTAACCATTTGGCATGTGTTGCGGATGAGTTAAGCTTATGCTTCGTTGTTGTTGCATTATGCTCTAATTTGCATGTGTTGCAAAGAAGAAAAGCATATGCATTTGGTTTTCGCATAAAACTTTGTTTTGCATGTGTTGCAAATGGGATAAGCTAATGCGTTGGCCTTTGCGTGAAGATTCACTTTTGCATGTGTTGTAATTGTTGAAGCTTCATGTTTTGTTTTTGGTTACAAAACAAATCTTTCAAAATCAAAGTGGTTGCTTGGAGCTAAGTTTTGCATGTGTTGCAAAAGGAGGGAGCTCACGCATGATTTGGTGTTTATGTGGGTTGTATGGAGCTAGAGGCTTGAATGTGTTGCAAGTAGAGAGCTCGTACGTTTGATTTAGTTTTAGTGTGGTTGCATGGAACTAAAGAATTGCATGTGTTGCAATTAGAGAGTTCATGCACCTTGATTTGGTATTGCTTGGAGCTAGACTTTTGCATGTGTTGCAAAGAGTAATGCTTAAACATGAAATTGGTTTATTGTGTTATTTGCAAGTTCGTTGTGCGAATAAACCGAGGTCTATGAGTCCGGAATTCCGAGAGCATGTGAGTAGGGCTTGCAACAGGTGTTTGCGAGTTGACTGGGTCTCGTGTTGACCTTCACATGGCTAGGGGAATTAATCTCATAGACTCGGGTTTGATTTGCTTAATACGTTTTGCAAATAGATCTTGAGTTGACTGCGAAATGTGTTTTCGCAAGTTGAATTTTTTATTTGCAAATGTGTTTTGTAAATGAGCTTAGAAGTTATGTGTTTCAATCCTAGAGCATGTGTTGGTATTTGCGAATGTGTTTTGCAAAGTGTCGGGGTCATGTGTTGATCCTTACATGACTAGATGGTTGATCTCATAGTTTCGTGGTTTATTTGTGAAATGTGTTTTCACAATTTGGTTGAGATTCTTTGAGCATGAGCTAAGTTGGTGCAAATGTGTTTTGCACAAGTATATGATCATGTGTTGATCATCTAATGGCTCAAAGAATAGTGTTGGTTTTTGGAGAAATGATTTTAAGGGCTGAAAATTATGTTTTCTCTGGTTATCTGGCGCTACCGGATATGGTAGGCCGGTGCTACCGGTCGGCGGTAGCACCGTGCCCCAGGGCGGAGTAAGAAAACCCGAGAGGGGTTTGGGCGGTCAAGTAGTCCGGTGCTACCTCCCATAGTAGCCCGGTGCTACTGGAGGAGCAGTAGCACCGGTCGAACCCCCGGTGTAAAAATCCCAGAGAGGGGTGTTTTTGAGGTCTACGGTGGTCCGGTGCTACCGGGTTTAGGAGCCAGTGCTACCGGCGAGTGGTAGCACCGCTCCCAGTTGGCCGGTGCTACCGGATTTCCTGGTAACGGCTAGTTTTCTAGCCGTTGGCCCGTAGGCCAGTGCTACTGGTTCTAGTAGGGTGGTAGCACCTGGTTTCCTGGAGTTTTGCCCATCTCGCCCCCAACGGCTAGTTTTGGCTTGGAGGCTATAAAAGGAGGCCTTGGGGGAGCTTGGGCAGGTGTTGGTGTTATTGTGAGTGTGTGGGAGTTGTGTGCATGTGTTGCCCTCTTCCATTTGCTTCTTGAGCTAAGAGTGAGCCCTAATTGCATGTGTTGTAATTAGGAAGTGGATTGAGTGCCCGTTGTGCATGTGTTGCACTTGAGGGAGGCCTTGGTGCATGCGTTGCACTAAGTGACCACCGGGAGCACATGTGTTGTGCTCGGTGAAGCTCGAGCGAAGATTCGGCATGTTACTCTTGGAGGTTGCCGACTCCTAGACGGCGTAGAGCATCGTGTGCAGGAGCTCTCAAGGTTGTGAGAAGTCCCGGCGAAGTTTGTGAAGTTTGTGAGAAGTCCCGGGTTGCCATGTATTTGATTGATTATTCAATTTAGCAATCCTTGTATAGAAACATAATTTAGTTAGTGCATTAGTGAGCCTAGTTGATTTTGGCCTTAATTGTCAAAACCTAGTTTATCGCTTCCGCATTATCTTTGATTAGGTTTTGATATAGGGATTGATTAGAGCGCATCGTTTAGAAAGCGATTAATTTTATAAACGCCTATTCACCCCCCCTCTAGGCGCATCCTCGATCCTATAGGCACGTAGCCTTCACATTACTCAATTCATCCTGTTGCCACACAGGCCCACCTGGCACGAAGTCATCTTGCCACTGTCCAAATCATTTTTTTCCACCCTAGTTTGCATTTATGCAACACATGCCAATGCTCTCTTCATTGAACATGTAGAACCACATAGGTTACTACACTCCAAATCCATCACATGACATCATCACATTATACTGAAATATGTTCCATAATTACTTGGTCAATGTTCTTTTGCATTTTGAAAGTCATTCGGTGCATACATGCAACTAAGCATCCATCTACTCACGGTCTAGCCTCCCGTGTTGGCATCATAATAGCAACCAACTCAATTTAATATCTTAGGGTAACAAGGATTTCAGGGCATACAAGTAATATTAACAAGGTGGCATAACAAGATAGGTGTATTATCTACTTTACCCAAATTAATCAATGTTATTTTTAATTAATATAGCATGCATAATTTAAATTGAAATACATTTTAAAAAATCTAGGGGCAAAATGGTCAAAGCATGACTTGCCTTCGAAAAGTAGTTGATCCCGATCTGAAGCTTGAGATGGGTCTCCGAACTCTTCCCCGATAGCTTTCGGCAACTCGGAGTCTAATCGCAATAAGCATGCATACAACAAATACACTAAATAGATAGCAAGATCAACTCTAAAAATAAAATAAAATTCACCAATAAATAGTTAATATTTTTACAAACTTTTAGGAACTGGAATCACCCCATTCGGAGTTAAGACGCAAAAGTTATAGCGATTACAAGTTTGGAAATTCAAATAAAAAAATACCCGAATTAATTGATTTATTTTCATACTGGAAATTCCAGATAAATTCTTCGACCGACACGTGTCAACACCATAACCGGCCACGTTGGCTCTGGTCCATGGACCAGGTTCACGGTTCGGGTCGGGTTCACGGTGGACTCGGTCCACCGGAACAGTACAACAGACCTGTGGGCCCCCATGATGACGTCATGATGACGTTAGCCCTACTGTTTACAGACTGACAGGTGGGACCCAACAGAATAGTGCACGGCACGGTTTTTCTCCTCCGGCCGACACGTGGCACAATAGTATTGGACCACGTACGAAGAATCCCGCCCACCGGATTCAAAAGCAACGGTCAACCCTGCTCTTTGACACCCGTGCGGCCACGCGGCAGCATCTGCACTGCCCACTCCGATCGACGACCGAGACTCAATCACCGCTTTGGATTTCGAATGCCCACGCGTCGCCATCATAGTTGCCCATGTCGGAATCAACGGCTTCGATTGCAGGATGGTGTGGACAGTCCCGCGGAGGACACGTGGATACATCCGAGTAGGTTATTTTTGATCCAACGGCTACTAATACACCGAGCTTAGCGCGACCAGAGCACACGTGGCCAATCTCGCCTCGGCACGTGGCTCGGATCAACATCGCTGAACTAAGATCTAACGGCCCGGCTCAATCTACGGTAGGTTACTACTGCGTGGCCTAATTCGAGCCCTTCGATTTAGATCCAACGGGCATTATCAAGTGCATCATAGAAGGCTATGTGTACTTACCGGAATGGCACGATAAAGATCCAACGATCGTCGGTGCTTGCGAAGCTTTGACGGTGGCGCACGGCGCTCGGTCACCGGTCTTGGAGAAGAAGCTGAGGCCGATGGCGATTTCGGGCGTCTTTGGCTAGAGGAAGTAGTCCAGACGAGGCGCTTGACACGGCGGACTCGAAGTGGAACTCGGGTGCGGCGGTGAGTGTTGGACGGCGACGAAAAAATGGCGAAAACCAAAGTGGCAAGAGACGGTGGTACGACAAGCGTTTGCGAGGGCTATGAGGTGTCTCGACGTACGGAAGAGGGTGCAATGGGTGCGGAACGGAGAGCTCTTTCCGCGTGGGTATTTCACTTGCTCGGCGACGCCTCGTAGCGCACAAACCCAGCAGCCAACCAACGCAGTAATGGCGACGGCGGCGGCGACCGACTGTTCCCCTCTCGCGGCAATGTGGCGTTATCTGGAGCGTCCAATGCGGCTACGATCCAACAGCACATGTGCACAGCGACGCGGCTTTGGCCCAGCCGTGCGATCGTGATCTAACGGCTTTCGTCGGTGACGGTTAGGGTTCCAACCCAACGGGCCGAAGCAGCGCGAATAGTGTTGGGCTCGGCCCAACACTGTAGCAATTAGTTTTCACAGTTTTTCTTAATTAAAATAATTTCAGAAAATCAAATTAAATGTTTAAAGCCCTAAAAATACCCGAAAAATTCTAGAAAATATTTCATGGCATTTAGAACTTAAATAAAAATTTTTATTTATTTTTGGTAAATAAATTTTCTAATAATTAATTTTTAAAGAGAAGAATTAATTCAAAAGAAATCCAAATAAATCCCAAAAATTCACAAAAAATCAAATAACTCCAATAATTCAAATTAAGCAAATTTTGGGCTATTACAAACCTACCCCTGTTGGAGAATACCTGAAGAACTACTGGAAGTGCAACATGCAGATCAAGAGATTGCAGCCATGCCAGCCGAAGATGATATTACCCTCACTTGTGCTAATAGACTAGTTATCCTCATAAGGGGTATTTCGGTCATTTGTACCAAAAGATGATATTACCCTTCATTTGTATCTATAGTCTAGCCATTCTTGTAAGGGGTATTTTAGTCATTTGTATAGGCCAAGAACCCTGTAAATACCCCTCCCCATCTCATTTGTAAGGGGGAGCTCTCTTGAGCATTATAAAGGAAACTACAGAACTGACGAGCCCTTAGGGCCCTGCCCCCCGAAGGCCGGCCCCCGTAGGCTCGTCGACAGGAGTAGGGTGGTCCTCTCGGACCCCTGAACCTGTATAAATTCTCCGTGTTTTCTATGCTCTCGTGGACGACGACCCATAAAACGGCCGACGTCCACCTCATATCTCGTGTTCGGTTTTCATGCATACAACATTGGCGCCATCCGTGGGGACCGTAGCTTGGAGGAGGATGTGACCAAGTCTTGGCAGTGTCTTGGCAAGTTCTATGACCTTGAGAACACCACTCTTACTGCTCAGAGATCCTTGGAGGGCCTGGGAGCCAAGGTCTCTCCACTTCCCTCAGGACAGTCTAGGCCCGAGAGCTAGGTTCCTTTGTTGGAGGAGCGTGTCAACTCCTTCGCTCGAGTTGCTGAGGACAGGTGCCAGTCCTTTGCCACGGCCACCCTGACTGCTGGAGCCCTTGCCATATCCCACCTTAGTGACAGTTCAGGCCGACAGGTTGTGCGAGATGGTCTCCGCGGTCTTTTCACCCCAGAGGTGAGGAAGGCTGCCCTAGAAGAGCGAGCTATACTGAAGCCTTTGGCCGCTGAGTTCGTGAAAAGCGTGTCCTCCTCCCTGGCCTCGAGAGCTTCCGTGCCTTCACCTGCGAGCAGTGGGCGTGATGATCCTGCTAGTGTATGACCTCTGAGATCATGTCTTGTTTAGCAGGGAGTGATGTTGATGTTGGGCAGACTCGCACGATACATTGCTGTAGCCACTGTTTGCTTGATACTTTGGTTATGTAGCTTTCTATGAAAGAGTATGCTTTATGTTTATATCTCGAGTGTTAATAAAATGATATGGTATCATTTTTCATCCAGGGAGCACACGTGTCATTTTTCATCCAGGGAGCACCCGCGGTGGCAGTCAGTATCAATTATAAGCGACGTGCCCAAAGGGGTTGGGCACCCTGGCGACTGAAAACTCCCAAGAAAGCGTGCCGCATGACGATGGGCACTTCGTGAGGGCGTAGTTTCCATTTAGTGCCCTACACCTGGGAAGCGGCTTAGGCTAGGCAAAGGGATGCGAGTCCCAACGCATGCGTAGGCCTTAAGCCACGCCTGGGTCCTCGCAACGTTGCTTGCGAGGTCCTTGTATGGTGAGCTCAATAAGAGCACACATGTGCGCCCACAGGGAGGGGATGTCTCCCGAGTTAAAAGTCTTGTAGTAAAGAGGTTTTCGTTATACCTTGTGGAAAGGTATAAGGTTGTGACCCGGGGGTCATTCGGCTTAGCGTCTGGGGACCATGGGGGACTAATCCATGGTAAACCCAAAGACTTAGGCGATGTGCCTTAAGTCGCCGCCCCTCCCTGGGTCTAGCAGGGAGTGGGCTGCCCAAGGGGGACTTGAGATGTCCTGACCGCTCGGGGCTTTTTTAGGGATAGACCACAGAGGCCATGCGCCCTAGACAAGTGCTTATTGGTTGTAAGAAATGCGAAGTTATGGTTTGTATCCCCAACAGCAGCGCGTTGAGGATGGTCTTCTCGAAGCGAAATACGGAAGCGACTAAGTGGATGTAGGACTCCCTTTTGATGTTTCATTGATAATCTTGGAAAGGCTTACATCAGCACAGATTAAATGCTGCTCGGCGTACAAGAAAACTTAAATATAAAACTTCCTAAGGTTGTCCGCATTCCATGCGTGCTTGAGTGGCCTGTCTTCCATGTTGGAGAGGCGGTAGGCTCCGGAGCCCAGGACGGCTGAGATGCGGTATGGTCCCTCCCACTTGGGATGAAGCTTCCCTTGGGCTGTTGGGTCAGTGACCCTTTTCAGCACCAAGTCGCCCAAGAGGAAGGCTCGTTCTTGCACACGGTGGTTGTAGAAATGGGCGACTTCGCGCTCGTAAGAGGCATGTTTGATGAGGGCCTGATCACGGAGCTCTTCTGCGAAGTCCACCTCCATCTTGTGATTTTATTCATTCACCATGTAGTTGGTGGGAAGGGGCCCTGTGAGCATCTCCACGCGGAGTGAGCGATGACGGACCTCTGTAGGGAGGACGGCTTCCACCCCGTACACCAGTGAGAAAGGCATTCGCCCTGTGGAGCGGCTGGGCGTGGTACGTATCCCTCACAAGACATTGAAGAGCTCTTCTGCCCATAGCCCATGTTTAAGTGCACAATTCTCAAGCCGTCGATGAATGCTTTGGAGGATTAGACCATTGGCCCTTTCCACTGCCCCATTGGATTTGGGATGAGCCACTGAGGCGAAGTAGGGGATTGTCCCAATGGAGTCACAGAAGTCCCTGAAGGAGGAAGCATCAAATTGAGTCCCGTTGTCCACAGTGAGCTCCTTAGGAAACCCAAACCGGCATACAATGTTCTTCCAAAAAAACTTTTGCACCGTTCGGGACGTGATCGATGCCAATGGCTCAGCTTCTATTCACTTGGTGAAGTAGTCTACCGCCACCACTGCATACTTATAGCCCCCCTTGGCTGGTGGGAATGGTCCAAGGAGGTCCATACCCCATCGGGCAAAAGGCCATGTAATTGGTATTTGATGAAGAAGTGTAGCGGGAGAGTGGTGAGATAACGCCATCTTTTGGCAGCCTTCGCAAGTTCTGAGAGTCTCAATGGCATCTCGCACCATGGTAGGCCAATAGAAGCCTTGTCTTAATGCTTTTGCCATCGTTGCTCTTGGCGCAATGTGTGAACCACAGAGTCCTTCATGCACCTTCTTGAGGAGTGCAATGCCTTCTTCTCTTGAAAGGCATTTGAGCAGAGTGGAGGCCCCTTTCTTGTAAAGCTTTCCTTCGAGGAGCACATAGGACCTGGACTTGCTGAACACCCTTTGAATTTTGGTGCTGTTGTCGGCCTCTACCTCCCCCTTAATGCATTTTATGATTGGAGTCATCCAGGAATCGGGGCAAGTGGAGATCTCGTTGACTTGGGGAGATAATTCGTGTTCTACACCCTTGCTGACATCTTCCTTGATGGAGGGTGTATCAAACATTTCGAAGAAGACCTCCAGCGGAAGTGGCTCCTGGGAGCTTGCTGCCCGAGCTAGACGATCAGCCCGATGATTGTCTCCGTGGGGAATTCGACGGACTTCTAACCCAGAGAAGTATTTTTCCATCTTCCGCACCTCTTCAAGGTAGTTAGCCATTTTTGGGTCAAGGCATTGGTAGGACTTGTCCATCTGGTTAACGACAAGCTGAGAGTCTCCGAGGATGAGCAGGCGTCGGATCCCCAAAGCCTTTGCAAGACGAAGTCCCAAGAGGAGGGCCTCATATTCAGCCATGTTGTTGGTAGGGTTAAAAGATAGGTGTGCGGCATACTCAAGTGCCTTCCCTTCTGGGCTTACAAGAATCACTCCCACGCCTCCTCCATCTAAGCGCCTAGAACCATCGAAGTAGAGGGTCCAGCGAGGGTCGGGTGGACTGAGGCGCTCCGCCAGCTCTCCCTGAAGAGCTTGGGAGTTCGTCCATTCTGCGACAAAATCTGCGAGGATTTGAGACTTGGCGGCGGTTCTCCCGATGAGCTTGAGGGAGAAGGGTGCCAGCTCTGTCGCCCATTTAGCAATCCTCCCAGTCACCTCCTTGTTACCCATCACTTCGGCTAGCGGGTAGCCGGTGGGGACAATGATGGGGTGGCCGAGGAAGTAGTGGCGAAGCTTTCAAGATGCCATGAGAAGCGCATAGCATATTTTTTCCATTTCTGTGTACCTTGTCTTTGCACCTGCGAAGGCCTCGCTGACGTAGTACACAGGGCGCTGGACCCTGTCCTGCTCTTTGATTAGGACAGCACTTGCGGCGGTTGGGGTAGCGGCGAGGTACAGGAGAAGAGGTTCTCCTGGGCTCGGGCTGACGAGGAGCGGAGGATTGGCAAAATATGCCTTGAGGTCTTCGAAGGCCTTTTGAGCCACAGGAGTCCAGCAAAAACCTTTGAGACCACGAAGTATTTTGAAGAAGGGTAGGCCTTTCTCAACTGACCGTGCCGTGAATCGCCCTAAGGTCGCCATGCGACTTGCTAGGCGCTGAACATCCTTGATGGACCGTGGCGGCTCCATATCTAGAATGGCCCGAATTTTCTCCGGGTTGGCTTCAATACCTCTTTGAGAGACGAGAAAACCTAGGAGCTTGCCCCCTTTTACCCCGAAGGCACATTTCTCAGGGTTTAGCTTGAGGCTGAACTTGCGGAGATTCTCAAAGGTTTGGTGAAGGTCTTCAAGGTGCGTTGAAGCCAAGGGGCTTTTTACAACACGTCATCGACATACACTTCCACATTACGACCTAGCTGATCCTTTAAGACAAGGCACACAAGCCGCTGGAAGGTGGCTCCCGCGTTCTTCAACCCAAAGGGCATGCGCAAATAGCAGTAGGTTCCTACTGGAGTGATGAAACTTGTCTTCTCCTCGTCTTCTTGTACCATTTGGACTTGATGATAGCCCGAATATGCATCCAAAAAACTCATCAGCTCGCATCCGGCGGTGGAATCAACCAACTTGTCGATGCGGGGGAGTGGATAGTCATCCTTGGGCAATGCTTTGTTAAGGTCAGTGAAGTCGACGCACATACGCCACTTGCCATTTGATTTTTTGACCAGAACAGGATTGGCCAGCCACTCAGGGTGCCATACTTCCCGGATTAGGCCAGCGTTCAAGAGTTTTCTGACTTCCTCTTTGATGGCCTAGCATCGCTCAAGAGAGATCTTGCGAAGTTTCTGCCTTACGGGGAGGCGCTCGGGCCTCACCGCGAGGCGGTGCTGAATTACCTCACGAGGGACGCCTTTCATATCTGATGGGACCCAGACGAAGACATCTGCATTGACCCTTAGGAACCCAAGGAGCTCCTCCTCCATCTTCTCTGAGAGTTCGGCCCCAACCCGGATGAATCGTTCATCATCAGGGCCAAAGAGCCGCACTTCCTTTAGTTCCCCTTCGGAACAAGGCTTTAGAGAATGCTTCTGCTGAGGGGGCTCGCCCTTGGCGAGCCCTATTGAGGATGGTGTGAGCGCGGCCTCTTTTGAGAGGAAGTTGACTTCGTCGGAGCCAGCTGTTGCCTTATGGAAGAGGCGACGGGCTAGGTCTTGATCACCTCTCACGGAGATGACCCCATGAGGTCCGGGTATCTTAAGACATAAGTAGTTTTGGTGAATTGCAATGCCGAAGCGGTTGAGGGTCACCCTCCCCATTATAGCATTGAATGGTGATTCAACATCAACGACATCGAATCTAACAACTTCTGTGCGATGGTTCTCCCACGACCCAAATGTCATGAGGAGCTCGATCCTCCCTAAGGGTTGAATAGATTTTCCTGGTATGAAACCCGTGAGTGGGCGGTCGGACGGGAGTAGAATTCCTGGGTGATAACCTCCTCGCGATTCCCACAGCACCTTAAGCGTACGGAGATAGAGTATGTCCGCGGAGCTCCCTCCATTGACAAGTATCCGGGAGACCTCACAGTTTGATACTGTAGCGGTCACCAAGAGAGCATCGTCATGGGGGAACCTTAAGCCTGTTGCATCATCGACAGTGAAGTTGAGGGGAATGTTTGCCCACTTAGGGGGAGTGCCCCGGTGGGTTACCCCTACCACGTTGACTTCGCGGGCATACTCCTTTCGTTGCCGCTTGGACTCGTGCCCACAGGCCGAGCCCCCCATTATGACGTTTACTTGCCTCTGCGGTGCTTGAAAAGGAAATTCTTGCTCAATGTCTTGCCAAAGTTCTTCAGGTGGAGGACCGCCAGGGGGCAAGGCTGGTGTAGGGTGCACTGCCCGAAGAGGCATGGCCTCCATGGCCACAGGACGCGGCGGTGATCCCCGATGTGGCTCAGGTCCACGCTTGAGAAGTTTTGCCACCTCAACGGCGTACTGGCGACACTGACTTGTGTCATGCCCGCCTATTTTATGGTAGGCGCACCAGCGACCATCTCCTTGGTCTTGGTTGTTTTTCTTCTCAACAGCGCCTTCATCGCGCGTGCAATAATCTTTAGGCTTAGGACCCTTCTTTGGTCCCTTGGAGGTGGTGCTCCCCCGGGGAGGGGCATCGGCCACAGCAAGGACTTTGGAGTCTCGACTCCCGATAGAGCGGCCCCTCCGGTCTTTGTTCTTTTTCCCAGGAGACCTCTTGGATCCCTTCTCAGGTGAGTCACTTCCAGCCTGAGGGAGTAGCCCCTTTTTAGCCAGGTCATCTTCCTCCCCTCTGGTGTATTTCTTCACAACCTCGAAAAGTTGCTGGGTCATTTCTGGGGGGTCTCTCCCAAGCGCCCGGTTTAGCTCACCGGGGAGGAGTCCTTCCTTACATGCATTGATCACCGTGGAGTCTGGGGCGTATGCCACTTGGCTTCGCACCGAAAAGCGCTTGAGGAAGTCTCGTGTAGACTCGTTCTTCTGTTGCTTGACGGTGAAGAGATGGTTGGGAAGCATAGGACGCTTGTAACTCCCCTGGAAGTTTGCGCTGAACTCTTCACGCAGCTGGGCCCAAGAGTGGATGGAACCCCTCTTCTGATTGAAGAACCATGACCTTGCCGTTCCTGAGAGGAAAAGTGGGAGGCAATTGCACATCTCTGTCTCCCTGCCTCCCCCGGCCCGGATAGCTATGGCGTAGACTTCCAGAAATTGCATGGGGTCGGAGTCTCCGTCATATGGTACCATATTAGGCTGGCGGAACTTGGGCCAAAATGGGGTCTCGAAGATATCCCAGGCTAGGGGGTTGCCTGTCTTAGGGCTGCCTCCGCAGCGATGCCTACGAGGGGAGGGGGATCTCTCACACCGATGGCGGCGTTGACGAGACCCCTCGGAGCTGGAAGAGCTTGAGGTTTGCCGGGAGCGACGACGGCGTCCACGTCTAGGAGAACCAGAGCTCCCTTGCCAACAAGCAGTTCGAGCATGTCGGGAGACCCCAGACTCGGCTTCCCTTCCCCTTGAACGATGCCTGCGCTGGCGGGGATGATAATGACGACTTGGTGAAGGGGAAGCACGACTGGTGGTGGCGGAGTGGAAATCACCCCCACCCTCATGGCTACGCTGTGCACGATGAAGTCCCTTTGAACCTTGAAGGTGTTCGAGAATAACCGCAATGTCTGGGACTGCTTTTGGGGGGGTGGCCACCTCAGGCCCTGGGTCCCTCCTGCCGCCCCAGGCCATGCCACACCTTGAGGGCCAGGGCCTGCTCCAGCCGACGGAAGTTGATGTACCATTTCTGGAGGCAGGCGTACTTGCCTAGGAGGAGGTGCTTGTGGTGGAGGGCCCAGGTCTCCCATCCTTGAGGATGCGAGTTCAGGCCTTGGATTTGGTGGTGACGGCACAAGCTGCAATGGTACGGGATGATTCCCACCAAACCCCAGATTCGGTGGATGCACTGGCCAAAAGGGAGTTCCATTTGACACCGCCCCGCCGATGGGTGGCAGTAGGTTGAACGGGTCCCCCCCCCGCTCGCCTCTGAAAACGAGTGCTGGGCCTCCACGCGCCCCTGGCTCCGTGGACACTTGGACTGAAGGCGGTGGTGGGAGCGGTGAGAAATGTAGAGGTCCTCCTTGAGAACGGTACGAGGCCATCATGTACTCCATAGTTTGCTTTGCGGTCGCCTCCATCATAGCTTGCCACTTACTTACATCCAGGACTTCGGGGATGAGGGTTGGTTCCGGAGCCCCTGACCCCACAGCAGCGAGGGTGCCACGGTCCTCGCGCCCCGGGCCCAAGGCACCCGGCTCGATGGAGGATGCTGCGGTCGGGAGCTCTAGAATTTGAAGGACGTTGTCGACCCCAGGGTGAACGGCACCGATTTCTGAGGGCGGTGCGCGCCGGGGGTTCCGTCGAAGAGGAGGAGCATCCTTGCGCTCCTTGTGCTTTGGGGCCAAAGGAGCCTTAGAGTGTTTCTTGGTAGGAGCCATAGCCTTGTATGAACTAGCTACGGTCCCCACGGACGGCGCCAATGAGCAGAAGTTAAGGGGACATAGAAAGATAGCAGCAAAGGAAAACCATTGTACCTTCCTTAGAAAAGAGGGAGTCAAAGGCGTCACCACATCGAACGGCTGATCTCTCCAAATCACCCTTGGGAGGGGAGCCTATCTCTCCCTGCTCAAGTTGCGTCTCCACCACACGCACAAGGGAGTCAACAGAGTTGGGCCTCGTGCTCGCATGACTGGGTTTTAAGCTTGAGTCCGAGGAGGACGAGGATGAGGATGTGGAGGTCGAAGTGGACTGCGCGATCTCGCGGCCTCCGTCACCTTCCTTACCAAGCGTACCAGTAACAACATGAGAGAGTCCAGTGGAGGGAAGCTGCACCCTCCTCTTCTGCAGGGGGGATCTCTGGGCATTCTGAAGTTTTCTCTTACTCGAAGATTGGCCATCTTTGTCCTTGTTAGGGCACATGGGCTGCAGCGCCCCAAGGGCAGGAGGATACTGTGATGGATGTTTCATGAGAGGCGCCCCCTTAGCCCTTGTCCTGACAAGAGTTTTCTCTGTAACGCTCCCTGTGGGCAAAGACCTTTTGGTAGCAAATGCCATAGGGCGAGGCCTGATGGCTGAAGAGGTCCTTAACCCTTGCTGCATGGCGAAATGCGAGTAGCCCGTTGAAGGAGGTCTTGTTTTTGGCAAGTTCTTGGGGGGAACATCTCTGTAGGAAACCCCAGCAGCTTTGGTCTTCTTCCTCTTTGACGGATCCGGGATGGGCTTGCCTCGAGGGGCCATCACTATCTTCAAGCTACTGGCAATGTTGTTGCAGCCTCAGCCATTGGTGATACCTGCTTCCTGAAGAGCCTCGTACTCAGTGGTGGTCATCTCTCCAAGGATCAAATTGTCCTCCTCAACTGCTTTTCTCGGGGGTGCGCACTGTACAAAAGAAAAGGGACATTAGGCGCACAAGTCAAGAATGTTCACATGAGAAGATCGATAGACAGGCCTGGCTTACCTTTGATCTTATGGACTCTTTGATAGTCATCCTTCCCATACACAAGAGGGCTGGCATCCATAAGTGTCATCTCCTCCATCAAGTCCCGAACGCTGCTCCACTTGCGTACCTCAGAAGTAGCACGGATGAAGTCCCAATCGCCATCAGAAAGAGGAGGGATTTCGGGGAAGTCGTCTGGAGTGATCTTTTGCTGCCCCTCGTGTATGGGAAGCCCTCTTGTCGGGACCCAAATATGCAAATCCGGACCCTCTGTGTATTCAGCACTAGTCCAGGATCTCGCTAGTGCACACAATCTCAACATCGGTACATATCACAGTCATATCCAACGAAATAGTAAAGTACTTTAATTAAATAATCAAACTGGTTGCTCGACCTTATGGCCAAGTTACAAACGTACGCCTCGCAGGGCGAAGACTTATTAAATAACCAAGTGCAGCGGAAATAAAATAAACTCGTGGCGCCAACCAATTTGCCACAGGCAACTGACTGGGCTCGCTCCCTAGTTCGTCGGCTCCTCCTGAAACTCCTCCTCCAGGGTAGGGGTTGTTTCTTCTTCAACTAAGGTGGTGTTGTTGCAAGGGTGAGTACTTTGAGCACTCAGCAAGTCATGCATAGAATGCAATTCTAATATTCTACATGCATGGCTCAGTACAAAGGATAGGCTACGGCTCATTTGCAGTATAGCTTTCAAGATACACAGTAATAGATTGCAAAGCTGTAAAACAATAGTAAGGATAATAACTTTCACAATTATTTCAATCGTAAATCATTTTCCAACTTAAGTCAAGTTCATCAATACCATCCCAAGCATTTTCCATAAACAAGTTATTTTCATGAAAGTCTAACCCTTGACTGTAATCACCGAGCGATGCTCAATACCGTGAGCATGGCTATTCGAATAGGTTGTACACTCTGTAGAGGTTATACACTTTACCCACAAGATATAGTCAAATGCCACCAAGGCGAGTGACCGTAACAAAGCCTTTCCAAAGATCCATCTAAACTCAGTACTGCCCGCTAAGGTTTTGAAAGACCATGTGGAGGTCTATCCTTGTGTGTGATGAGTAATTGACGAGAGTTGAGCTTGGTTTGATTTGAAATTGAGTTTGATTTGAATTGAATTTTGATTTGAAGCAATTTGAGTGTTGGTTGCTTTTCCTAGTGCTACCCGCTCGGGGAGGTAGCATCGGACCGTTGAGCGAAATTATGATTGATTAATGATTTTGGGATAATCATTGAAAATGTTTGTGGGCATTGCTATGTGAAAGGTTTTCCTTGTCTTTGATGGTTGCAGGGCGACGGTGCTAGGTCATGGTGAGGCGGAGGATGACCGGGACTAGGCGAGGAGCATCAGAGGTCCAGATGGTCGGGAGATCGCCGGAAGATGATCGGAGATGGAGTCCGGGCAAGTCAAGAAGACAAGGAAAGGAGATGATGCTAGTTATATGCCGCATGGATCAATGTGGGCCGTCGGATTGTGGTCTAGTTGATAGGTTAGCGGGTCTAGGTAGTATGCTTTGAAAACCATGCAAGAAAACCCGGTATGTATGTGGGTTTTGGGTTAGCCCTTGCATGGCTGTGTGTGTGGGTTAATCCTAGCCCTTGGATGAGTGCTCTAGGGTTGAGGGACTCATCCAAGGGTGGTAGGTGGCCCAAGAGTAGTATAAATAGGGGTGGAGGGGTAGCCTCCTCCCCTTGAAGGTTTGAGTTGCTCCTTTGAGCTTTGCCCACATGAAGTGAGACTTTGTAAACCTTCCCACCAGAAATACAAAGAAATTTCTTTATATTATTGTGAATTTAAATTCCACATTTACAATATGTCTTTACTTTACGCAATTTAAATTCAGCACTTACGTTACGCATTTACTTTCCCGCAATCTATATTCATGCAATTTGGATTTGCCTCCCCTCCTTCTAAATGCTGACCTTGGATGTTTTGAGTGTGTTCATATGGTTTTACATCTCTTTTGCACTCTTTGATTGAGTAGAGATCATCTTTTCTTTCAAGTTCCAACTCTGTCTAGAACTTGTTCTTCACGTAGCAGTTAGTTTTTTATTTTTAGAAAAATATAGAAAAATCCTTTTTGAGAGATTATTATTGGAGCTTGTGTGGGACTCCTATATACATATGTGAAAATATTTTGGAGTTCACTTGATGCACCGTTTGGGCGCCATGAGGTGAAAACCAAGCCCCAAACTCTCTGCTCGAAGTTTCCTGACTATCTGTGCTCTTTGATTTTTGATGAATTTTATGTAGGGTATTTTGAAATGAAATTTTTTTGAGTTCTTCACGACTCATATTCTCATAGGAAGAAAATTTCTCATAATTTCTTGAGCAGCAGAGACCCACCAAACTCCTGTTCAAAATAAAGACAGTTTCTGGAATTTCTGCTTTTGCTTTTCTAAATGTGGCTTTTATGATTTGAATTGATCTTTTTCTAAAAGCAAAGGTAGATTTGATTCCTTCTTGAATTGGACACTAGAAAACCAGAATTGTGACTCAAAAATCCCCACATATTCTACAGAACTCATCCATGCATGCTAGGGGTACACATAGTTGTCTAGTTGTTCGGGTTTTTCACGATTTCCTTTGCGCGATTTTTTCAAGGTTTTAGTTGGAGTATTTTGGGGGAAAATTTATTTATGACCATTCACCCCCCGTCTGTTCGCCATCTCGATCCTTCAGGTTTCAACACTGGAGGGTCTGGTTACCACACCCAGGGCCCCCCTCTTGCGCCATGTGAGCTTCCACCCGCTCCTCCGGGACTCACACCACCATGACAGTACCAAAGAGTAGATTTCACAGTTTACTCAGCTAGGTCTATCCCATTCTGAAACTTGTGGTTGTATGAAAGACTCAGTTCAAAGGCTCGCAATGTTAAGTCCTTAGTTGATCAAGGCAAGACTAACCAAGTACGATCTCAAACATCCAAAACCAATAAAAACCAAATACGACCGCCCAAGTGCCGCTCTTGGCCCACCAGAAACATTCTTGCCACTTGCCCCAGTCTAAATCATTTTCCCACCCCAGTTTTTTACCATTGCACCACGTGCCATCATCAACTCAATAACACATGTCTCATTCACAAAACACTTTCCATATCTCATTAAGTCAATATTAACTTTGATATTTCGAAATCATGAAATATCTATGTGGCAGGGCTAAGCATACTAATTATGGTCTACTCAATCCATGTTGGCAAATTATTTATGTCCAACTATTAGTCCACAACCTAGGGTGACAAATGATTTATGGCCTACAATTATATACGACAAGGTGGCATACAGTAACTAGGCATTTAACTACTCCCAGAATTTATTCAAAACCAATTCTATTAAATTAGCATGCAATAATTTAAATCAAAATAATTTGTTATGATAGGTTCAACATGGTCAAACACAACTTACCTTCAAAAAGTACTAGTTCTGGTTTTTGAGCTTGCTCCTGGGTCAAAACTTCTCCTTCGAAACCTTCGGGCACCTCGACGTCTACGCGTAACGTAAATAAATAGCAATAAATAAATAAAACAGAGAACAACTCAAGTCTAAAATTCAAATAAAATTCACAAACAACAAGAGCTCGATTTTACAAATTTTTAGAAATTAAAATCACTCAAATTGGAGTTAAAACACAAAAGTTATAGCCAATTGAAGTTTGAAAATAAATTAAAAAAGAATAAACTGATTTTTCCATATTTATTTCCATTCGGGAAATTCGGAAATATGACGTCATCATGGCCTCTGCTGACGTCAGCACCGAAATGAATTTCTATGAATTATTTTTGTAAATGAAAATCTAATTATGATGTCAGCACGGCTCGGCCAACCCACGGACAGGTGGTACCCACCATGGCGTCAGCATGACGTCATGGATGACGTCACACGCACAGTGCGGCGCTGGTGCTTTAAGATTCATGCGCCATGATTCAATCGGGCCCGTCCGTTTAAACGGACGGCCGAGATCACGCGACCGATCGGATCCCTCTACGACACGCGGCGCAATCCTATTCACCAAAGCACGACGCGATCACAGCCGTTCAATTCAAAATGAACGGCTCAGATTATCCCCCCCGGATTGACTCAGATTTGACGCGAACGCGACGCATGGTGCTACGACTACCCTGGGATCTAGATCCGACGGCACGGTGGTGAAGCGGCGATGCGACACGCGGCACGATCGGAGACCAACCGGCGCATATCGGACGGCGGCGGCAACTACACGACGTGGCAGCACTAGAACCCTCCGATTAAGATCTAACAGCCCTAATTCAATCTAGTTGACAATAACAGATCTAATCCTAACTGCTCAAATTCAATCCAACGGCTAAGAACAGATCTACCACCACTGTATGCGAAACGATCTAAACCACCCGATCTAAATCCTACGGTTCCAAATAGATCTAAGCTAGGTCTAATCTAAGCCTGTAATTCTTAATCTAACGGCTGAGGTTTAGAGGTGGGGTTTACTATTTCGGGATGACGTGGTGAAATCCGAAGCGTTGATGCACGATCGAATGGCGGTAGAAGCTCGGCTCGGCGACGATGGTGCGGCGGCGAAGTTTCGCCAGAGTAGAGGAAGAAGACGTGGCCGACGGTGTTGCGGGGCTTCTCCAGCGTGATGAAGTGATGCTCCCGACGCAGCTTGGCGAGATGAGTTCGACGGTGCCCCTGACGACGGCGAAGGATGAACGGCGACATTGGAACGGGCCAATGAATGCGGCGGATGGCTTCGGGACTTCGGCGAGGTCGTGCGGCGAAGCGGCGGCGGCTCGAGCAACATGAGGTGTCTGTTGCGTCGGGCGGCTAGAACTACCGGCACAAGTGGCGGCGCATTAAATAAGGACTTGATGTCCGTGAAACTTCATGGCGAGGCCCACTCGGCGCGGGCGTGAGTCCGGCGGCGACACGGAGAGGCGACGTGGCCCCATCGCAGGCGCACACGCGGCATGATCCAACGGCTCGGAGTGCATGGTGGCGCGGATGGACCGGGATCGCATGATCGTGATCGAACGGCAAGGATGTGGAGCGGCTAGGGTTCGGCGACAGCTGGGCTGCGCGCGGCACAATGTTGTGCCGGCCCAACACTGTAGCAGGGCTTTTCTCTGGCTTTTCCATTCTAAATTAATTCTCAAAAATAGTTTAATCCATTTGAGGCATTAAAAACACCAGAAAAATTCTCAAAAATATTTTAGGATATTTGGGTCTCAAATAAAATATTTGCAACCAAACTTTATTTAAACTTTTCCAATATTTAGTTAAGTAAGTAAATAACTTAACTCATGTTAAATCCAAATAAATTCAAAAAATTCCCAGAAAATTTAAAATACCAACTAAATACCAGAAAAGCAAAAATTGGGGTGTTACAAACCTCCCCCCTTAACGAAATCTTGACCCCGAGATTCAAGGCTGACTAAGGAATAGGTTAGGGAATTCTTTCTTCAAATCCTCTTCGCGCTCCTAGGTTGCTTCACTCTCTGAATGGTTGCTCCACTGGACTCTGCAGAAGCGGGTTGACTTATTTCTCGTTTCTCGATCCATCGTGTCCAAAATCTTCACCGGGTACTCTTTGTAGGTCAGATCTTCCTGCAGCTCGATCGACTCTATCGGCATCTGCTCTTCTGGCACTCAGAGACACTTCTTTAGTTGTGACACGTGGAACACATCATGCACTCTCGCTAGAGTCTGCGGTAACTCCAGATGGTACGCAACTTCACCTCTACAACTTAAGATCCTGAATGGGCCAACATATCTTGGCTCTAGCTTCCCTTTGGCGTGGAACCTCTTGACTCCTTTGAGAGGCATAAACCTGAGATACACAAAGTCTTTCGGCTCAAAGCTCAACTCCCTGCAGTGATTATCGGCGTAGCTTTTCTGTCTCGATTGTGCAATCATCAATCTTTCCCTGATCATGGATATCTGCTCTTCAGCCTCTCTAAGAATATCCGGCCCAAACACACGACGTTCTCCGGTCTCATTCCAATTCAACGGTGTCCTACAGGATCTCCCATATAGCGCTTCAAATGGCGACATCTGCAAACTTGCCTGGTAGCTGTTGTTGTAGCTGAACTCGGCGTACGACAAGCACTTATCCCATGAGGTTGTATAAGCCAATGCACATGCTCTCAACATGTCCTCCAGAATCTGGTTAACTCTTTTAAATCATCCATCCGTGCATGGGTGATAAGTCAGTACTAAAGTTCAGACGGGTCCCTAGGGCCTCATGCAACTTATCCCAAAATCTTGAGGTAAATTGGGTACCTCTGTCCGATACAATTTTCTTCGGAACTCCATGCAGACATACGATCCTTGACATATACAGATCTGCTAAGCAGTCTCCCGAATAAGTAGTCTTCACTGGTATGAAATGAGCGACCTTTGTCAAACGGTCCACTATAACCCATATGGAGTCATACCTTTTTGAGTCCTCGGTAAACCGGTGATGAAGTCCATTCCGATTTCCTCCCATTTCCACTCGGGTATCTTCAGTGGCTGCAACAATCCTACCGGCCTCTGATGCATTGCTTTGACTCTTTGGCATATGTCGCACAATGCGACATGCTCGGCAACTTCACGCTTCATGCTCGGCTACCAAAATCTCTCCTTCAAATCTTGATACATCTTGGCGCTTCTCGGATGAATAGAATACTTGGAGTCATGGGCTTCTTCCAGAATCAACTACTTTAGCTCCTTCTTGCGCGGCACGTAAATGCGATTCTTGATCCACAATGTATCTTGCTCATCCAGCTTGAAATCCTTCGCCTTGCCTTCCTCCATTTTGGACTTGATCCTCTGGATCTTGACATCATCCTTCTGGCCTTCACAAATCTGATCTTCCAAGGTAGGCTTCACCTCTAAAGCGGCTAAAAATCCCTTAGGTACAACTTCCAACCTCATCTTCTGAAATTCCTTGCATAACCCAACCTGACCTTCTTCCACCAAGATGTTCACAGCGTGGCTCTTCCGACTTAAAGCATCAGCCACCACATTTGCCTTTCCTGGGTGATAGTGAATCCCCAGATTATAATCCTTAATTAGTTCCAACCACCTTCTTTGCCTCATATTCAATTCCGATTGAGGGAAGATATACTTAAGACTCTTATGGTCCATGTACACCTCACATCTGTTTCCAATCAGATAGTGCCGCCATAACTTCAAGGCATGCACTACAGCTGCTAATTCTAGGTCATACATCGGATAATTCTCTTCATGTGGCCTCAACTGTCTTGATGCATATGCGATGACCTTTCTGTTCTGCATTAGCACGCATCCTAGTCCTTGACGCAATGCATCGCAGTATATATCAAAGCTCTGGATTAAATCCGGTAGAACTAACACTGGTGCTGTTGTCAAACGTTTCTTCAGCTCCTGAAAACTCCGCTCGCATTCTGGCATCCATGCGAACTTCTTCTCCTTTTTCAACAATTGCGTAAGAGGTCTCGCGATCGTTGAGAATCCTTCAATAAATCGGCGGTAATAACCGGCCATTCCAAGGAAACTTCGGATCTGGGTCACCGTCTTCGGTGGTTCCCAATGCAACACTGCTTCTACCTTGCTTGGATCAACTGCGACTCCTTGGCAGTCATCACATGTCCTAGAAATTCCACCTTGTTCTTCCAGAAATCACACTTACTGATCTTAGCGAAAAGTTGTTGTTCTCTTAACTTCTCTAAAACTAGCCTCAGATGTTCCGCATGCTCTTCTCTTGTCTTGGAGTAGACTAGAATGTCATCTATAAACACAACGACAAACTTATCCAGGTACTCCATGAGAACCTTATTCATCATGTTCATGAAATACGCGGGTGCATTCGTCAATCCAAAGGACATAACTGTAAACTCGTAGTGTCCATATCTTGATGAAAATGCGGTCTTCGGCAATCCTCTGGTCGAATCTTCAGCTGGTGATATCCTGATCGCAGGTCGATCTTGGAGAAAACTCCGGCTCCTCTCAACTGGTCGAACAGATCATCGATCCTGGGTAGTGGATACTTATTCTTTATAGTGACTTCATTTAGTGCTCGGTAATCCACACACATCCGGTAACTTCTGTCCTTCTTCTTGACAAACAGAACCGGCGCTCCCCATGGTGACGAACTAGGTCTGATAAATCCTTTATCCATCAGCTCATCAATCTACTTCTTCATTTCTACCAGCTCATCTGTTGACATCCGATAAGGTCTCTTAGCTATCAGGGCTGTTCTAGGTACTAGCTCGATCACAAACTCTATGTCCCTGTCTGGTGGCATACCAGGTAGATCTTTAGGAAATACATCCGGGTACTCACTAACAACTGGAACATCTTCTATGCTGACGGCCTTCACACTGTTGACCATCGATTGTCCATCCCGAACGGCAGTTGCCTGAAACTCTATTCTTCTCCCACAATGGCTCTCGACTGATATGACTCTTCATCCACAGTCTAATACGACCTTGTGCTCAGAAAACCAGTCCATTCCCAAAATAACATCTAGGGTTTGGGTATCCAGCACTACTAGGTTCGCTAGGAACTCCGTTCCGCCTATAAGCAACTTTACCCCAGAACATCCTACATCCGATCGGAGTTCTGATCTCGGGGATTGCACTAGCAATACATGCCTAAGGTTCACCATTTTCAACCCATTGTTCACAGCAAAAATCTGAGATATAAATGAATGCGAAGCTCCAGAATCAAATAAAACTGTTGCAGGTACTGATTTAACACGTAACGTACCCAGTATGACGTCCGACGTATTCTGCACTGCATCTGCGGTGACATGATTAACTCTGCCTCTCACCACGGTCTGTGTTGCAGCTCCAGATTGTGAAGCTCCACGGCTTGCTCCTGGCGCAGGTGTCTTTGCTGGAGTAGTCCCGACGTTGAAGCGAACTGGAGTCACTCCTCCTCCTTTCTTGGGGCAGTAATTGGCAAAATGTCCTGGCTCGTTGCAGACGAAACAATGTTTGATTGCCGATTGCTAGCTTCCTGCGGCTACATTCCCGGCTGGTGCTGGTGTCTGGTAACTCTGCCCGGCAGGTCTCGGTGCTGGTGGCGGCGTCGTCGTCACATTCCTTGGCTGAAACCTGAAGAATTGGTTCGGTGCAACCCTCAAACGCTGTGCTCCCTGACGTGTTCCCTACTGTGCTATCCTGTGCTTCCGGTTGTCCTACAGCTCCTTGTGCTTGTCTTCCAATATCAGTGCCTTGTTCACTAACTCTTGGAAATCAGGAAAGGTGTGGGTTACGAGTCCCACCTGCAGCCCTAAATTCAGTCCCTTCATGAAGCGAGGCGCTTTGGCCTTGTCGTTACTCGTCCTCGGAGTGCGTAGTGTGCGGTTGCGTGAACTTATTCAGATATTCAAACACTGATTGGTTGCCCTGCTTCAGTGCCCTGAACTCGTCCTTTTCAGCTCCATTATGCCTTCGAGCACATGATACTGGCGGAAAGTAATCGTGAACTCCTCCCAGCTGATGTCCTGTGGGTGCTCATGAGCAGCATAGAAGTTTTCCCACCATTCTGCTGCGGTTCCCTCAAGCTGATGGGAAGCATAGAGTACTCTCTCATTTCTTTCACACTGAGTGATGTGCAACTTTCTCTCTATCGTTCTCAGCTAATCATCCGCCTCCAATGGATTGGCATTTCTGGAGAATGTGGGCGGACGAGTCCTCATGAACTCTGGCAACCTCGAGTGTGGGCGCTGCGCTGGGTTAACTTGATTAGCCTGGTTGGCGGCGGCTTGGGCGGTGTCCTGCTGCATCTGCTGCATCATGGCATGCAATAACTGAGTCTGTGCAGCAAGAAAGGCTCCAAAGTTCTGCATATCCACTGGCGATGCTGGTTGGGGTCCTTGTCCTCCATCATCAGTGTTTCCAGCTGAGCGAGAAGCACTCTTGGATTTCCTCCTTGGTTTCCACGAGTGTTCACCATCTGCCGATGGCTCCAAGGTTTAGAGATGAGAGGGAAATAAGAACAGACAAGTAGTAGAGTAACCTATGCAGGGTCAAGGGTGTAACGCAAAATCCCACTTTATTACTTTATTAATATCGAGGTATGGTTGCTCACAATGCCTAGGGGCCATGCAACACATACCGATCACTCACAAGCATGAAAGAAGCAAATCAAGCTAATACTCTGGAGTCTAACGCCTCTAAGGGTGACTCTTATTCCATGACGTGACTCAACACAGGAGTCTCAACTGCTAATCCTATCGCTCACTCCTCGAGCCATCCCCCACGGGAACTCCTCGGTGGATACACCGGCGGGTGCAGTGCCATCGGCGCAAAGCGATCTCCATGCCCCTCCACAACAGTAGCTGGTGATGCAATGTCCTCCTCCGGCTTTGGCTCCAGCTGTGGCTTTGGCTGCGGCTCCTGCTGTGGCTCCTCCGGGTCTGGGTCGTGCAGCTCCGGCACTAGCTCCGGCTCGGGTCCGTACATCACTGTCTCCAGCTCCCTAATCCTCTGGATTGAGTGAGCCAAGTACTCGCAAGTCACCCGCATATGGGTCCTCACCTCCGTAACCTCGTCCCAGGTCCTCTGCAGCTCCTGGACCGTCTCGTCGATAGCATCCTCTTGAGCGATGACATACCTTGCTAGGTGAGTGATCGTGGCATCCTCCTCTTCTATGGGCTCCCGGTTGTAGCGGTTGTCTTGGCGCGGATGGTGACGAAACACAGTACCTCCAACTCCCTGGAGTAAGTACGAGCAATCTGCCTCATCGCCAGACGCGATGTCTCCTGGATCTCGGCATCGAACGATGACCTCCTGGCAATGATGCGGATGGGACGACTCGCCCTCGCCCTCTCCCAAGCGTTGACCGTGATTGTGACATCCTAGGCGATATCCAGTCCTACCCGCACTATGGTAGTCCCCCGGTAGATCGGCCTATCGTAACCTCCTAGTAGCTGCATCATACACCATAGCTCCGCGGCGTACCCTCCAGTACGCTCACCAAAAGAGTGGATCATCCTCATCTACCAAAGGACACTCACATGAAATCTCAGAAATTTTAAAACAAAGTGAGAACATGAAAAATTCAGCAAGGGATATGAAAAGAGAGAAGGGGGTAAGTCGAGAATACGTTCATCATCTTGACACATTTTAACTTTTAGAAAATAATTTTATCCTCACTACGACCATTCTAGCTAAGGGCCAGTCCTACAGTCAGTATGGCTTTGATACCACTTCTGTCGGGACTCGAATATACAAATCTGGACCCTCTGTTTATTCAACACTAGTCCAGGATCTCGCTAGTGCACACAGTCTCAACATCGGTACATATCACAGTCATATCCAATGAAATAGTAAAGTACTTTAATTAAATAATCAAACTGGTTGCTCGACCTTATGGCCAAGTTACAAACGTACGCCTCGCAGGGTGAAGACTTATTAAATAACCAAGTGCAGCGGAAATAAAATAAACTTGTGGCGCCAACCAATTTGGCACAAGCAACTGACTGGGCTCGCTCCCTAGTTCGTCGGCTCCTCCTGAAACTCCTCCTCCAGTGCAGGGGTTGTTTCTTCTTCAACTGAGGTTGTGTTGTTGCAAGGGTGAGTACTTTGAGCACTCAGCAAGTCATGCACAGAATGCAATTCTAATATTCTACATGCATGGCTCAGTACAAAGGATAGGCTACGGCTCATTTGCAGTACAGCTTTCAAGATACACAGTAATAGATTGTGAAGTAGTAAAACAATAGTAAGGATAATAACTTTCACAATTATTTTAATCGTAAATCATTTTCCAACTTAAGTCAAGTTCATCAATACCATCCCAAGCATTTTCCATAAATAAGTTATTTTCATGAAAGTCTAACCCTTGACTGTAATCACCGAGCGATACTCAATGCCGTGAGCACGGCTATTCGAATAGGTTGTACACTCTGCAGAGGTTATACACTTTACCCACAAGATACAGTCAAATGCCACCAAGGTGAGAGACCGTAACAAAGCCTTTCCAAAGATCCGTCTAAACCCAGTACTGCACGCTAAGGTTTCAACACTGGAGGGTCTGGTTACCACACCCAGGCCCCCCCTCTTGCGCCATGTGAGCTTCCACCCGCTCCTCCGGGACTCACACCACCACGACAGTACCAAAGAGTAGATTTCACAGTTTACTCAGCTAGGTCCGTCCCATTCCGAAACTTGTGGTTGTATGAAAGACTCAGTTCAAAGGCTCGCAATGTTAAGTCCTTAGTTGACCGAGGCAAGACTAACCAAGCATGATCTCAAACATCCAAAACCAATAAAAACCAAATACGACCGCCCAAGTGCCGCTCTTGGCCCACCAGAAACAGTCTTCCCACTTGCCCCAGTCTAAATCATTTTCCCACCCCAGTTATTTACCATTGCACCACGTGCCATCATCAACTCAATAACACATGTCTCATTCACAAAACACGTTCCATATCTCATTAAGTCAATATTAACTTTGATATTCCGAAATCATGAAATATCTACGTGGCAGGGCTAAGCATACTAATTACGTTCTACTCAACCCATGTTGGCAAATTATTTATGTCCAACTATTAGTCCACAACCTAGGGTGACAAATGATTCATGGCCTACAATTATATACGACAAGGTGGCATACAGTAACTAGGCATTTAACTACTCCCAGAATTTATTCAAAACCAATTCTATTAAATTAGCATGCAATAATTTAAATCAAAATAATTTGTTATGATAGGTTCAACATGGTCAAACACAACTTGCCTTCAAAAAGTACCAGTTCTGGTTCTTGAGCTTGCTCCTGGGTCAAAACTTCTGCTTCGAAACCTTCGGGCACCTCGACGTCTACGCGTAACATAAATAAATAGCAATAAATAAATAAAACAAAGAGCAACTCAAGTCTAAAATTCAAATAAAATTCACAAACAGAAAGATCTTGATTTTAAAAAATTTTAGAAATTAAAATCACTCAAATCGGAGTTAAAACGCAAAAGTTATAGCCAATTGAAGTTTGAAAATAAATTAAAAAAGAATAAATTGATTTTTCCATATTTATTTCCATTCGGGAAATTCAGAAATATGATGTCATCATGGCCTCTGCTGACGTCAGCACCAAAATGAATTTCTATGAATTATTTTTGTAAATGAAAATGTAATTATGACGTCAGCACGGCTCGGCCAACCCACTGACAGGTGGGACCCACCATGACGTCATGGATGACGTCACGCGCACAGTGCGGCGCTGGTGCTTTAAGATTCATGCGCCATGATTCAATCGGGCCCATCCATTTAAATGGACGGCCGAGATCACGCAACCGATCGAATCCCTCTACGACACGCGGCGCGATCCTATTCACCAAAGCACGACGCGATCACAGCCGTTCAATTCAAAATGAACGGCTCGGATTATCCTCCCCGTATTGACTCAGATTTGATGCGGACGCGATGCGTGGCGCTACGGCTACCCTCGGATCTAGATCCGACGGCACGACGGCGAAGGGGCGATGCGACACGTGGCACGATCGGAGACCAACCGGCGTGTATCGGACGGTGGCGGCAACTACACGACGTGGCATCACTAGAACCCTCCGATTAAGATCTAACAGCCCTAATTCAATCTAGTTGACAATAATAGATCTAATCCTAACCGCTCAAATTCAATCCAACGGCTAAGAACAGATCTACCACCACAGTATGCGAAACGATCTAAACCACCCGATCTAAATCCTACGGTTCCAAATAGATCTAACCTAGGTCTAATCTAAGCCTATAATTCTTAATCTAACAGCTGAGGTTTAGAGATGGGGTTTACTGTTTCGGGATGACGCGGCGAAATTCGAAGCGTTGATGCATGATCGGACGGCGGAAGAAGCTCAGCTCGGCGACGATGGTGCGGCGGCGAAGTTTCACCGCAGTAGAGGAAGAAGACATGGCCGACGGCGTTGCGGGGCTTCTCCGGCGTGATGAAGTGATGCTCCCGACGCGGCTTGGCGAGATGAGTTCGACAGTGCCCATGGCGACGGCGGAGGATGAACGGCGACGGCGGAACGGGTCAATGAATGCGGCGGATGGCTTCGGGACTTCGGCGAGGTCGTGCGGCGAAGCGGCGACAGCTCGGGCAGCGTGAGGTGTACGGCTGGGTGTGGTGTGGCTAGGGCTACCTGGCACAAGTGGCGGCACATTAAATTGGGACCTCGATGTCCGTAAAACTCGCAGAAACCGAGGCCCACTCGGGCGCGGCAGCGGAGTCCAGCGGCGACACGGAGAGGCGACGTGGCCCCATCGCAGGCACACACGCGGCATGATCCAACGGCTCGGAGTGCATGGCGGCGCGGATGGACCAGGATCGCATGATCGTGATCGAACGGCGAGGATGTGGAGCGGCTAGGGTTCGGCGACGGCTGGGCTACGCGCGGCATAGTGTTGGGCCGGCCCAACACTGTAGCGGGGCTTTTCTCCGGCTTTTCCTTTTTAAATTAATTCCCAAAAATAGTTTAATCCATTTGAGGCATTGAAAACACTAAAAAAATTCTGGAAAAATTCTCAAAAATATTTTAGGATATTTGGGTCACAAATAAAATATTTGCAACAAAACTTTATTTAAACTTTTCCAATATTTAGTTAAGTAAGTAAATAACTTAACTCAAGTTAAATCCAAATAAATTCCAAAAATTCCCAAAAAATTCAAAATACCAACTAAATACCAGAAAAGCAAAAATTTGGGTGTTACACCTCTACCTTCAGATAGAACCACTTCTTCCCAAGGCGATTCCAATTGTACTTGGTAGCATGCACCGGATAGTCACCTTGGTTTTGTGCGGTCGAGGTCAGCGAGCCCAAGGGACCGAACTTTCCATTCGACCTCTGGAGATGGAAGAAGTAATCAAAGGCAGCGATGGTGGGTCTTATGCGCCGGCCCTTGATCGCCGTCCCGCACAACCACAGGAACACCCTCACCCTTGCCAGCAGGTTGGGGGAAAAGTGCGAGAGCTCCACCGAGTAGTGCTTCACGATGGTCCGGATGAACGGATGCATTGGGAGCCCAAGGCCAACCTCGAACCAAGCTTTGAGAGCGACAGTGTACCCCGGAGGAGGATTGGGGCACTCCTCTGGTCCCGGCCACAAGACATTCTTCGGCGCTAGGCGGCTCCCAGAGGCTACCAACGCCGCCCTCTCCGTCTTCGTGAGGGTCGTAGGCTCGACCCCCACGATGATCTCCTTGGTCGAGTCATCTTCAAAAATCTCGACCTCCTCCGAGTCATCGCCCGCCAGGTCCTCCATCCCAACAAGGCCTGCCGGATTCTTGGTTTCCCCCTCGTTGGAGAAGGAAGGATCTGGCCTTCGCTCACCAAGGTTTCATAGAGGATACCTGCGGAAGGGGATGCAAGAGTGAGGGCCATACCACGTAGATGCTTACTTGAGAGAGAGACAACGAAACATCATCGGCAGAGTAAGCTCATGCCGTTGGCCAGTGCTCGCCCCGGCACATCGCGCCCTACGCTCGCAAGGCTGGCGCCCTGCACACCCCATAGACGTGCCCAAAATACTGTGTAGCCACACTATAACTCCCTGGTGCCATGCGCCAACGGGAGCTCGGGCTCACGCCCATGGCCGGTAAGAGTGGCACTCGCGCCCAAGTTTTTGGCACCTGTCGCCCCACACCCACGAGGCTAACTCCCTACGCTCGATATCCCGGGGCCTGATCCCCCGATCCCTGCGCCTGGCACCCTTAGCAGCGCCCCGCGCTCTGCGCCCTGGCAGCGCCCTGCACCCAAGCTAGCGCCCCGCGCCCTGGCTCCACACTCTGCGCCTAGTGCTTGGCCTCATGCCCTGGCAGCACCCTGTGCCCAAGCCAGTGCCCCGCGCCCTGGCTCTGCGCCTTGGCAACGCCTCGCGCCTGGCCCCGCGCCCTGGCTCCATGCCTTGGCAGCGCCTCACACTTGGCCCCGCGCCCTGGTGGCGCCCTGCGCCCAAGCAAGCGCCTTGCGCCCTAGCTCCACGCCTTAGCAGCGCCCAGCACCTAGCTTTGTGCCCTCACCCTGGTAGCACCCCATGCTTGGCCCCGCGCCCTGGCAGCGCTCTGCGCACAAGCCAATGCCCTGTGCCCTGCGTTTTGTGCCCTGCAGCCGGTACCTAGCGCCCTGTAGCTCACCGCCCTGCCGCTCGCACCATGCCCTGCAAAGTGGCGTGCACCTACGCCCCCAAGGCCAGACTGCGCACCTGCATCATTCAGGCCGAGTCCCCCTGGCGCCTTGCACCATGTGCCCTCATGCGTGAGGGCCCTGCTCCCACGAGGCTTGCCCCCCGCGCCCTTTTACTCCAACTCCCTCGAGCACCCTACGACCTGAGGTCTCGACGTTGGCTCTTGTGGCCCAGACGCCCTGCAGCTCGCCCCTGTGCACATGGCACGTCGACGCCCTGGTTTGCATGCCCCGACTACACGACCTATACACCAGAATCCCGAGCTCACACGCCCTAGCGCCTGGTGACTAAGAAGCGCGCTGTGCCCATGTGACTATGTGGTCAGTGCCCAGGCACCTGTTGCGCCCGATCTCTCGCACAGGCCGACTGTGGGCATGAGGAGAGGATGAAGTCGCATCCGAGCAATACAGGAAGACCCCCTAACGCTTACCATGGAGTTGATGCCCTCTTTTGCCTGCGTGCCTAAGTCCAGAGCTTGCTTCCCTTCGTGATACTGGTGCCCCAGGAGAGAAGGGTTTAAATACCCCAGTCGTGGCCCATTCTTTTTATTTAGGACCAAGTCCATGGAAGTAATGAGGATAGGACAAAGGGGAGCAGCTTTTAGAAAAGCAAAAGGGGTAAAGTAAGTTTGTTTTGCTATGCCAAAGTGAAATTCATAACCTGTTGGGCCGGCACCCAGTTCCAGGCTGAGCATGCAACCAGCGAGTAAAAAACAATTTGTTCAGGATCAATAAATCATCCTCTCTGCAATGCAGACAAGCATGATAAGAAGTGGTCAACCTTTGCCACAGACTTCATTTTCTGCGTGGAAATTGTCGAAGTAACTAAATTAGTTATGGGATTTGCTATGGCCTCAAATTCTCAATTGGCTAAGTGCTCGAATTTGCCATGCCCTCAAACTTGTTCCAACATGAAGTTTTGGCTAAGCACAGGAGTTTGCTGTGGATGGTTCTCATAGCTTGATCAAGCTCAATGTCTCTCCCACAACTTCCGAAAGCATGTAAGACGTCTAATACCGCCCCATCTGGCGCTTTCTTTATCGCCAAGGGGCAGGGGGGCTACTGTTGGAGAATACCTGAAGAACTACTAGAAGTGCAACGTGCAGATCAAGATATTGCAGCCATGCCAGCCGAAGACGATATTACCCTCACTTGTGCTAATAGATTAGTTATCCTCATAAGGGGTATTTCGGTCATTTTTACCAAAAGACGACATTACCCTTCATTTGTATCTATAGTCTAGCCATTCTTATAAGGGGTATTTTAGTCATTTGTATAGGCCAAGAACCCTATAAATACCCCTCCCCATCTCATTTGTAAGGGGGAGGTCTCTTGAGCATTATAAAGGAAACTACAGAACTGACGAGCCCTCAGGGCCCTGCCCCCCGAAGGCCAACCCCCGTAGGCTCGTCGATAGGAGTAGGGCGATCCTCTCGGACCCCTGAACCTGTATAAATTCTCTGTGTTTTCTACGCTCTTGTGGACGACGACCCGTAAAACGGCTGACGTCCACCCCATATCTCGTGTTCGGTTTTCACGCATACAACAACCCCCCTTAACAGAATCTCGACCCTGAGATTCGAAGCTAACTAGAGAATTGGTTCAGAAATTCCTTTTTCAAGTCTTCTCCGGGCTCCCAGGTGGCTTCGCTTTCTGAGTGATTGCTCCACTGTACTCTGTAAAAGCGGGTTGTCTTGTTCCTTGTTTTTCGATCCACTGTATCCAGAATCTTTACCGGGTGTTCTTTGTAGGTCAAGTCCTCCTGCAGTGCAATTGGTTCCAGGGGTGTTTGCTCGTTAGGTACTCGGAGACACTTCTTGAGTTGCGATACATAAAAGACGTTGTGTACTCCTACTAATGTTTGCGGTAACTCTAGTTGGTATGCGACTTCACCCCTGCGGCTTATGATCTTAAACGGTCCTACATATCTTGGCGCGAGTTTCCCCTTTTTGTGAAACCTTTGGACTCCCTTAAGAGGCGTAACCCTGAGATACAAAAAATCTTCGGGCTCAAAGCTTAAATCTCTGTGGCGGTTGTCCGCGTAGCTCTTTTGCCTTGATTGTGCAATTTTCAACCTTTCTCTGATTAGTGTTATTTGCTCTTCAGCTTCTTGAAGTATATCTGGTCCAAAGACACGACGCTCACCGGTCTTGTTCCAATTCAATGGTGTTCTACAAGGTCGGCCATACAGTGCTTCGAAAGGTGACATCTGTAAACTGGCCTGGTAGCTATTGTTATAACTAAATTTTGCATATGGCAAACATTTATCCCATGATGTTGTATAAGCTAACGCACAAGCTCTCAACATATCTTCTAATATCTGATTGACTCTTTCGGTCTGTCCATCTGTCTGTGGATGATAAGCTGTACTGAAGTTCAAACGGGTGCCCATTGCCGTATGCAACTTATCCTAAAATTTTGTGGTAAATTGGGTACCTCTGTCCGATACTATCTTCTTTGGCACTCCGTGCAAGCAAACGATCCTTGCCATGTATAGTTCTGCCAACCTATCTCCTGAGTAAGTTGTCTTTACCGGTATGAAATGCGCAACCTTTGTTAAACGATCTATTATGACCCATATGGAGTCATAACCTCCTTGCGTCCTTGGCAAACCGGTGATGAAATCCATTCCGATTTCCTCGCACTTCTACTCTGATATTTTTAACGGTTGCAGCAGTCCTGCTGGTCTCTGGTGCATAGCTTTGACTCGCTGGCATACATCACATAACGCTACATGCTCAGCTACCTCTCTCTTCATATTCGGCTACCAGAACCTTTCTTTCAAATCTTGGTACATCTTCGCACTTCCTGGGTGAATCGAATACTTGGAGTTGTGAGCTTCCTCCGATATCAACTGCTTCAGCTCCTTTTTGTTGGGTACACAAATGCGCTCTTTCATCCATAGTGTGCCTTGTTCGTCCAACTAAAATTCCTTTGCCTCACCCCCTTCCATCTTGGACTTGATTCGCTTGATCTTCTCATCATTCTTCTGACCTTTCCTGATCTGGTCCTCTAAGGTAGGTTTTACTTCTAAAGTAGCTACGAATCCTTCCGGAACAACTTCCAATTTCAACCTCTGAAAGTCCTTGCACAATTCTGTCCGGCTTTCTTCTAACAACATATTTATGCTATGACTTTTCCGACTCAAGGCATCAGCCACCACATTGGCTTTACCTGGATGATAGTGAATCCCCACATTATAATCTTTAATCAGCTCTAACCACCTTCTTTGCCTCATGTTCAGGTCAGATTGGGTGAAAATGTATTTAAGACTCTTGTGATCTATATATACTTCACATCTATTTCCAATGAGATAGTGATGCCATATTTTTAAGGCATGCACTACTGCTGCTAATTCTAGGTCATGCGTCGGATAATTCCCTTCATGTGGCCTTAACTGCCTTGATGCGTAAGCTACTACCTTTCCATTTTGCATCAACACGCATCCAAGTCCTCGTCGTGATGCATCGCAATATATATCAAAACTTTGGTGCATGTCTGGCAAAACTAACACTGGTGCTAATGTCAAACGTTTCTTTAGCTCCTATAAACTCTTCTCACAATCTGGTGTCCAAATAAATTTCTTCTCTTTCTTTAGCAATTGCGTAAGAGGTCTAGCAATTGTCGAGAACCCTTCTATAAATCGGTGGTAGTAACCAGCCATCCCAAGAAAACTACGGATCTGGGTCACCGTCTTTGGTGGCTCCCAATGCAGTACTGCCTATACCTTGCTTGAGTCTACTGCGATTCCTTAGGCGGTCATTACATGCCCTAGGAATTCTACCTTACTTTTCTAGAAATTACACTTGCTAAATTTGGCGAACAACTGCTGCTCTCTTAACTTTTCCAGGACTAATCTCAGATGTTTAGCGTGCTCTTCATTTGTCTTCGAGTAAACCAAAATATCATCTATGAACACAACTACAAATTTATCTAAGTATTCCATAAAAACCTTATTCATCAAGTTCATAAAGTATGCTGGTGTATTTGTCAATCCAAAAGACATAACCGTGAACTCGTAGTGTCCATATCTTGAAGAAAATGCAGTCTTTGGTATGTCTTCTGTTTTAATCTTCAACTGGTGGTATCCTGATCTAAGGTCGATCTTAGAGAAAACTCCTGCTCCTCTTAATTGATCAAATAAATCATCTATCCTGGGCAACGGATACTTGTTCTTTATTGTTACTTCATTAAGTGCTCGATAATCTACACACATTCGAAAACTCCCGTCTTTCTTCTTAACAAATAGGACCGGTGCTCCCCAAGGTGATAAGCTCGGCCTGATGAATCCTTTTTCCAATAGTTTCTTGATCTGCTTCTTCATTTCTACCAACTCCTCGGTGGACATCCGATATGGTCTATTTGCTATTGGTGCTGTTCCAGGCACTAAATCGATTACAAACTCTATGTCCCTGTCTGGTGGCATTCCAGGTAACTCCTCGGGAAAAATATCCGGATACTCTCTGGCCACTGGTACATCCTTCACACTGATGATCTCTAGATTATTTACCAACAACTGGCCTTCTCGAACTGTCGTTGCTTGAAATTCAACTTTCCTGCCATCAGGGCTTTTAATAGACACGACTCTTCGTCCACAGTCTAGTACAGCCTTATGCTTAGACAACCAATCCATTCCCAGTATAACATCTAGGGTTTAGGTATCTAATATAATAAGGTTCGCTAGGAACTCTACACCTTTTATTAATAGCTTAACCCTAGAACAACCGATCTTATATCGAAGTTCTGATCCAAGGGATTGAACTAGAAGTGTATTCTTAAGGTTGATAGTACCCAATTCATTTTGCACAGCAAAAACTCAAGAAACGAATGAATGTGAAGCTCCGGAATCAAATAAAACTGTAGCTGGTACTGAGTTGACTAGAAACTTACCCAGTACAACGTCTGTGGCGTTCTGAACTTTTTTTGCTGTGACGTGGTTGACTCTTCCTCGTGCAATTGCTTGGGGTGTGGTTCCAGCTTGAACAGGTCCTCTGCTTCCTCCTTGCGCAGGGGTTCTAGAAGGCGTGTTTCCCAGGTTGAAACGTACTGGTGTCACCCCTCCCTTCTTGGGGTAAACATTGGCGATGTGTCCTACCTCGTTGCAATTATAGTAGTGCTTTCCCGACATCTGCTGGTTTCCTCCATTCTGACTAATAGTTTTGACTGGGGTCTGGAAGGTTTGTCCTGTCTATTTTGGCAAAGATGGCGGTGTCCTGGCACTATTTCCCTACTGAAATCTGGAGAACTGCTGAGGTACCATTCTTGGTTTCTGCTGACCCTAGCATCCTCCCTGTTGTGCCATGTGGCGTTTGTGGTTGTCATCTAGTTTCTTGCGCTTGTCTTCCAGTATAAGCGCCTTATTCACCAGCTCCTGAAAATCAGGGAAGGTGTGGGTAATCAACCCCACCTGCAATCCAGTGTTAAGTCCTTTCATGAAACGGGACTGCCTGGCCTTATCTGTGGCTACGTCCTCCGGAGCGTAGCGTGCAAGTTGAGTGAATTTGTTCAAATAATTGGCCATTGACTGGCCTCCTTGCTTCAGCGCTCTAAACTCCTCCTTTTTCAACTCCATGATACCTTCTAGTACATGGTATTGACGAAAAGCTATCGTGAATTCTTCCCAGGTGATCTCCTGTGGGTTTTCCTGTGATGCGCAGTAGTTTTCCCACCACTCAGCAGATGTCCCTTCTAGCTGATGAGAGGCATAAATCACCCTCTCATTTCCAACGCAAGAGTTATGTGCAGTTTTCTCTCAATAGTTCTCAGCCAGTCATCTGCTTCAAGTGGACAGATGTGTCCTCATAAACTCAGACAGCCTTGAGTAGGGTCGGGGACCATTGTGGATAGCTTGGTTGTTGGCGGCTACTTGGTTGGTGATTTGTTGCATGGTTGCCATCATTGTCTTCATCAACTGGGTTTGTGCTGCTAGGAATGCTCCCAGATTCTGCATATCAACCTGTGGTGCTGCCTGAGGAATTGGTGCATTGTTCTGGCTGCCTCCCTGACGCGAACCACTGCCTCCGGCTCCGGTATTGCGAGTGTTCACCATCTGCTGATTGCTTCGACGGTTTAGAGATAAGAGGGAAGAGAGTAGACAAGTAGAAGAACTTATACGGGGAAACAGGTGTAACTAAAACCCTTAAACAACAATTCATAGATAGTAGATAAGTATGGTTGCTTACAAGGGCCTAGGGGCCATGCAACCACACCGACAAACACAACATCACACAAATAGTTCAATACAAACATCGCACATCTAAGGGAAGTTTGAGAATTAAAAGACGCAACTCTAACAAGTCAGTCTCAATGCAAAACTCGACAACTAACAGACTCAAAGCACTCAGTCCTCAAGCCAACCCGACTGAGGCTCGCCTGGTGCATACACCGGCGTGTGAGCTGGCATTGGGGCAAACTGATCCCCATGCCCTCCCGCTGGTGCTGGGGGCTCTACTGCCTGCTGATCCTTTGCCACAGGCTCTGGCACGACCTCCTGCTCCTCCTCTGGCTCAAGCTCTTCTGGTTCCTCCTCCTCGTCCTCAAGCTCCATGCCGACCTCTAGCTCCCCTTGGCCATAAAGGGCCTCCTCCAGCTCACCGATCCTCTGAACAACGTGCATCCGAGTCTCCCACAAGGCCAGCTACGTCTCCTCCAAGGTGCGATACACCGACTGCAGCTCCAGTGCAGTCATGCCCATGGCCTCCTCTTGAGCCGCGGCGAACCGGCCCAGGTGGACGACAGCAGCGTCGCCCTCTAGATCCAAGTGTGCCTGGATCGGTCCACCTGCGTGTGGCTGCACACGGAAAGCGGTATCCCACAACTCGTAGCCGTGGTCGCGGCTAACCTTCCGCAATGCTTGTCGGGCACACTCCTGTATGCCTGCCTCGTAGCTAGCCCGCTTCACCGCGAGGTGTAGCGGACGACTGGCGCGCGCGCGTTCCCGCGCGTACAGAGTGAGAGTCGTCACCTAGCCGCGGTTGATTCCATTGACTATCCAGGTGTGGGACCGGTAAAGGGGGCGGTCAAAACCTCCCAACACCTGGAGCATCCTCCAAAGCTCCGCAACGTAACCTCCATGGCGCTCGTCGAAAGAGTGCACCATCCTCATCTACCAAATCAACTCGTCAGAACTAAAATTTTAAAAAAACACAAAAATAATAGCAAAATGCAGCATAGGTATGAAGTAAGGAAGAAAGGATAAGTCAAGATTTCATTGATTATTTTTGCACAATTTTAATTTTTAGAAATTAATTTTTATTCTTTCTAGAACGACCAATCTAATTAGGGTTAAGTCCTACAGTTAGTATGGCTATGATACCAACTCTATCGGGACCCGAATCTGCAAATCCGGACCCTCTGTGTATTCTGCACTAGTCCAGGATCGCGCTAGTGCACACAGGCTAAACAGGGTTTAAGTACCACAATCATACACAGTGGAATAATAATAAAGTACTTAAACAACAATAGTAAAAATAAACTGTTGCACGACCTTATGGTCTCCTTACAAAGTTTTGCCATGCAGGGCTACAATTAACAAAAGCATATCAAGTTCAATAGCGGAATCAAAAGTAAGTCAATGAACCCCTCGTATTGCCACAGGCAACTAACGAGCCTCAACCCTAATTCTCCGGACCTTCGTTGAATTCTTCCTCCCAAGCTGGCGTAGCTTCTTCTTCTGAGGTTTTGTTGAAGCAAGGGTGAGTATGCAACATACTGAGCAAGACATGCACAATGTAGTTCTATTACTACATGCATGGCTTATTCCAAAGGATAGACTTAAGTGGTTATTTTGCATAAAGTAGCGTTTTTAAACAGGTAATCTTAATTAGATTCCAAAAGCAATAAAACAATATCATAATAATAATTTCTTAATTCTTTTTCAGAGGTTTGGCACACAGCCCTAAGTTCAAGTTATCTGCCTTTGGCACACAGCCACCAATCCCACATTTTTATTTCGAAAATCTAACCCTTGACTGTAATCCCCGAGCATTGTCCAGTACCGCGGACATGGCTATTCGAATAGATTTTACACACACACTCTGCAGAGGCTGTACACTTTACCCATAAGATACAGTCACTCACCACACAGGTGATTGATTGTAACAAAGTCTTTCAGAAACTAACATCTAACCTATGAACCTACCCAGTACAGCCTTCCTAACACTTCCCTCACACAGAGCCGAAGTTTAGGACAAGCGAATACTGTTGGATGGGTACCAAGCCGTAGCACAGGTACTGTAACATCCCAATTTTTGAATTTTTAATGATTAAATATTATTTTGTTGCAATTTATGATTTTTGAGAATTTTCTGGATTTATTCGGATTTTCTGAGATCGGTCGGAATTATGTTGCCTTTTGTTAAAAATTATTTATAAATAGATAATTTCAAAATAAAGTTTAAATCGAAATATTTTATTAAGTCCATAAGGTCTCAAAGTATTACTTTTGAGAATTATCTGTAGTTTTTACGGTGTTTAAAGGGGATCAAATAAATCAAATATATTTGGAGTATTTATCTCGTAATGGTGATAAACTCGACATGTTGCCGTGTCGCTTTAACGCACGAGCAGAGCTGCCGTTGATTCCTTTTCTAGAAACTTCGTTGTGGCTGTTCATCGTGCAATGGATGGCTAGGATAGGTCGTGTCGGTCGAGTTTCACGAATCGGTCTTTGCCTTGTTTCGATGAGGATTTGGATATTGGGCCGGGTAGCGTGACGGATGGATTTCGATCGGCGAGTTCACCGTGTCTGGACCGTGAAGACATGCAGCGTGTTCAATTTGGGATTGGTGCTTGGTGAAGGAGCTCGCTTGAGTATAAGCGCGAGAAGGGCGTCTCGGCGTTACCAGTCAAACGGGCTGAACATTGGCGCCAAAAGCGATCGAAGGACACGGAGACCAGCGTGCGAAGGAGCAATGTCGTGGCCGATTCGAATCGCTGGTGTTGGCGCCGATTTTGGCAAGGAATCGGGAGACCTTCCATGCGGGAGAGCGACACGTGCTCGAGTTGGACTCGCCAACTATGCGCCGAAGTTAAATCTAGGAATTGGAGTCCGACCCGGCGAAAAGTCTGGTAGCGTTGGCTATTTAAGCAGCGCGAGCATCGCCAAGGCGAGCCACGGAAAAAGAAATCGAGAGCAATCGAGCGAGTCGCGTCGACGAGGAAAAATCGTGAAGTCGCAGCGTCGCCAGGAGATTTCCGGGTGCGCGTTGCCGAGTCATCGCCGAGGTCGTCGTCTTCGTCTCCGAAGAATTCAAGCCGCCGTCGCTTCATCGCTGATCGGGAACTTCACCAGCCGTCGGATCGTAATCAATCTCATGGAATTCGTCCACGTCACATCGGAATCGGTAAGCATCATAGATTAAATATCAGCCGTTGGATTTAGGTCGGACGGTTGATATTGAGTCACGTAGTAGATTTACCCGTAACCGTTAGATGGAGTTCATTGGTCTAGATTTCGCCACGTCTCATCTGTACAGCCGGGACGGGAAAATTCGTATTTTTCCTTTACAAAAATAAATCGGAAGAATCAGAATGTCTACTTTCAGAATTAAATAAACTTCTAAATGTTATAACTTTTGTATATGAACTCCGATTTGGGTGATTCGAATTCTGAAAAGTTTGTAAGATTGAGATCTTACCAATGGTGTATTTTATTTGAATGTTCGAGTTCATTTTCTATTTGTCTTGGTGTTTATTTGCTATTTCTTTCGATTCGCGTAGACGTTGAATTGTGCGACGCTTCGGAGGAGGAGCCACCAACGCAAGAACAATTTCTAGACCAAGACCAGGAGCTTAACCAAGGCAAGTTGTGCTTTGATCATGTTGCACCCATAAATTAGATTGCATGCTATTTTGATTTACCTTATCACTTGTTATTTCATGAGTACAAATGATTTCAACCTAAATTGGGATTTAGGTATTATACCCTTTTGAATTACACCCTACCTTGATATTTGTATGCCATGATCCACTTGTCACCTTAGATTGGTTAACTATAGTTGGTTAATACTGAAATCAACATGGATGGTTAGACCGGAATAGAATGCTTAGCCATGCCACGTCATCACATGTACTTGAATCTTTGATAAATAATCTTTACTAATGGAATATGGAACAATGTTATGAACTTGTGTGTCATGTGTGGTCACGATGAGATTGAGTTGTGGTGGCAATGGATGTCACGCATAGCGATATTGAATTGTTGATGGCACGTGGTGCTTGGTAATCAAGCTGGGGTGGTTATGATTTTGGGTGGAGCAAGTGGCAAGGCGTTATGCGAGGTGGGCCCGATGGGCGGAGGGTATGTGTATGTTTTGCTTTGATCAAACCATAAGGACACCTTGCGAATCTTTGACTGAGTCAATCATGCAACCACATATGCATTATGGGGCAGCCTAGTGACTAATTTGCAATGTCTTAGCTTTGGTACTACCGATGGTGGGGTGGTTCATCCTTTTAATGAACCCAGATGGCGCAAGAGGGGGCCTGTTGTGGTTATCGGACCCTTGATGTTGAAACCTTAGCGGGTGGTCTTGAGTTAAGACAGAACATTGTAAAGGCTTTGTCATGATTCTCTGTAGGCACACCAAAGGAAGTGTGCTAATGGCGAGCACAAAAGAGATTATCATGTCATGTGGGTAAAGTGCATAACCTCTCAGAGAGTGTACAAACTATTAGGATAGCCGTGCTCACGGTATTGAGCAATGCTCGGGATTACAAATCAAGGATTAGACTTTTGCAAAATAAAACTTGGGATGGATGGCGGGTTGCCATGGAAAGTTGAATCTTGACTTAGGATGAGAAAACTTGGTTTACTTGAGAAATCTTGAATCTATCTATTCTTGTTATTTGTTTCTTGTCATTTCAATTTATATACTGTACGTGTTTTTAAACGCTGCTTAGTTGCAAATGAACCATTTAGCCATTCCTTTGGAATAAGCCTTGCATATAGCCATGATAGAATTGCATTCTGTGCACAACTTGTTGAGTACGTGTTGGTGTACTCACCCTTGCCTACAAAAATCATCAGTCTTTGAAGAAGGAGTACCATGAAGGCGAATGTTTAGGGTGCGAGCCTTGTCGGTTACTGTGGTATCTTGAGGGTTATCTCGACTTCATTTCATTGCAGATTCAATTTGTTGTTCAGCCTTGTGAGGCATTGTTAAGTAAGTTGACCATAAGATCATACAACTGGTAATACTTAATATATTATGTCTTTTATCTATTTACGTTGTGTATGATTGTGATATTCACTAATGTTGAGCCTGTGTGCACTAGCGTGATCCTGGACTAGTGTGGTATACACAGAGGGTCCGGATTTGCATATTCGGGTCCCGACAAGTACGCTACCCCACAGTCACACCCTTGTGTAACTGCCACCCCGAGGTGTCAAAGGAAAAATATTAGAACCCTACTAAACTAGGCCTGTCCCATTCCAGACTTGCGGTTGTACGAAAGACTCAGTTCAAAGGCTCACAAGGTGAAGTCCTTAACTTTCTAAGGCAAGACATTCTTCTCGTAGATCTCGGCACGTAGCCTTCACATTACTCAATTCATCCCATTGCCACACAGGCCCACCTGGCACGAAGCCATCTTGCCACTTGCCTCGGTCCAAATCATTTTTTTCTACCCTAGTTTGCATTTATGCAACACATGCCAATGCTCTCTTCATTGAACATGTAGAACCACACAGGTTACTACACTCTAGATCCATCACATGACATCATCACATTATACTGAAATATGTTCCATAATTACTTGGTCAATGTTCTTTTGCATTTTGAAAGTCATTCGGCGCATACAAGCAACTAAGCATCCATCTACTCGCGGTCTAGCCTCCCGTGTTGGCATCATAATAGCAACCAACTTAATTTAATATCTTAGGGTGACAAGGATTTCACGGTATACAAGTAATATTAACAAGGTGGCATAACAAGATAGGTGTATTATCTACTTTACCCAAATTAATCAATGTTATTTTTAATTAATACAGCATGCATAATTTAAATTGAAATACATTTTAAAAAAATCTAGGGGCAAAATGGTCAAAGCATGACTTGCCTTCGAAAAGTAGTTGATCCCGATCTGAAGCTTGAGATGGGTCTGCGAACTCTTCCCCGACAGTTTCCGGCAACTCGGAGTCTAATCGCAATAAGCACGCATACAATAAATACACTAAACAGATAGTAAGATCAACTCTAAAAATAAAATAAAATTCACCAATAAATAGTTCACATTTTTACAAACTTTTAGGAACTATAATCACTCCATTCGGAGTTAAGACACAAAAGTTATAGCGATTACAAGTTTGGAAATTCAAACAAAAAATACCCGAATTAATTGATTTATTTTCCTACTGGAAATTCCAGATAAATTCTTCGGCCGACACGTGTCAACACCATAACCGGCCACGTTGGCTTTGGTGCATGGACCAGGTTCACAGTTAGGGTCAGGTTCACGGTGGACTCGGTCCACCGGAATAGTACAACTGACCTGTGGGTCCCCATAATGACGTCAGCCCTTCTGTTTACAGACTGATAGGTGGGACACAACGGAACAGTGCACGGCACGGTTTTTCTCCTCCGGTTGACACGTGGCACAATAATATTGGACCACGTATGAAGAATCCCGCCCACCAGATTCAAAAGCAACGGTCGGATTCCTTCCCCGCGCGGTCGACCGTCCTCTTTGACACCCGTGCGGCCATGCGGCAGCATCTGCACCGCCCACTCCGATCGACGGCCGAGACTCAATCACCGCTTTGGATTCCGAGTGCCCACGTGTCACCATCATAGTTGCCCATGCCGGAATCAATGGCTTCAATTGCAGGATGGTGTGGACAGTCCCGCGGAGGACACGTGGATACATCCGAGCCGGTTATTTTTGATCCAACGGCTACTAATACACTGAGCTTAGCGCGACCAGAGCACACGTGGCCAATCTCGCCTCGGCACGTGGCTTGGATCAACATCGCTGAACTAAGATCTAACGGCCCGGCTCAATCTACGGTAGGTTACTACTGCATGGCCTAATTCGAGCCCTTCGATTTAGATCCAACGGGCATTATCAAGTGCATCATAGAAGGCTATGTGTACTTACCGGAACGGCATGATAAAGATCCAATGGTCATCGGTGCTTGCGAAGCTTTGACGGTGGCACACGGCGCTCGGTCACTAGTCTTGGAGAAGAAGCCGAGGTCGATGGCGATTTCAGGCGTCTCCGGCAAGAGGAAGTATTCCAGACGAGGCGGCTTGACACGGCGGACTCGAAGTGGAACTCGGGTGCGGCGGTGAGTGTTGGACGGCGGCGGAAAAATGGCGAAAACCATAGCGGCAAGAGACGGTGCTACGGCGAGCGTTTGCGAGGGCTATGAGGTGTCTCGGCGTACGGAAGAGGGTGCAATGGGTGTGGAACGGAGAGCTCTTTCTGCTGGGGTATTTCACGTGCTCGGCGACGCCTCGTAGCACACAAACCCAGCAGCCAACCAATGCAGTAATGGCAACGGTGGCGGCGACTGACTATTCCCCTCCCACGGTGACATGGCGTTATCTGGAGCATCCAATGCGGCTGCGATCCAACGGCACATGTGCACAGCGACGCGGCTTTGGCCCATCCATGCGATCGTGATCTAACGGCTTTCGCCAGCGACGGTTAGGGTTCCAACCCAATGGGTCGAAGCAGTTCGCACAGTGTTGGGCTCGGCCCAACACTGTAGCAATTATTTTCCGCAGTTTTTCATAATTAAAATAATTTCAGAAAATCAAATTAAATGTTTGAAGCCCTAAAAATACCCGAAAAATTATAGAAAAATTCTAGAAAATATTTCATGGCTTTTAGAACTTAAATAATTTTTTTATTTATTTTTGGTAAATAAATTTTCTAATAATTAATTTTTAAAGAGAAGGATTAATTCCAAATAAATCCCAAAAATTCACAAAAATTCAAATAACTCCAAAAATTCAAATTAAGCAAATTTTGGGCTGTTACATCTGCCTCCGTTGTTAGTTTTTTTTCCTGCTTCTGCTTCTCAGCCTCAGCTTGTCTAGCCTTTAAATTGGCCCTGAGTGCCTCAAGCTCAGTGTCTTTCATCTTGAGCATTTGTTTGTTGGCAGCCAAGAGCCGCTCCATTCGTTGATGAGCTTGCTCGTAGAAGGTTTCAGCCTTAAGCAAGTTATTTGCAGCACACTATGAGAAGAAGCCAAGAAGCATCAATAATAGAGCAGAATATAGGACAGGATTGTTCGTGGTCACATACCCAAATCTGGGGCTTCAAAATAGACCAGAATATTGGAGGTGATGGTGAAGCTAGAGGAGTTAGAGTTGTCACCGCAGTAGAACTGCTGGTATGCTCAGCAAGAGCTGCCAGAGAGGGAACTATGACGATGGTGGACGACAAGGCAGCTATGGTGATGTTATCGAAGTGCCGTAGGGTGTACCCTTCCTGCAAGAAATTCTCTATCTAACACCTCCAAAAAAGGAAAAAAATTGTGAGGAGAAAGGAGAGGTGACTTACTTCGCCAAATGAACCTTTGCCTGTACATTCTTCCTTGATACAATTGTCTTCGTCAGGACTGGTCTGGTCCCGACAACTGGCTTCTCAATCGGTGTAGCCGGTGGAGGAGATGGTGCCAGTGGGTCAGTGACCAATGATGAAACCTGCGAACAAGTGGTTACTACAAACAAAAGTTCACCAAGAATGAATTCAACATACATTGCCCAATAGTGTTGTTACCTGCTCGACCAACCTAGTAGATGGAGAGCCCACTCGAGGAGACTTATGCGTGGGAGCTGCCGACTTTTGCACAACGGCCCCCCAAGCGGCCCACTGGTCATCCAGAATCTATTGGATCATGTTAGAAGGAACTTCATAACATCCAAGCAAGTGATTAAAGATCACCTGGCTACTTGGTCATGACGATGAGGTGCGAGGGTGCTTGGCTGGTCGATGGGGTGCTGGAGACACAGACCTCCTTGCTCGAGGGGACTCAGCCACCTCCTGCTCCAGAGCCGCCTCGCCATCACTAGGGGGCAATGGTAGGCACCAGATCGTTTAAGGGAGGGACAATGTTGGTGAGGACAAAGTCCAATGCCGGATCATCATCTTGGGTCAGCTTGTCATCCTCCAGGTCGATGGCTCATGTGATTGGCCCACCTTCTTCATCGAACTTGGCTTCTTGAGGAAATACTAGGTTAAAGTGGGAGGTAGATGCACGAACAATGCATACGAACCACGATGTAGTACTCACCTCTGGCCGAGGATTGGTGAGCGAGTACGCCTCGATGCCACAAGCACTAGGTTCTGATCCCTGAAACATCTTGCTTAGCTTGGACGAGACGTCTGAATCCACAAGTCCAGCAAGATATGAGTCAGTTCACCACTCATCGACTAAATCAAATGAACAATAGTATTACAAGCGCTTACTTTTAGGATTGTCCCTAGTGACATCATCGACTCCAGAGTAGGCCCAGGCCAAGTGATCCCGACACTTCAGTGGACTCGTTCGGCGCATGATGAAATCTTTGGCTACATGCCACCTAGTCAACCTGATCTTCCTCAACTCCTCAATCTTCCGAATGTAATAAGCATTACGGGTGGTCGAAGGAGGGGCTTTTGTCCAGCGGTCAATTAGATTGGGGAGGAGTGGTCAATGAGCTAGAGGGCAGATCATGGTGTTTGAAGAGATGATGTAAAACCACCATTTCTTTTAGTCCAACTGGCAGGAAAAGGTTAGTGGGACAGGAGTGTACGAACTCGATGCTCCGTTGCGGAGGAGGAAACCAACACTTCGAACAACATCATTTTTTGTCACCCTCTTCAGGTTATAGAAGTGGCATAACAGATTGAGGCTGGGTTGGATACCTAGATACGTCTCACAAAGATGGACAAACATGTTGAGCATGGTAATCAAATTAGTAGAAATCCAAAACTGAGTGCAAGAATTGAGAAGGGGGAAAACTAAGTCAGTAGTGGAAGAAGGCCTCAAATGCAATGGTCTCATCCTCATTCTAGGGGTGGGATACAGCTCACCGAGTGACAGCCTCCAATGGAAGAACTCCCGAGGAGGAACGAAGACATCCTTCACCAATTCGGCAAGGCGCTTCTTCATCATCACTGATTTTTGCCACACCTTTAGGAGGGTCTTGTCCTCAATGACCACTTCATCACTGGATGAAGTGGATGTGACCGACTTAGGTTTTCTCTCCAGCAACGGAAGAACTCCGGCACTGGCTGAAGGGCTGGACACCATCGGGAAAGACAGGGGATGGATTCTTCAAGGATGGCGGCACTAGGGTTTAAGGAGTGTCGTGGAGGTTTTGAAAACTAGAGGCGGGGGTGGGGGAATGGCTACAGTTCCAGATTTGAGAATTTATAAGCCAAAATCTTCTCTCCAGACGAACGGTTCACTCCCCATGGCATGATGCCTTGATCAGCGGAAAAAGCGGAATAATGGCACTACATGAATATTGACATTACAGACGAAAGCAATAAATGCTCAACTGCCCATCGATTAGATTTTCTAACTCTACTCAGAGTTGAGTCGATGAGTTAACATCGATTAATTTCTGGCTAACCTAAGGACTCGAGTTGGGCTGATGGCAGGGTGCTCAACCCAGCAACGTCCCTTACTTGATAATTAGTGAGTCCCCATCTACTCGAATCATTCGACTGCAAGTCGGTAGGTGTAAGTTCAAGCTTCATTTGTTTTAGTGATTGGTTTAATATTAATGTCTAATCATTGTTTAATGACAAATCTAATCATTATGAGACTAACATGTTTAATTGAGCTACATTCTTGTTAGTCTTAAATTTGGATTGAAAATAAAAAACCAAAGGTATGCACTTGTATTCACTATATTGTCTTAATGCATACTTAGGATTCAAATTAAAAGATGAACTCTTCCATTGCCTTAGTCTAAGTATGTGCATTATGTTTCCAAATCTATATATATACATGAATACACATATCTAGTGGGAGTTGATAATTTAACTTGATGTTTCAATTGTATTGATCCATGTCATCTGGCCAAAAAATATATAAGATCAAGACTTTAAAACAATCTTTTTAGCATATATAACTTGTGTAGTTGTAGTGTACTCATGTTACTATGAGATAAACTCAAATGCTTTATAAGATTGATTATGTGCATATTGATTCCAAATTAAATTATTTATATGTACATATTTAAATGGATTTTATTCTATAGTTGATGATTTAAAATATTTTGATCCTTTTCCACCACACTATACAATATTTGGATCATTAAATTCCATCAAATTGAGTATATGAAACTTGTGTAGTTATATATACTCATGTCAATTTAAATAAAGTTCAAATTGAGATAGGTTGTTTTTAAATCAATAAAAGAACATGTCGGCATGTTTGTCCCAGACAGTATTGGTTCGAGTGTATAACAGAGTTTCGGTAGGGGGGTCTTTGCAGCTGCATCACTCTCGGCTCTCTTCTCTACTCTCTTCGCATGATGAGCAGGACAGGAAGCTCAAGAACACACGGGAGCACACAAAGAACACACAGGATTTACCCAGGTTCGGGCCCCCAATGCTGGTAACAACCCTTCGTCCTGCTTAAGCTCGTGTTGCTCTAGTATTTTGCTTGCTCTTCGCTATGAACTGATCGATCTCCGTGATCTGAGTTTCCCACCGACCTCCTTCCTGCCTCATGCACACTAGCGCCCTTATATACTCCCGGGACTAGCAAGGGTAGGCAGAGGGAGTAGTTTTACATTAATTACATTGATTGTGTCTAGTCCTGTCGCTACTATCCTCGGAGCCTCTTTGTCTACGCTGTATCTTGACGTCGCCTGTCTTCGGACCCCCCGAGAGGAGGGGTTCGGACGCTGCGTGACGAACGCCTGGTACACGCGTCACCCCTTCTTGCCTGGGGCGGTGTAGATGGAACGGGAGTTGGTGAAGCTGGCTTAGTCGGAGGGACAGGTCAACATGGCGTCAGGGAGCCACGCCTATTTAATGGCCTTCAAGCGCACTGCAACGGCTCCCCGCGCATTGAATGGTGTGGGGAACCGTCCCCGGGACTCCACTGATTCACCCAAATGCACGGTACATCTCAAGTGAATCAAGGGAACCTCGGGCGTTCCGCGATTATACCTGTGTTGGTCCTAGGAAAGTTTGCCAACACGCGCATTCTCATCCAACAGTTGACATCACAACACATACACAATTATCGGAAGCATAAATATCATTACATTCCAAAAGTAGGACTGCTATCCTCAATGATATATTTAGAGTTATTACATCAAGTAGCAGCGGAAATTATAAGATAAACGACAAAAAGGGCCAGCATGGCATGCCCCCAAACCCTCAGGCAACCAACTGGGGCAAGAACGGCGACTAAACGTTAGAATTGTCGAAATCTGCCCGGTAAAAGTCCCCGGGCAGTGCCTCATCCTCACCTGCAGCAAGTGGACAATCCGATTGAGTACAAAGGGTGTACTCGCACAATAATATACATTGCATGTTGATTTCTAGCTACATGTGGTTACTACATCAAAGGAAGGCAAAATGGCAATTTCAACATAAAGCAATGTTTGGGGTAAATCATAAACATGTATAGATTGAAAAGAATTGCATTTCATAAACATTTGCAAAATCTAATACATAATATAATATCATCATAATCACATTCATATCATGCCTTCAAGCATTCTTCGAACCATGAGTTCCATCGCTCATGTTCGACTACACACACAAGTACTCCAATACTTGTGTCTCTTTTTCCCACTCCCATCCCATTCCTACCAAGTCCTTAATACTCGCCCAGTGACTGACAGTTCAAGTGTTCGTCCTTAACCATGGACGCGGCTATTTGAATAGTTTAAACTCTGCAGAGGTACGACTTTACCCACACGACACGCCACACTCGTAAGCCAAGCTATTAACACATTTCCTTGGATTTGTCGGTAGAGGTGAATGTGACAAACCATTTTCGAAAGATGCATGGTAGTGTATCTAAACCATCCGGATGATCGTGACCCTTGATCCCGCGTGCCCGATGCCCGTGTGTGAGGATCAAGGAGTACACCGTTGTTGGACATCCCCAACTCAACAAAGTCGAGGGACTCAGGGACATTCCTGGCGCTCCACTAAGCCCAAGGAATTCGTGATCATTCCTTGACGCTCCACTAAGCTCAAGGAATTCCGAGAGCACATGGTTTACATAACCTAGTCATACATAAGTACTTGGTTACGCCGGTCCCATAAACGACGTGTGGTTCGCACGATAGTTACTCAAAGAGACGTCTCCAGGATTCCATCCTTAGGGTCCTTAACCAACATCTCTACTCATGAGCCAACATTTAAAACCATCATCATCATAATAATTCTCAATCATTGCGACCAATGGACTAAATCCATCTATCGCGGTTTCTAACGATGTTCTAAGCATGGCTAAGCAATTCGTACGAACCCATATACAATAGTAATAAACCAACCACCTAGGGCGACAATGGACATGGAAAGAACATGATAAGGGAATAACATCACAATGTGGTAATAGCTAAGATTTCTACCCAATCATAATTGTAGTTGAAAGTAAGCATGCAATTGATAAAATAATTCCAAAAATGTAAATTTCAAATAGTAGGAGCTATCATGGTCAAGGAGTAAGGTAGTGCCTTGCTGCTCGTTCTTGACTTCGAAGGCGTAGTCGTACTCGGGAGTGCCTTCCGAAACGTCAACACCTAATCGAGAAAATCCAAATTCATAAACACCAAATCAAGAACTCCAATGGTGCACATGATTAAAAGATGCATAAATGCTCATGATGGGTAGTACTAATGGTAATATGAAAATACTAATTGAGTTTTGCGTCAAAATTTTAAGTCCTAAAGTTTTTTATTGAATTATGTCCGGAGTATCCGGGTTTTAACCTCGGAGTATCTGGGTTGACCCTCTCGGTCTGCCCTATCCGGGGTATCCGGGCAAAACCCCGGAGTGTCCGGGGTTGACACCCTCGGTCTCGCGTATCCTGCCCTATCCGGAGTATCCAGATGAAATCCCCGGAGTGTCCGGATGAAATCCCCGGAGTATCCGGGTTGAGCAATCTGTTTTCAAAAACGGCTATTTGTCTATTGTCCTCTACACTTCAAAGGAATGGACTAGTGTTTCAAAGGGATGAACTAGGGCAGAATATTACCACTACAAGATTGCTTTTGCACTTGGGGAAGGTCGGTTTCGGCGAGGGAATGACAAGGTGTCGCAATGCCGGTTCTCGCGGTTCGTCTCCTCCTAGCTCGCGTAGACGACGATGACCTCGCTTGCTCATGCTTGCAACAACAACTAGCCTTCCTCCCCAAACTTCCATGCAACATGCGCGACCCGATTCAAAGTTTGATGATGGATTCCATGGAGAGGAAGAAAGTGAGTCACCATTGCAAAATTTCAGAACATAGGAAGAATGAAAATCGATTACCACTCACCCAAAACTTAGTGCCTCAAGATTCCATTTGGATGGATTTGAAGCTCTTGACCTTGGCTTCAAGGTGGTATAACATGCACAAGCTCAAACTCAAAGCTTGAGGGGATTTGAGGGGAAGAATGGCAAGGAGTTGGAGAAGAACACACTTTCTGTTTTTCTGGTTTGAGCTGAGCAAATGGGCAGGAGAAGGGAGGAGAAACCAAGGTTTGGACCTTATAAAGGCTGCCCATTCATGCCTTACATGTGGGGCTAGGTCCCACATGTCATAGGGTGAGTGAAAGAGTGGGTATGGGTGATTGGAGTGAGAAAAGTCATGGAGAGGATGTGCAGCCCACAAGTTCCTAGGCAAGGTAGGCCCCATGTGTCATTGATGGGTTAGGTAAGTGGGTAAAAGTGAGTAAAGTGGAAAATGGTATGTTAGGTATGTGCAGCCTACCCTCCTTTCTCTTGTGATCATGGCCCACATGTCATTGACTAAGGTGAAAATAACATGTGTGCAGTTTTGGAAAATGATTGTTAGGATTTTGTTACTCCCTCTTTATGCAAGATGAATGTCCTAACATTTGTATAATTATGATTAAGTGAGGATGTAATGACATTACGGAAGATGTTAGCATGACAAGCTTCGCTTACCGGATTAATGAAAATTGGGCTGTTACAAATGGCTCCCATGCGCATGTAATGGCTACGATACGTTGTGATCCTGGCGATTGCTTCAAACGGAAGCCTCTCAGCTCTATCTGTGTGGTCGACTAGTAATGGGTTTGCTGCTCGTCGAGTAGCCATGTGGCAGTCACTTTCATTGCTCGTTGGGCGACCACATGTCTGGTCTTGGCCGTCGTTAGGTCCGTGCAGTGCTGGGCTCACAGGACACAGTCGACGGCCACCCGGCTCACCGGCGGCCACGTGTCTGGTCGCCCGGGGCTAGGGCCTGGCCGGCCACCAAGCCTTTCTTTAGTATGTTGAGTCCTATGCATAGGACCTTCTTCTTTTTGTATCTTGCGTGCGCGGTCCCAGCTGGTAGCGGTGGAGAGAGTACCCTGGTGTAGAATACACTAACAGTAGCCCCCGGATCTACCCCGGATCCCGTCCTGGAAGATTTTGGAGATATTCTTTGACCTGGGCGCGGTCCTGGACGGGTCCTATTCCTGTACATGCAACCGTACAAATTCTCTCTGCAACCGCCGCAACTCTTCAGGTCTTGTCGCCTTATGCCATTATGATGTTTTTGCAAACCGTCAGTTCGTGGGGGCGCGACTCCTCGCATCCTGAAGCCGGGCACGGCTTATACATAGGCATGTTCACCCCACCACGATCCGCACTCCTGTCGCTTTCATCTTCTTTGCTTTCTTTGTCTTCTTTGCAATCACGGCACCAAAAAAGTATTCTAACCACATGGCTCCACCACTTCCCCCCTTGGCTATGGATGAGTCAAAGCTGGGGAATGTTCTTCGCCTGGCCCCCGAAGGGACCCTTCGCTTTAGGGCGGTAACCGTCGAGCCAAAATGCAACCCAGGGGAGGTGATCACATTTGTTTGGGCGCTGGCGATGGGCCTGATGCCGCCCTACTTCGAGTTCTTCCTCACTGTTCTTCACTTCTACGAGATCCACCATCTTCATCTCACCCCCAACTCCATCCTCGCCCTTTCCATTTTCGCACACCTCTGCGAAATGTTTGTGGGGGTGATGCCAAATCTTCCCCTCTTCCGGTACTTCTATACTCTCCGCGGCCTCACCGACGGTGGGGTCGTGGGGAGTTGCCATCTTCGCCTCCGTGATGGCTCAGCCTCCCACTACATCCCCCTCTAGATAAGGAGCACCTGGAAGATGTGGCGAAGCGAGTGGCTGTACATCGCTGACGACATCGAGCTTGATGTCCTGGAGCTGCCATTCACTCCAGCAGCCGCCATCGACAACTAGGGTTCCCCCGTCGAGGAGACGGCAGAACTTTGGTCCATGGTGGCCCGCATCGATCAATTGCGGGCCTCCAAACTGACCGGGGCACTAGTCGTCGAGGACTTCGTAACCCGGCGGATCAGCCCCCACGGTGGCCTTGTCGGTAAATTTGGCGATACCAAACAGCGGCAGCGTGACCCGCACGTACTCAGGTCGTAAGTCTTCATCAATTTTTTGCTTGCCTCGCCTTTGTGGCCACCAACAGCTGATTGATGTCTTGTGCCCTTTGCCAGGCACTGGGAACTTGAGCACCGCCGGGGTCGAGGCCTAAATGACCGGGTTGCTCCCACAAATGCCGAGTAGCCTGGTCTACTTGGCCGAAGCCCAGCCGCTTTGCTAACTTCCGTCGGCAGAGCGGCTTGCAATCATCACAAGCATCCCTTCGATGGACTCCACTGGAAGGGTTGCGATACCACCCCGGGCCCCTCTGACGACCAGGGGGAGTCTGGTTCATCCTGATGACCGGAGCACAGGTAAACGGGTGGCCACCGCCGACACTTCAGGCCTGGACCCGAAGAGACCTTGTGCCGCGGTCATCTCTTCTGCTCCCAGCCCTTCCGTGCTATCGAGCATGGCAGGGGCTGGGTCTTCTACTGGGGTCGCCGTGCCTTCCGCTAGGAAGGACATTTCGCCGCCACCACCGCCGCGTCCGCCTCCGGCACCGACATCAGTGCCAGCGGCGGTGTGAAGCGCCGAGCCCAGGAGTGGGCTAGCGCTTCGTACTTCTTTCGTCTGCTTCGGGGGCACTTCTGCCACGTAAGCTTCTTTTCTTCTTTTATTGGCATATTCTTCTGCTTGCTGGAGCTAACTCTCCTTCTTGGTGTCTTCAGAGCGGACCCCCAAGGTGGTGCAGGTGGTCGGTCGACCACGCCATCTGCCGCCACCGGGGTCACCGCCCTGTAGCTACCATCTGCCTTGTCATCGGGCCAGACCGAAGCTACTTACACTGGGGCGGTCGCCTCCTGCTCGCATTCCGTCTGCTCCCTCCGTGCTCACCACCTGGCTCACCGGCCTGGCCACCGAGTTAGCTGCGGCGACCTCCCTCCACGACAAGCAGATGATGTTCTTGCGGGAGGAGCTGGTGGTGGCGAAGGCGGAGAAGACGTTGCTGGTGGCCTGAGCCGAAGCCGCTGAGGTTCGGGCGAAGGGTGCCGAGGAGAAATGCGACACGTTACGCGTGGAGACGGGCTGCAATCTGCGCAACCATGTCGCCATGCTCTACCCCGCTTTTAGGCGCATGGTCAGCAGCTTGCGGCCGCTAGAGGTGATGGTGAATGGCCCACTGGAGGAGTCAGCGGCACACTATGCTCACAACATCACCCTTGTCGCTGAAGTCCTTGCCGGCCTTCTTGCCGCCTTGGCAGACCGCTCTGCCCGGGAGGGGCGGGAAGTCGCGATTGCCACAGCGGCCTTCGTCTTGATGTGCTACGCTCGTCGTGATGACTCTTTCGACCCTCAGGCGGCCGTCACTGGGGTGGAGTGTGACCCCGCCCAGGCGCTGGTGTGGGTGCGCGAGGCGGCGGAGCATGTAACCGGCTTGATGGAGATGGTGCCTCCACACGCCGTCGAAGCAGAGGAAGAAGCCGGGGAGGACACCGGCGATATTGAGGTCGCCGACAATTAGTTCGGGCGACTGCCTTCGCCGTCTTCCTTCTTTTTTTCTTCTATGCAAGCATGTACGTAGGCCTTTCGGCCATTATGAATGAAAATACTTTGCTTTTACCTGTTGCTGGCTTTTACGTGCTGTCTTGTGTGTGCTTGCTCGTGATTGGTTTGATCCAATGCCGGGCGACCAACCCCCGAGCATTTTGCACGGACCCTTTGGGGGACCAGGTGGATCGACATTTAGGAGTCTTTTTTGCAATCACACAGAGCTGCTCCAAATATGAGCCAAGGTTAAACCACGCTTCTTTGGAAATAAACAGGCAAACAGGCACACAAAGCCTAAGTCCTGGCCATCGAGTGGGCAGGAAGTGCATACTAGGTTGTCATTTTCCTATCACCATTCAGAGCTTAATCCCTTGTACTTTACCGGGACTAGACCAGGGAACTATGAGGCTAGGGAGCAGGTCGCGTAGAGGCGGGGCAAATGGTGAGCGGAACTCGACCGTGAAGCACCGTGGTGGGCGAAGCATGGCCGCAGCACACCAAGCCACACGCACCTGCTAGGCGCCTGTCTGGGCTCAGCATAGAAGCTGGGAGTCCACGGTATTGCCGAGGTTCCCTTGCCATCCTTTTGGACCAGACCAGAAAACTACAGGGCTAGGGAGCAAGTCGCGTAGAGGCGAGGCAAATGGTGAGCGGAACTCGGCCACGAAGTACCATGGTGGGTGGAGCATGGCCGTAGCGTACCAGGCCACACGCACCTACTAGGCGCCTGTCCAGGCTCGATGCAGAAGCTGGAGGTTTAAAGCGGTTGGCAAGGGGCTATCAGGTTACTGGTACTTACGACAACCAAGTATGGCACAAGCCCTATAGGCCTAAGCAAGTTGAATGGATCAAAATGATAATCAACCTCATACTGAGTATGTGGGATGCCCAGGGATTAGCCAGGGAAGAGTGCAACAACCTGCTTGCTGACCCGGGCCAAGGCCACGGAAGACTTACAGCATGTCGGAGATTGCTCACCGGGTTGTCATTTCCCGTTGCCATCCGTGACTTATGCCCTTGCCATCTTTATGAGACTAAGCCAGAGAACTGCGGGGCAAGGGAGCAGGTCGCTAGAGGTGGGGCAAATGGTGAGCGGAACTTAGCCGCGAAGCACCATGGTGGGCGGAGCATGGCCGCAGCGCACCAGGCCACATGCACCTGCTAGGTGCCCGTCCGGGCCAGGCGCAGGAGCTGGGGGTCCATGTTATGGTCAAGGAGCAGCCGGGATATAGGCATGCATGACATCCATATGAGGCGAGTTCAGGGGTAGAACTTCCGCAGCAGTTCTATATTCTGAGTGTTTTCCACCTCCCGTCCGTCTTCCGCAGCTAATCGAACCGCCCGAGCCATGAGACAGAGACCACCTTGAAGGGGCCTTCCCAGCGTGGAGACAATTTATCGCAGCCCGCCTGTGGCGGAATTCGGCGTAAGACGAGGTCGCCTACCGCCAGTGTTCTCTCACGGACCCGGGTGGTGTGGTAGCACCGGAGACTTTGCTGGTACCGGGCAGCACGAAGTGCCGCCCTATCTCGTACTTCCTCCAGGAAATTGACATTGTCTTGACGTCGGTCCTCCTGGTCTTTTTCGTTGAAGGTCGCCACGCGCGGTGAGCCCAAGGAGAGCTCGGAGGGCAGTACCGCTTTGGCGCCGTAGACCAGGAAGAACGGGGTCTCCCGGTCACACGGCTAGGTGTGGTTCAGAGAGACCACAACACCGTTGGAAGCACTTCCGCCCAGCGTGCTCTGCGCTTGCTGAACCTATCGAACGCCCTAGTCTTGAGGCTCCTCAAGACCAACACGTTGGCGCGCTTGGCTTGCCCGTTGCTTCGCGGATGGGCCACGGAGGCAAAACACACCTTGGTGCCTCGCAATTCCTTACCAACTCACAAGTATCCTGGAGGGCAATAGGCCAATAGAATCCCTAGCGGTAAACTTTACCGACTAGTGTCCGACTGGACATATGGCTCCAGCACATGCCCCCATGGATATCATAGAGCAATTTGCTGCCTGCTTCCCGAGTGATGCACTTCAGGAGAATTTTGTTTCTACTCCAGCGATATAGGTCCCCACCTATCAGAGTATAGCACTTGGCCTTGTGTGCAATTCTCTCAGCTGAAGCATCACACAGGAAGGCCAGGATGGAATCCATCCACTGACCCCCCGACCAAGTGCGGCGATCACATGGTGATCACCTGGGTACTCCGCCTGGCCAAGCGTTTCCACCAATACCGCCTTGGCGGTGTTACTGTTCCGCCTCCTAGAACCAGGGGATATAGCAGTCGCATCGTCGACCCCGCCGGAGTTGGGGGCCGAGACGGGTGCGTGGAGTCCCCGTGCAGGACTAGGGGATATGGCAGCCGCATTGTCGGCCCCGCCAGAGTTGGGGGCCAAGACAGATGCATCACCTCCCCTCACGGGATTGAGGGATGTGGCAGTCGCGTCATCGGCCCCGTCGGGGCTGGGAACCGAGACATGTGCAGTGCCTCCCTGCCCAGAATTGGAGGATGGAACAGCCGCACCATTGGCCCTACCGCTAGAGTTGGCGGTCGCAATGGACGGTCGCACAAACCTTCTTTCGAAGACTTGGACCGGAACTGACCTGTCATTGGCCTTGCTAGAGACCAGCGTGACAATAGACTGTCAGGCACTATCATCCCCACTGAAGACCAGGGAAGCGATAGATGGTCTCGCGAGACTCCTTTCGAAGGGGCGGAGTGGAATAATAGCGCCATCGGTCCCGCCGGCGTTGGGGGTAGTGATGGATGGTTGGGCAAGCCTTTCTTCGAAGACTCCAACCGAAATGGAAGCCTTTGACGAGGCGAGCTGTGAAAGCTCGTCTGCCAAATGATTGTCACGCTGGGGGATATGGATGTACCCCAAGCCGTCAAAGTGGTGCTCCATCCTCCTGACTTCCGCCAAATAGGCAGCCCTCATGGGATCAGAGCACTGAAACTCCTTTCGTGCTTGGTTGACAATGAGTAAAGAGTCACCCTTGATGTGCAGACGCTGGATGCCGAGTGTGGCGGCGGCGCGTAGCCCCGTTAGTAGCCATTCGTATTCGGCGATGTTGTTGGTCGCCTTGAAGTCCAAGATGATCAGGTACTGTACGATGTCCCCGGTCGGGGAGACCAGGACAAACCCAGCCCCCGCGCCCTCAACCCGGAATGAGTCATCGAAGAACAGGGTCCACGAGGCGCGAGTGCTCCTTTAACCGAAGTGGAGAGAGTCCACTCGTGACGAACAGCCAACCTCTGACTTTTGATGGCGGTGCGCGGGCAAAACTTGAGACAGAACTCATCTAGTTCCACCGACCACTTGGCGATGCGACCTTCGGCTTCTCGGTTATGAAGTATCTCTCGAAGTGGGTAGGCTGTGACCACCGTGATCTCCCGTCCCTGGAAGTAGTGTCGAAGCTTCCGGGATGCCACCAGAACAGCGTAGAGCATCTTCTGGGATTGCGGATATCTGGTCCCCGTGTCGGATAGCACTTTGCTGATGTAGTAGACTGGTCTCTGGATGCCTTCCCTCATCGCCACCAACACCGCACTCACTACCACTGGGGTAGCCGCAATATATAGGAACAACGGCTCACCGAGGGCAGGAGCGACTAGCACTAGGGGCGAGGAGAGGTATTTCTTCAGGTCTTCGAACGCTTGTTGGGCTTCGGACATCCATTCAAAGTGGTTAGTATTCTTCAATGTCTTGAACAAGGGGAGACTTTTTCCTCCCAAACGGGCGATGAATCGCCCGAGGGATGTCAAGCAGCCAGTCAGACACTGGACATGCTTGAGTCTGGTGGGGGCTTCATGTGTTCGATATTCGCTATCTTGTCGGGATTGGCCTCAATGCCTCGGCTAGACACGAGGAATCCCAACAGCTTCCCAAAAGGTATGCCAAAGACGCACTTCTCGGGATTGAGCTTCAGGTGATTCTTCCTGAGGTTAGCGAAGGTTTCGCCCAGATCCTCAATCAGCCCTTCACTCTTCCAGGAGCGTCGCCATTTTGTGCTCAATCACCTCCCTGGGGACCCCGGTCATGTCGGATGGTTGCCAGGCAAACACGTCTGCATTAGACCGGAGGAAGGTGACGAGCGCGTCTTCGTATTTGGTGCCAAGGTTGGCGCCTAGCTTGACGGTCCTTTCGGGCTCGGCTACACTCAGGGAGACCTCCTTAACCTCACCAGATGGGCCGGGCGAGGCGCGGGTCCTCACCAGAGGGGCTCTCGAGTAGACAGCATCAACCTACCGCGCACAGGTGGCGCCTGCTAGGTCCAAGGCTTGCTTATCGCAGCGTAGGGCCTCTGGCTTGTCCACTTGGACGCTTATGGGACCTCTAGGTCCTGGCATCTTCACCACCATATAGGCATAGTGGGTGGCCGCCATGAACCTGGCCAACGCGGGTCGGCCAAGCAAAGCATTGTAGGGAAGGTCGAAAGTCGGCGACGTCGAAGTCCACCAACTCCGTGCGGTAGTTGTCCACCTTCCCGAAAGTAACAGGAAGGCAGACCTGGCCCAAGGGCATTGAGCCAACCCCCGGGGTGACTCCGTAGAAGGGGAGCGCTGGGTGGAGCTCTCGCTCCGGCATCTGAAGAGCCTGGAATGTCCTAGGGGATAGGAGGTTGATGGAGCTCCCCTTGTCGATCAGCACGTGCCCAAGCAGCATGTTCCGAACCGTGGGCGAGACCACGATCGGAAGGTGCCCTAGGCCGGTGGTGCTCGTAGGGTGGTCGGCGCTGTTGAAGGTGATCGGCTCCTCCAACCACCTCAGCGGCCTAGCCGCCCCCGTGCTTGGTACGGCGGCGCAGACTTCCCTCATCAGGAGCTTGTACTTCGTGTTGGAGGCGTAGGTGGCCGATCCACTGTGAATGTAGGCCACCCTATGCTCCATTTGCTGGAAGGGCAATTGGGCGAAGTCGTCTCCCTTGTCGTCATCGTGAGGAGGGAGGCGTTCCCTGAGCCACTGCTCCACCTTCTCGTGCATGACTTGGCAATGATCCAAATCGTGTGCATTAGTATTATGGATAGGACAGAAGACCTTACCCCTATTTTTCTATCAGTGGTAGTCCAATCGATCGCGGCGACCGTCCTGCCGATCATGGCGATCGTCTCGCCAATCGTGGCAATCGTCACGCCGCGGCTTGACAACCTTGTGCCTACGCTCAGCGGCCAAGACCTGACCGGACTCAGCCGCCGCATGCTTCTTCTTGTTCGTGGAACAAGGACCTTTCGAGGTCCCGGCCTTGCCTCCACAGCGAGCGCCGTCCACTCTGGTAGTCCGCTCCCGCGCCTCCGTCGCCAGAGCGCACTTGTGCGCCAAGGCGAATAGCTCGGATGTGGTGGCGATGTCGCGGGTGGCCATCTTCTCCCATATCTTGCGGTCTCGCACTCCCCTCGGGAAGGCGATGATGATGGATTGGCCAGAGATCTTGGGGATTGTGTTGCGGTAGTGGCTGAATCGCCAAATGAACGTGCGCAACGACTCCCCTCTCTTTTGTTCAAAGGCATGGTGGTCATCCTCCACGCCTGGCTGCGCGTAGGAGCCCTGGAAGTTGGTGATGAACTGGCCACACAACTCTGCCCACGAGTGCACTGACCCCCTTGGGAGGTTCATCAGCCAAGAACGGGCGGAGCCCACCAAGGCTGGCAGGAGATAGTTCGCCATAACCTTCTCGGAGCCACCGGCAGCCCACACCACCGTGGTGTAGATCTGCAGGAACTCCTCCGGGTTGGTGGGGCTGTCGTACTTCTCGATGGTTGCCGGACGAAACCTTTCAGGCCGCGCGACATGGCACAACCGGTTGGAGAACGCTTGGCACCCCACGCCGTAGGGAGAACCGCGCAGCCCCCCGGAACCTCGGCCCGAGGGTCACGCCGGGGAGCGCGGGATTTGTCTTCCGCAAGACTCGGAGGAGAAAGTCTCCTCCTTTGCTGAGAAATCGGGGTCATGGGAGGAGCCGTCTTCTTCAGGAGCCATCCGCTTGCCGAAGTCCTGCTCCTGCGCTTGGCGATGGTGCAACTTGCTACGCAAGTCACCACCGTGTGCTCGGCGTCGATCCTCCAAATGAGCCCTAAGATCTTCACAAGTGCTCCCTTCATGCTCGGGGGACGCGCGAGATGGTTCCGGAGCCATCGCATGACCCCCGGGGAGAGAGGGGCCTGCGCTTTGAATGCCCTTTCCTTTGCTTCGCCCACCCTGACGTGAGTGTTGCTCGCTCAGGTGGCTCGAAGCTTGGGTGTGCTCTGCGTGCAACTTCGACTGCGGGATACCAGAGGTACCCGGTCGTTTTGATACCTCCGCATGGAGCTGGGCCACGTCCACGTCCACTAGGTGGGCGATGTCCCGCAGCCATGGTGCTGTCGGGGTGTCGCCCCCCAGCTCCACCGGCGGGTGCTCCAGGAGGAGGCGAGCCGCATGCAGGTTTTGGGCTGGCGTGGCCTCCACCATCGCTAGTCGCCATCGGACCGGCTGTGCTCCTGCCGCGGTGGGGGCATCGTCGCCTTCTGCGGAAGGCGTCGGACGGTCCCCCGCCTGATAGGAGCGTGAAGCCTCCATCTTCACAGTCGGTTCTTGATGATCTGCTGAAGAAAGTAACGGGTGAAACAGCTACTACCACCCCTACTTGGCGCGCCTTGTCGGTGCGTTTATGTTGGACAGAATTGGTTCGAGTGTATAACCGAGTTTCAGTAGGGGGGTCTTCGCAGCTGCGTCACTCTCGGCTCTCTTCTCTACTCTCTTCGCATGATGAGCAGGACAGGAAGCTCAAGAACACATGGGAGCACACAAGGAACACACAAGATTTACCCAGGTTCAGGCCCCCAATACGGGTAATAGCCCTACGTCCTGCTCAAGCTCATGTTGCTCTAGTATTCTGCTTGCTCTTCGCTATGAACTGATCGATCTCCGTGATCTGAGTTTCCGACCGACCTCCTTCCCGCCTCATGCACACTAGCACCCTTATATACTCCTGGGACTAGCTAGGGCAGGCAGAGGGAGTAGTTTTGAAAGACCATGTGGAGGTCTATCTTTATGTGTGATGAGTAATTGACGAGTTTTGAGCTTGGTTTGATTTGAAATTGAGTTTGATTTGAATTGGATTTGCAAATTGAAGCAATTTGAGTGTTGGTTGCTTTTTCCAGTGCTACCGGCCTCAGGGTGATAGCACCGGGACTTTGAGAGAAATTATGATTGATTAATGATTTTGGGATAATCATTGAATATATGTGTGGGCATTGCTATGTGAAGGTTTTTCCTTGTCTTTGATGGTTGCAGGGAGACAGTGCTAGGTCATGGTGAGGCGGAGGATGACCGGGACTAGGCGAGGAGCGTCGGAGGTCCAGACGGTCGGGAGATCACCGGAAGATGATAGGAGATGGAGCCTGGGCAAGCCAAGAAGACAAGGAAAGGAGGAGATGCTAGCTAGACGCCGCATGGATCAATGAAGGCCGTCGGATTGCAGTCTAGTTGATAGGTTAGTGGGTCTAGGTAGTATGCTTTGAAAATCGTGCAAGAAAATCCGGTATGTGTGTGGGTTTTGGGTTAGCCCTTTCATGGCTATGTGAGTGGGCAAATCATAGCCCTTAGATGAGTTCTCTAGGGTTGAGGGCAGCATCCAAGGGTGGTAGGTAGCCCAAGAGTAGTATAAATAGGGGTGGAGGGATAGCCTCCTCCCCTTGAAGGTTGTAGAGGTTTTTGTGCTCCTTTGAGCTTTGCCCACCTTGTTGTGTGGCTTTGTAAACCTTTTCCTTCTAGAAATGCAAATCTTTTTCATTCATGCTTGAATTTAAATTACGCATTTACTTTATGTCTTAAATTCAGCATTTAAATTCCTCCAATTTACTTTCACGCAATTTACTTTCTTGCAATTTAGATTTGCCTCCCCTCCTTCTAAATGCTTATCTTGGATGTCTTGAGTGTGTTCATATGGTTTTACATTTCTTTTGCACTCTTGGATTGAGTAGAGATCATCTTTTCTTTCAAGTTCTAACTCTGTCCAGAACTTGTTCTTCGCGCAGCAGTTTGTATTTGATTTTTAGAAACATATATAAAGATCAGTTTGTCTAGTGATTCTTGTTGGAGAAGGTGCGAGACTCTCATATTCATCTGTAGAAAAATTTTGGAGTCCACTTGTTGCACCGTTTGGGCGCCATGAGGTGAAAACCGAGCCGTAAACTTTCTACTTGAAATTCCTGACTATCTATGTTCTTTGATTTTTTATGATTTTTCTGTAATGAGTTTTGAGGTACAATTTGGTAGAGTTATTTATGACTCATCCGCTCATAGGGAGAAAAATTCTCAAAATTTCTTCAGCTGCAAAAACCCACCAACCACCTGTTCTAATTGAGGACAGCTTCTGAAAATTCTGCTTTTGCTTTTCTTAAAGTGGCTTTTGTGATTTGAATTGATCTCCTTTCTAAAAGCAAGAGTTGAATTGATTCCTTCTTATTTTGAACACTAGACAACCAGAATTATGACTCAAAAATGCCCGCATATTCTATGGTACTCATCCATGGAAGCTAGGGGTACACATAGTTGTCTAGTTGTTCGGGTTTTTCACGATTTCCTTTGCGCGATCCTTTCGAGGTTTTAGTTGGAGTATTTTGCGGGAAAATTTGTTTGTGACCATTCACCCCCCCTCTGTTCGCCATCTTGATCCTTCAAGTTTTACATTAATTATATTGACTGTGTCTAGTCCTGTTGCTACTGTCCCTCAGAGCCTCTTTGTCTACACCGTATCTTGATGCCGCTTGTCTTCAGATCGCCCGAGAGGAGGGGTTCGGACGCTGCGTGACGAACGTCTGGTACACGCGTCACCCCGTCTTGCCTGGGGCGGTGTAGATGGAACAGGTGTAGGTGAAGCTGGCACAGTCGGAGGGACAGGTCATCATGGTGTCAGGGAGCCACGCCTATTTAATGGCTCTCAGGCACACTGCAATGGCTCCCCGTGCATTGAATGGCTCCCATGCGCATTTAATGGCTCCCATGCGCATTTAATGGCTCCCATGCGCATTTAATGGCTACGATATGTTGTGATCCTAGCGATTGCTTTGGGTGAAAGCCTCCTAGCTCTGGGCCGTCTTAGGCCCAGCTCTGGCCGAAGGCCTCGTTGGGTCACGAAGGACCCTCAACCCCGGTCAAAGCCCAGCAAGGGGGCGATCCGACCTGGCCTCAGGTCGGGCGCCCCGAAGGCTCCGACCTGGCCTTAGGTCGGGCGCCCCGAAGGCTCCGACTTGGGCTCAGGTCGGGCGCCCAACGAAGCTCCGACCCAGCGACCTCCGCCACGTCGCCGGTCAGCCTCAAGCGGGTCACCTGCCCCGTGGACACAACGGTCATGCTGGGGCAGGTGGCTCCTTTCCAAGGTTACCAAGAGGCCACCAAAGTCAAGCGCTAGTCCCTTCACCCCGTCATGCACAGTGGAGAGACGCGCACCCTCCCAAGCGACACGAGTATAAGCGTGGCGGCGTCGGCGGTGACAGAGCACACAGGCGAGTCGCCCCTTCCCGACGGAACGCCGCTCGCTGTGTCTACCAACCCAGGCATGGGATGAACAGGAACCTGTCAGTCACCAGGACCGAGGACTAGGACTCCAAGGCATAAGACACCCCATCCTTTTTTCTCCAAACTCCCGTGTAACCTGCCCCCTCCGCCTATATAAAGGGGGGCAGGACCCTCAGGTAAAGGGCGAGCGAACCCATCCGAAAAAACTGAGCCGACCAAGCACTCAGCGGACTGATCCGAGCACACTCTAGAACATCGGAGCATAGGCAAGCTTATACGAGCCAACCCAAGCTGCCAAGCACTCCCGAGCATACAACTCTCACTTCTCCCACTCAGACGAGGCGCTCAAGGCCTGCCCTTAGCCCTCACCTGTAAACACTGTGCAGTCTCCTGCACCCAAAGTAATACATAACCACCGCACGAACTGGAAGTAGGGACATTCAGCCCGAACCAGTATACATCTTGGGCTCCCTGAGTCTAACCATTCAAGGAGAGGGAACGCGCAGCCCCTTAACTTACAAATTTACTCGCCGATTTATGAAACACCGACACTCCGTTTGCATGATCAGCTGGTAATGGGCTGGCTACTCGTTGGGCAGCCACGTAGCTTCAGTCACCCGGCTTTCGTCGGGCAGCCCGTCTCTGGTCTTCAGCGGTCATAGTGCAGTCGCCGGGCACAGGACACAGTCGACCAGCCTGATTCGCACGAGCATCCACGTGTCTGATGCGCTGAAATTTGGGACACAGTCGACCCACCAAGCCTTTCTTCAGTATGTTGAGTCCTTTGCACAGGACCTTCTTCTTTTTGTATCTTGCGTGCTCAGTCCCACCTGGCAGCGGTGGAGAGAGTACCCCGGTGTAGAATACACCGACAGAACATTTCATCATGTGTTGATGGTGTCTCTTTGTTGATTATGGCAGACGAAAAATTCTTGAGTATAATGAAGAATTAGTTACATCAAAGTACTCAAGACACCTTTAAATTTTGCAAATTGATTTGGGTTGTACTCAATCGATCTTAGAGGCCTCCATTATGTGTTAATGGAGTGCAAGTGATGATTGAAGCAACCATGTTTGTCGGACTAACGATCTTCAATGAGTTGTGAAGTAGGTTGAGTCCAAGAACATAAAGAATCAGGAACAAGCAGTCGTCATGTGTTGATGAGCATCAAGAGGTGATCCCGGAGTAAAGGGAAGGGCTATAGAAGGTTCATCATGTGTTGATAAAATAGAAGAAAAATATTCGATCTTAGAGAGAAGATGATTGGATACCATAAAAGCTCCAAGTGGATCGCTAGAGGCAAAGGTATAACTAGCTAGGGCTAAGAATGTGTCCCAAGTCATTTATTGGTCTCGGTGTTTGGATGGGAGACCTGGTTGCTAGTTAGGTGCCGTACTATCACTACTACAAAACACCACATTACAGACGGTTCACAAAACACATCACAGATGGTTTTGTGAACCGTCTGTATCAAAGTGTCAGTGATGACAATAGGTCATCACAGACGGTTTTTGAACCGTCAGAAAAAATTAACATCACAGACGGTTCTAGACTAGAACTATCTGTGATAAGTCATCGCACACTGTTCTTACTGGTAATTTAAAAATACTAAATTAGGGGAGATTTCACCCATCTTAATACTACTAATACTACTCTCGCCTAATTACTACTCGTGTGGTCTTCTCAGACATTTTTAACACCACATGTGTGGTCTTTCCAAGAGGTCACCCATCCTATTACTACTCTCGTCTAAGCACGCTTAACTTCAGAGTTCTTATAAGATCCAGTATTTTAGTGGTGGTATGATAACATCTGACATATATGCCTCCCTCATCCTTTCAACCCCGTGAAGTACCCAAACACTGATTTCTAATTATTTCAAATTAGCAAACTATGGAGGTAATTAGCAAAATTTAAAGCTTTCAAATTTATTTTCCATACTTTTGACTACTAATGATGCTTGCAGTATATGTGCTATTACTATTCACAAAACTTATAAAAACACCATAACTTTTGACTCGTACCTTCGATTTTGGTGTTCTTGAGCTTTCCGGAATCATCACACGATGAGCTCTCCGATTATATTCTTTTGTTATGAATATAATCGGAGAGCTCATCGTGTGATGAACTAGAGGTCATGGGTTTCAAAACCAAAATCGAAGGTAAGAGTCAAAAGTTCAGATTTCCAAATGAACTAGAGGTCATGGGTTTCGATCCTAGAGCATGTGTTGGCATTTACAAATGTATTTTACAAAATATCAAGATCATGTGTTGATCCTTACATGGCTATGAGGATTGATCTCATAGGTTCACGATTTTTTTGTGAATGTGTGTTTCAGATAAGTTGGAGTTCAATGTGATTCTTTGGAGCATGTGAATTTGGTTTGGAAATGTGTTTTGCAAATTTCTTGATCATGTGTTGATCATCACATGACTCAAAGAATCAATCCTTATTGATAGTTGATTTGAAAACAAAAGATTTCTTTGTGAAATCTGATTTTATCTGGAAATCCAGCAGTATCGTAGGTGTAAAGCCAGTACTACTGCAAGACCGATAGTACTGCTGTTTGGGAGTTGGTGCTACCGGTGGTCAGTAGTACTATGCGTGAAGCCGGTAGTTATTTTCCAGAAGAGCGAATTTCTCGATTTTTGAAGGCTGGAGCTACCGCTGGTAAATGAGCGGTACTACTAGAAGTGCAGTAGTACCGAGCCCAATACACCAGTAGTTATTTTCTAGAGAGACTTCTCTAGAGGTGACATAAGGCCACAGTACCACCTATGGAGGCCAGCACTACCCTCGAGTGGTACTACCGGGCTTTTGCCTGCAGTATTATCGGGTTTCCTGTGCAATGGCTAGATTTTGAGTCGTTGCCCTAAAGGCTACTACTACCAGCCCTAGAAGGGCGGTAGTACCAAAAATGCTATTTGTGTCCATCTTGCCCCCCAATGGCTAGATTTCCTATGGGGGCTATAAAAGGATGCCAAGGGCTGGCATTTGGACTTGCTGACTTTGGGGAGAGTTTGTGGGTGTTGGTTGCATGTGTTGCACCCTTCCAATTAGTTTTTGAGCTAAGAGTGAGCCCTAATTGCATGTATTGCAATTAGGAACTAGATTGAGAGTTTCTTGTACATGTGTTGCACTTGAGGAGGATCCTAATGCATGTATTGCACTTACGAGGTCATCAGAATACATGTGTTGCACTAGGTGAAGTTCAAGCGAAAGGGCTTGGTTTGTTACTCTTGGTGTTTGCTGACTCCTAGACAGCGTGTAGAGGCATTGCGTGTGGGAGCTCTCAACGGAGATTGTGTGATGCCCCGGCAAAGTTGTGAAGGTCGGTGCTCACCTACCTTGTGGGGGAAAGAGCAACCACTAGTGGATTCTAGGTGGGTGCTCAAGTCATGGAGCTAGTCCAATTTATTTGGGCTAACCTCAACGCAGATTAGAGGAGACCGGTAAGTCTCCAAACACCACAGTGAAAAGTATCGTATCTCTTGTGCTTGCATTCTATTCGTTATTTATATTTACGCAATTTATATTCATAGAATTAAATTGATTGATTGCTTGTATTTAGGATTGCAATTTATCGTTAGAGACATAATTAGTTATTGCACATAGTGAACCTAGTTGATTTAGGCTTTAATTGTCAAAACCTTAGTTTATCGCTTTCACATTAATAATTGTTAAGGTTTTGGCATTAGGGTAATTAGGGGTGAATTGCTTTGTAGAAATTTGTACAGGTAATTTTTAAAAACTGCCTATTCACAACCCTCAAGTCGGGATCCTCGTCCTTACAGCAAGGCGTTACTCGACCAAGCCAACACATGTTAGTAATCGACAAAGTGCTTGAGTGGACCCTTCGCTGGGAATATCTCGGGGGCTACTATCTACATGAATCGGTGAGGACCGCGGAGAGAACTTCGCTCTCTGAGGTCCGCAGTCGAAGGGCGTAGTGCTCGGTGCAAACGATCTCGTGTCACAGGCGTGGCTCGGTCTCGTTGCGGCGGCCGCCATGTGAATGGATCAAGCGATCTGTGGTCTCGAGTTCCTTCATCCTGCGGCGACAACGTGCTCCTCCCTAGCTTGGCCATGGCGATCGCGGCGATTCCGGTCGAAGGCGGGGGAGGAGGTTTTTTGCTTGGGCACGGAGGCTTGGAAGACGAAGGGCACTGGTCGGGAAGTTTCCTCAACAGTCGCTGCGGTTTTGAGCTTATAGGCCGCACTGTCGCCAAATCTAGTCCGCGGAGCTTCGAAGGACGCGCCGGCCACGATTTGATAGGTGCAATTAAGGCCTGGGTTGTGGTTTCGAGACATAGCAGGTGTCCACCAAGCATTTGCATTCATACCGGGGTTCCGGAGATCAAGAGGCGCCAGGAGTCGTTTTGTCACGGCCTGGCGTTACGTTTTCCGCCCGACCTCGACCTCAAGCTCGAAGGTTCCGGAGATCAATCCCGATTGCAGAGGCTCAAGGTCGGGCCGTGTTCCTGCCACGACCTTAAGCCTCGGGGGCTAGCTGACGAGGGCTGGGCGTCCCTTGACCGGCCAGCGCACGGTCAACGGACCCCCAAGCTCGGGAGGCCTCGACCACGACCTGGGCGTATGCCGAGACGCTCGACCTAGAGTGCGCTGGACCCGAGCACGGCCCCGCACGACCTCGGGCTCGGGTCGGCTCTCGTTCGAAGCCATAGTCCACCCTTGGATTACGGATCGAGCATTTGGCCGTGATTGCAAACGCTCGTGGGGATGAAGCGGTCGTGCATCAAGTCGGGAGCGATTCTTGCCCGACCCTCAACGTGCATGAAGGCCACTTCGAATCTCTCTCATCCGTTGCGTCAGAGGGGCGTATAAGACCAGGATCGCAGATCTCTCGGGGACACGAAGACAACACACAACACGCCATAGCTCGAGCTTAGACGTAGCCATTGTTGAACTTGAGTTGTATACACACTCCTGTACTCAGAAATAGCTAAGAATACTGCCGCAAGGTGACTGGAGTAGAGCTATTACCTCCACAGGGGCTCGAACCAGTATAAATCTCGGCCTCACGCTCGTTGTCATCTTGCTCCGACCAACATCGCCTCTCCTCCGTTCCTCCATTTGAGCAAAGCGCAGATCGGGTCCCGTATCTCACTACCCCCCATCTCACTTCTTGAGGTTAGCGATCCCGATCGTCGACAGATTAGATGATTATGAATGTAGTTTGAAATTTTATTGTGTTAATTGCATTTGTGCATTCATAATGGAAGAGGTGACCCATTCTGATGTGGGCCTCAGTGTTCACACGTAGTGAACACGAAAGTCCTACCTCGTAGTCCCATTCATCGAGGTGAATGGGAGAGAGACAGTAAGAGTAGGCACCTTCCACGGGATGGAAGGGACGTGAGGGTGCACACCGACGGGTGTGCACTCGGCAGTACCGGTACGTGCATCGAAAAGAGCATTCGTGTGCATTGCATCTTTAATAATGAGTTTTGTGGTAAATGGTAATGAAAGGAGCTGTGATAGAGTCGTGGACTCACCCGAAGGAGGTTGAATAAGAGATGTGTGTAATATAAGCGATAAAGTAAATGGTGGTGAAATAATTGTTTTATGATCTTGTTGTTGAATTCAAAATGTTAATTTGGTTAATTCCGTTGGTTTGATGCGCTTTGCTGAGTTTTGAACTCACGCTTGTTTTATTTAATGTTTTTTAGGTGCTCTGAGGACAGCTCGTCGGGTCGGGAAATAGCGTCACGTCACTCACTTTCATGCCATGCTCAAATAGTAGATTGGTAGAATGTTACACTTGATAACTAGTTGAATTCATTGTGTAATTGTGTTGTAGTTAAGTTTAATTGATGATTGTTAATCTTATACTTAGATGTATGTGTTTCTGTTGGTAGTTCCTCTTGTGGTGCATCATATCTGTCCTTTTGATACTTGCATAGTTGATTATGCGTAGTTCGTTATGATGGTAAGTGGATATCATGACTTGTTATTGTTATTAGGTTGGTTATTCTCTTTTGTCTGCTGAGTGGATGTCCTAGTTTTAGGGGATGTGCTGCCGAAATTTTTAATAAGTTCGGCAACCTCCTAGTTGTTCGCTTGCTTTGCTAAGATTTATTCCTAGTGTTTTGTAATTGTTGGTGCTAGAGGGTGTAACATTCGGGGCACAAGGTGCTGGGGTGTTACAGTTGGTACCAGAGCGGGCTTTAGGTCCGTGGCATGTGAATTTAGCAAATTACTCTATAGTAAACTAAAATTTTGCTGCGTGAAATTAGAAACATGGCATAGGTTTCCACTCTTGTTAAAAATTTGGCCTTAGGGCAACAACCTTAAAATATGAAGTAGAGTGGTTAATTAATTTAAAACTTGACACACTCTGATGCACAGTAGGAAAGGGTATGGGTATCGTTGCTTTACACTTAAATGTTGTATTTATGCTTTGATGTTGAGTTGCTATATTTGTGATTAAGTGAGGTTGGGGTGCCGAAGGGTTTCGGTCACCTTCTTTTGTTCATAGTAAGGTTCTGGTTTGTCGGTGCGGCCGGTTAGAGCCATCACCGAAGGACTAATACCCTCCCGTGGGGGAGAGTGCTTGTCTTTTTTGTCGTAGATCGGGAAGTTGGTTGGAGTCAAATAGAAGGGTTGGTGGTGGATCCTTTCGGATTTCTTTTACCGCTCTGACGATCGGTTTGGTTGGTTTCCGTGCTCTTAGTTGGTTGGAATCAAAGGAAAAGTGTTTGGTATTGAGTATTCGCTGATTGTTCTTTCGAAGGTTTTTGGTTTTGCCTTCTTTGGTTGAAGACAAAGAAGGAGAGTTTAGTGTTGCGCCTCTTTTGGTTGCCATTTCAGCTTTGACGACCAGTTTTGTTGGTTGCTTTACAAAGAAAGTTGTCAATTTATTCTTGTGTTGTCATCCTTCGAGTTTAAAAGAAGCTATTGAAATCTTGATGTAAAACCAAAGTCGTGTTGTCGGGACCCGAATATGCAAATCCAGACCCTCTGTGTGTACTGCACTAGTCTAGGATCACGCTAGTGCACACAGGCTCAACATTAGTGAATATCACAATCATACATAGCGGAAATAAGATAAAAGACATAATATACTAAGTATTACTAGTTGAATGACCTTAAGGTCAACTTACTTAACAATGCCTCACAAGGCTGAACAACAAATTGTACTGCAACGGAAATGAAGACGTAGGTAACCTCTCAGTATACCACAAGCAACTGACTAGCCTCGCACCCTAAACATTCGTCCCTTCATGGTACACCTTCTTCAGCACTAGTGATGTTGTAGGCAAGGGTGAGTACATAAAGCACTCAACAAGTTGTGCACAGAATGCAATTCTATCATAACTATATGCAAGGCTTATTCCAAAGGAAGGCTAAGAGGTTCATTTGCAGTAAAGCAGTATTTATGAACAAGTACAGTATATAGATTGAAAAGACAGTAAAAATAAATAACAGTAATAGATAGATTCAGCATTTCTCATGTAAACCAAGTTTCTCATCCTAAGTCAAGATTCAACTTTCCATGGCAACTTGACATCCATCCCAAGTTTTCATTTTTCAAAAGTCTAAACCCTCAACTGTAATCCTCGAGCATTGCTCAATACCGTGAGCACGGCTATCCGAATAGTTTATACACTCTGCAGAGGTTATGCACTTTACCCATACGACAATCTCTTTGTGCCTGGCTATTAGCACACTTCCTTTGGTGTGCCGGTACACAATCATGACAAAGCCTTTACAATGCTCTATCTTAACTCAATACTACCCGCTAAGGTTTCAACACTGGTGGGACTGGTTACCACATCCAGGTCCCCCCTCTTGCGCCATCTGGTTTCATTAAAAAGGATGAACCACACCACCATTGGTAGTACCAAACTAAGACATTGCAAATTAATCAGCTAGGCTGCCCCATAACAGACGTGGTTGCATGACTGACTTAGGTCAAAGGCTCGCAAGGTGTCCTTAGGGTTGATCAAAGCAAGACATACACATACCCTCTGCCCCTTGGGCCCACCCTGGCATACTGCCCTTGCCACTTGCTCCGATCTAAAATCATAACCACCCTAGTTGATTACCAAGCACCACGTGCCATCAACAATTCAATATCGTTGCGTGACATCCATTGCCACCACAACTCAATCTCATCGTGTGACCACACATGACACACAAATTTAGAACATTGTTCCATATTCCATTAGTAAAGATTATTTATCAATAATTCAAGTACACGTGATGACGTGGCAAGGCTAAGCAATCTAATCCGATCTAACCATCCCATGTGGTTTCATTATTAACCAACTATAGTGAACCAATCTAGGGTGACAATAGATCATGGCATACAAATGACAAGGTAGGGTGTAATTCAACGGGTTTGATATCTAAATCTCAATTTAAGTTGAAATCATTTATACACATAAAATAACATGCAATAAAGTAAATCAAAATAGCAACTAATCTAGCTATGGATGCAACATGATCAAAGCAAAACTTGCCTTAGGAAAACCCTTATCCATGCTCTGGACTTTGGTCTTGAGTTGATGATTCTCCCCCGGTTGCATCGCAAAATTTATCGTCTACGCGAAACAAAAGAGAATACCAAATAAATTCCAAAATAGAGAACAAACAAACTCTAAAAATCAAATAAAATTCACCAATAGATAGATCTCAATTTTACAAATTTTAAGGAATTTGAATCACCTCAATCGGAGTTCATATGAGGGAGAACGAGCTCTCGGAAGATTCAAAAATCATAAAAACCTGAAAGCAATTATTAATCCGAATTATTTTTAAAATGAAAAATTGCTTTACTGCGTCAGCGCCGAACTGGACCAACACGACGCTGACACGTGGCATGGTCCATGGACTAAGTCCACGTAGACTCGGCTTACGTGTATGTGGCAACTGACAATCGGGCTCCACAGGCTGCCGCGTGGCGTGGCGATCACGGCGAATGACTCGGCGATGACAGCTGCGCTGGCGGCGCCATGCTGCGCCATAAAGTGACCGTGCCCACCTGGCGCCACGCGTCAACGAACTAACAGGCCACGTACTCCGGTGAAGCGCGCGGCCCTAAGTCGGCGGCGGCCGGCGCGAGTACCTACCGACTCATCTCGACATCGCCGATCGATGGCGCTAGTATATTCCTCTCTGGTCACCGAACAGCGTCGGCATAAGCGTCTTCCTCGGTGGTATGTGACCTCCCAGGCGATCTTCTTCTTCGTCGGCTCTCACGGTGGAGCGGCGGTGCGCCGCAGTGCCTCGGGCGGCAATGGCGAACGAGGACGGTTTGGGGACTTAGAGATGGCTGGACAGTGGCGAATCGACGACGAAAACTTGCGGTGGCGTACACGGGAAACCTTCGATTGCAGCGACTGCGCGGCGGCTCTTGTGTCTTCACCTTAGGGCTTGAGTTCTACAACTTCAGGCGGTCCTAATGCGCGCATTATATAGCCGCAGAGTCCACGAGTTGCACGATTTGGCTCCCGAGTCCACGGTGGACACGACGGTGGCGCCAGAGTCCCGATCGGCTACGCTTCGGAGAAGATGACGCGGGACCATCCGATCTCCTTGATCGATGGCTAAGAGACACCCGACACGAAACAATCTCGTTCGCACCTTTGGGATCCAACGGTCTCCACTCAACCCTAAACTGATTCGATGCCCACCGCACGATTAGGATCCTACGGCAACTTGGTGACCTTCCAGAAGCTGGGCCAGTGTAGCGGCCCGCTGGGCTGCACAGCAGCGACGGTGCTCAAATAGTGTTGGGCCTCGGCCCAACACTGCTGATAATTTTTTCCGTGTTTTTCTTTTAAATTAAATATAGAAAATAATTTTGATTCTTTGAGGCAACTAAAACACTAGGAAAAATCCAAGAAAAATCTCAAAAATACTTTGAGACATTCTGGACTCAAATAAAATATTTTTGACAAAACTTTATTTTAAATTTAGTTACATATAATTGGTTTTGAGCAAAAGGCAATATATGTTTAATTTAAATTAATTCAAATAAATCTCAATAAATTCCAATAAATCCAAATAAATCCAAAAATCACTCAATTGCAATAAAACACTATTAACTAATTTAAAAGGCCAAAAATTTGGGATGTTACAAACCTCCCCCCTTAACAGAATCTCGATCCTGAGATTCTGGCTAACTTGAGAAATAGTTTGGGAATTTTGCCCTCAGGTCCTCTTCACATTCCCAGGTTGCTTCGCTTTCTGAGTGATTACTTCATTAACTCTGCAAAAGCGGACAGACTTATTTCTGGTCCTACGCTCCATCATATCCAAAATCTTGATCGGCTGCTGTCGGCGTACTTTACAACAGGGTACCCTCTTCGTCGCACAAAAGCAAGCGTGTGCACGTGGCGATCTAGCGGCGGTGGGTGCTTACCCGTCTCTGAGACGCGTTGGTACACGTGGCGCTGAAGCGGCAGTGGCGGCCGCCACCTTTCGCCCGACACCAGTCCGCGTGGCGGCTTTGGCGAAGCGATCGAGCGATGCACGCCACTGTCACCGGGTGTCGGTCCACGTGGCGCCGCGAAGCGTCGGTGGCGGCCATGCCTCGCTGCTTGGCGCCCGATCCGCGTGGCGGCTTTGGCGAAGCGATCGGCGAAGCCACGCATCCACCAGGTGCTTGGTCCACATAAGGCGGCGGCGGCGAGTGGCGGCCGCGCCTGCTTTCGCCCGGCGCCCGATCCCGCGTGGCGGTGGGCGAAACCGCCTTGTTCATCCGCCGCCATGCAAAAAGGTGAAGTGCGGTAACCGTCTCGAAGTCTCCTTCCCAAACGTCATCGAAATGTCGAGAGACAGGCTCTTTGTACTAAACACATCGATTCAAGAATTCTCCAACAAGCCCGTTCCTCGGCGCCTCACACCTACCGTGGCGGAGGGGTCACAATCCGGAAGAACGGTGAAGGCATCTTGGCATTGATTAGAGTGAAGAGCGGACAGACGCATAAAAGGCGTAGTAAATGCATGTAAGATAAGCATGATGACATCCCTCCTCCATCTGACCCGTGTAAGCCCGTGCATATAAGGGCACTTGAGGGGATAGGAGGGGAAGAGAGAAAAAAAGAGGGAGAAGAAAAAAGTGGCTCAACAGAAGAGCTGGTCATCAGCAAGCTCTGTAACCAAGCCCAAAATACTCAATCCAAAATCAGGCGGGGACGTAAATTTACCCTTCTTGGAGGGGGCCTGAACCTGGGTAAAACCGGTGTGTTCATCGAATTGAAGGGGCACTAGGATTCGTTAGTGTGAGAGGTACTGGGGTTTCCCTCTGCTAGGGTTAGCCAATTACCAAAGCCACCCCCCTATTGAACTAAACACAGTGCAGCAGGCTCGGAACTGTCGGTGGAATCTGGCCGAGGCGGCGTCGAATAGGGGAAGGTAGTTGGTTGTTCGATCATCTCTCCGTGAGTTTTGGTGTCTTTTGCCGGTTCCGTGCATCACGGAGATGGAGGGTTCGACATCGAGAAGGAGAGGTGTTAGGCCATGTTGAGTGTGTCGAGAATCTAGTCGATCGCAAGACCGTCTCGCTCCACCCGTGGAATCTTTGGCGATGCTCCGTGGCGGCGGGGGGCATCCGGTCTGCGGCCGGTTAGCCATGGGCGCCACCCCCGGCTCAGAATCGCATGCGACTCGTCTCCTCTGGACCACCCTCCGGGGTGGGCTTGCGAGACTCCCGGCCACTCCGTGGTGCGGGATCTTGCTTGGCCTTGTTAGTGCGGCCCAACCCGGTAGGGCCCCGGCCCGTGAGCATCGGTGGTACTCCGCCACCCGTAGGCGTGGGGGGGCTCGCGAGGAGCTCCGGCCGCCTGGTGGCGGCGTCTGGCCAGATGGGCGGGGCGAAGAAGCACACGCCAGCCTTGGGTCCCGATTCAAAAGGCACCGTGGGGACCCTAAGGAGTCATCTTGGAGCCGAAACCCGGCGTGGCGGCGACCTTGATCGTGTGCCATATCGCGGCTCGGGGCGGGCGTGGCAGTGCGGTGGCCTCTGAAGATGGAAGTTCCTCAGACTCAGCGGAGAGTCCTATCTCTCGCTCTCCGGGCCGAGCTCCCGGTGGGCGGCCGGGCTTTGTTTATGGCGTTGGATATCAGGCGTTCTCCCGGCGGTTACGCCATGTGGAGTGGCTGAAAAGTTTTGCCGGCATCTATAGAAAGTTATGGCGGCACTACCAATCCGGAGGAGTTTTGCAAATTATACTAGCGGTAGTACTGAAAGGCGGCGTGAGTCCGGAAAAGTTATGCCAATTATTTCGGCGGCCTTGCCAGGCTCTGCCGTTCTTGGTTATTGAACCTCCGCGGGGTCGGTGCACTCGTGGGAGGAATTGTTTGGCCTCTTTGTCGCCAATTTCCAAGGCTCCTTCGCGCAGCCGGGCGTGGAAGATGATTTGCATGCCCTAGAACAGCATAAGAGGGAGTCGTTGCGTGATTTTATCCGGTGGTTCTACCATTGCCGCAACCACGATCCCCACATCTCGGGAGCAATCGGTCGTCATCGCCTTCGAAGAAGCGTTAGCGATCGCAAGATGGAGAAGATGGCCACCGTTTACTCGGCACCACCTCGGAGCTGTTTTCCCGCGCGCCATCGCCACGAGCTCTGCCGGAGGCGAGGGGGGGATCTGGCCCAGGTAGGCGGCAGTAAAGATGAAGCCGGGACCTCGAAGGTTCGGCCCGTCGAGCTGAAAGCAGCGAAGCGCGAGGCGAAGGGCCAAGCGGATCTTGGCCACCGAGCGCGACCGCGATGACTCTAGGTCAAATTAACACCCATGACCTGGACAATTGCCAGGTTGTGGACCGAATGGTGGAGCGCCGGATCAAGGAGCGTCGCCCTTGCGACGATGAGCGTCGTTCTCGTGATGGTGATCATGGTGAAGACCAGCTTGGCCTTTCCGGTGAGCGGATCATACTGCTGGCGTATATCTATGGTGGTTAAATCCAGCTCTTGGCTCTAATACCGCTTGCAAGCGGTGAAGAAGGAGGTGTGCGCCCGGGGTCAAGTTCGAAGTCACGCACGGATCTGAAATAAATGGTCGGAGGAGGCGATCATCTTGATCGAGCCGACCACCCCGATTACGCCGCCCGTGACAGGACATCTCCGATTGTGGTGTCGCCCACGGTCCGGAATGTCGGTGGAGTCGTGTGTTGGTGGATGGAGGAGTTCTCTCAGTATCCTGTCCTCTACGGCATTTCTGGCTCTTCAAATCCAGCGGCAGGATCTGCATCCGTCGTTGCCTTTCTTTGGAATAGCCCCGGGGGTTAGTGCAATCCCTGTGGGCCAGGTGCGTCTCCCCGTCACTTTTGGAGAAAAGGATAATTATCGCACCGAGTTGGTGGACTTTGAAGTCACTGATTTTGATCTCCCCTACAATGCTTTGCTTGGCCGACTGGCACTGGCCAAGTTCATGGTGGTGACCCATTATGCATATATGGTGGTGAAGATGCTAGGGCCTGCCGGCCCCATAACCATCCGAGTGGATCAGTCTGAAGCTTTGCGCTGTCATAAGTTTGCGCTTGATATGAGTGTTGCCACCTGTCCCGGGCGTGTTGATGCCGCCTACTCGGGAGCCCCTCAGGTCCGGACCCGCGCCTTGCCTGGCTCTGCCGGTGAGGTTAAGGTGATCGCCCTGAGTGAGGCGAGTCCATAAGGCTATCAACATTGGCGCCAACCTCAGCGCCAAATAGGAAGGCACGCTCGTCACCTTCCTCCGGTGTAATTCCGGCGTGTTTGCACGCAACCGTCCGATATGACCGGGGTCCCAGGTGATCGAGCACCGTTTAACAACGCTCGCGCCGGTTAACCAAAAAGATTCGGCGGCAAGCTCCGGGCGGCAAGATGCTATTCGGCAAGAGGTGGAGAAATTATTGGGCCAGGAATCATCGGGGAGGTCACTCATCCCGGTGGCTTGCCAATCTGTGCTTGTCAAAAGTCCAGCGGGAAGTGGCGAATGTGTGTCGACTTCACAGCCTCAACAAAGCTTGCCCGAAGGATCCTTATCCCTTGCCACGAGTTGATCTCATTGTGGACTCCACGGCAGGTTGTGAGCTGCTGTGCTTTCTGGATGCGTACTCTAGGTACCATCAGATTAGCATGGCGATGGGAGATGAAGAAAAAACTACTTTTGTAACCCCTACGGGTGTTTATTGTTATATTAGGATGCCTTTTGGTTTAAAGAATGCTGGATCTACTTACCAGCGTGCCATGCACATTACTTTTCGTCCACAGATAGGATGTAACCTTGAAGTATATGTTGATGATCACGGTTGTGAAAGTCAAAAAGGTGAAGCTTTGATTCAAGATTTGGAGAAACCTTCCATCAATCTTGAAAAATTGCTTGGCTTGAATCGAGAAAAGTGCGTGTTTGGCGTTCCCTCCGATAAATTGTTGGGGTTCTGGTGTCTAGCAGGGTTTTGAAGCAATCGAGATAAAATAGCGATAATTGAGCATATGAAGTCTCGGTGCGACTTAAGCGAGTCAATGCTGACCATTGCCTGGCCTCCTCGGCGGTTCATCGCCCGAGCTAGGAGAAAAAGCTTACCTGTTCAAGCCATTGAAGAAAACCAACCATTTAAGTGGTGAAGAAGCCGAGGAGGCCTTTGAAGACTTGAAGCGGTACCTTACCTCTCCTCCAGTGTTGGTTTCCCCTGTGCCAGGTGAACCGTTGCTTTTGTATATTGCTGCTACTCCTGAAGTGGTCAGCGCTGTGATGGTGGCGGAAAGGGAAGGTGTCCAAAAGCCAGTCTATTATGTCAGCAAGGTGTTGCATGAAGCTGAAACCCGATACTCACAGGCACAAAAATCTTGTATCACGATCTGGTGGCGTCTAGGAAGCTGCGACATTATTTCCAGGGGTGAGAAGTTACTGTGGTCACGGCCTATCCGTTGCGAGAAATCCTGTTCAACCGTGAAGCAGAAGGTCGCATTGCCAAATGGTCAGTGGAACTGGGAGAGTTCAACCTTAAGTTTGTTCCCCGCACTGCCATCAAAAGTCAAAAGCTGGCGGAGTTCGTTGCCGAGTGGACTCCCGCCACTCTTGAAGCGGAAGAAGCCCCCACGTCGCCTCCTTGGACCTTATTTTTTGATGGTTCGTTCAGATTGGAGGGCGCAGGGGCTAGTGTTGTCCTAGTCTCCCCGACTGGTGACGTCCTTCAGTATGTTGTTGCTCTTGATTTTAAAGCCACTAATAATATTGCGAGTATGAAGAGCTGTTTGGCGGTGCGCGTATTAACCGGCGCTAGGTATCGGCGTCTTCAAGTCAAGGGCGACTCCCTGCTAGTCATCAATCAAGCGAGGAAGGAATTTCAATGCCCTAACCCCACCATGGCGGCGTACTTGGCGGAGGTCAGGAAAATGGAGCGACGCTTTGAAGGGCTGGGATATATTCACATCCCTCGGCGAGATAATCACCTCGCGGATGGGCTCTCGCAGCTTGCATCTTCAAGGGCTTCTGTCCCGGTCGGAGTCTTCGAAGAAAGACTATCGCGACCGTCCATCGCAGCCCACAATTCAGGTGGGAATGATGGTGTATCATTGTCGCACCCCGATTCGGGGAGGGGCGATGGTATGGCGTCGCTGACCTCCAGAGCAATGGGGAAGGTGTGACTGCTGACCATAGCCTCCGATTCGAGGAGGGAAGGCCGTGCTTCTGCCTCATCCCCCAAGTCCGGAAGGGAAGGTGGCGGTCTTTGCCGATCTGGCCTTGAAATCTTGGCCCAGCAAAGTACCGAGAGCACCAGTGCTCGCCACATTAGCGGGAAGATCGGTGGATGGATCGATCCTAGCCTTCTGCGGGACCAAGTGATCCCGGCGATGATGCCTCGGTGAGAGATAGCACGTAAGGCCAAGTGCTATACTCTACGATGGGTGGGGACCTATACGCCGGGCGAAAGCGGAATTCTCTTGAAGTGCATCACTTTCGGGGAAGAGGGGCGCCTGCTCTCGATATCCATGGGCGTGTGCGGGAGCCATATGTCGGCGAGCAGCTAGTCGTCAAAGCGTTCGCCAGAGATTTTATTGGCCTCGCCCTCCAGGATGCTTGCGAGCTGGTGAGGACATGCGAAGCTTGTCAGTTCTTCGCCAGGCAAGTCCACCGACCAGCCCAAGCTCTGCAAACTATCTCGCTCTCTTGGCGATTCGCGATGCAGAAATTTGAATATCTGGAGTCGTTCCGCGGGCCCGCGAAAGCTTCACCCACCTTTTCGTTGCCATTGACAAGTTCACTAAGTGGGTCGAAGCTGAAGCGATGCGTGCCATTCTGACTTCATTGCTGGCATCAAATTTATGCATGGGATAATCACCGCTTTGGAGTCGCCAACCGCATTATCACAGATAATGGAACTTCGATTCACCGGTCGCGACATTTACGGAGTTTTGTGATGAGATGGGCACCAAAGTATACTAGCCGGTTGCCCACCCAAAATGCTGATCAAAGTGGCGTGCCAATGCATTAGTGTTGAAGGGCCTCAAGACAAGAGCGTTTGATCGACTCCTGGCAAAGCGTAGTTTGGATTGAAGAACTTCAGGCTGTCTTGTGTGTAACCGTACCACGCCCGGTCAGACTACTATGAGCGAGCCTTTCTTCTTGGTGTATGGGCGGGCTGTTCTCCCCTCGAGCTGTCGTTTGGCTCTCGCGCGTCTCGGTTTTTAAGCGAGAAGGCCAAGACATCCGGCAAGAAAGGCGTCAACCTCTGGAAGAAGTTAAGTGGCCAGGGCACGCCGTTACGCCCTTGGAATACCAGCAAAAGCCTCGGCGATACCATGCAACCGGGTCTCTGAGAGAGAACCTTTGGCGTTGGGCGACACAGTCTTCTTGTGAGTTGAGGCGCATCTTTGGGTTACTGGTTATCTCCCGGTGGGAGGGCCCTTTAAGGTGTCCTATTAGCTCTTGAGGGCGGTAGAATTGGCGAATTCCTACAATGTGGAGTTGTTGCGAAAGTTTTATCCATGAAAAAGCTATGAAAGTGCCGGTGATTTCGCCCGATCGGCCGGGATAGACTTATCCCCCAGCTGATCGGCGATCATCGGTTGTTGATAATATTATTATCTTGAGGATTTTTGACTTTGTCATTATTCCTCTTTTTGTGCCCTATGGGGTAGTCTGCTGCATGGATGCTATTGGTCCTTAGGTTTTGGCAATCCCTTGTTGGTCCATAATTATGCACAGTATCGTAGTCGAGTAGGGCCAGACAGCCAGGGGAAGCCCAGTTGTACGGTCTTAAATGTGGTTCATACACCTCGGGTTGGCTCTCGAAGCACCATGGTCGTTACATAAACCTTCTTTGGCCTAGTGTCCTTCACAGTGATTCATTTGCTTCACCGCACAATGCCATGGGCGTGTTTTGGAGAAAGCAGCACAACATGGAAGCCAAAGCAGTGGACCAATATTACCCCATCGCCCAGACTTATGTTGTCATGATTTATATTGTATCGTCTGCATGATATTTATTTATCTTTACAATAGCGCATATGTATGTGAGTAAAACTTTAAAGTTTTGGCTCAATTCGAGAAAAAAAAATTTAATGGCCGCACCGGTGTTAAATTTGATGTGACCCAGCCTCAGGGCTAGTCGCTGAAGACTCGTTTGATGGCCCAAGTGTTCATTTGTGCCGATGCCAGGGGCTGGTGCTTGAAGACTCAGTGGTGCCCAAGTGTTCAAATTTGATGCGCCAGTATCAGGAGTTGGTCACCGAAGACTCAGTTGGTGCTTGAAGGCTCAGATTAGTCGCCCGGTGTCAGCGTACTATCGCTAAGTACCCTCTCCATATAAAAAGTACAATCCGGCGTGGCGGCTTGGCTAATCGTCTTGAGCGATCCGCGGCCCGCCCGGCAGAGCGTCGGTCCGCCGTGGCGCCCAGCGGCGGTGAGCAAAGCCATACTTGCTCGCCGGCGCCCGACTACGTGGCGGCTTTGCAATCGGCGGCGATCATGGCCCGCCCGGCGAGCGTCGGTCCGTAAGGCGCCCGGCGAGCTGGTGGCGAACACGCCCTGCTCGCCGGCGCGGCTTCGTGGCGGCACAGCAATCGGCGGCGTCATAGCCCCGCCCGGCAGCATCGGTCCGTGGCGCGCCGTAGCGGTGGCGAAGCACGCCCTACTACGCCGGCCGCGGCTACGTGGCGGCTTTGGCAATGGCGATCATAGCCGCCGGCGGCGTCGATCACGGTGGCGCCCGCGGCGAGTAAGCGGCGGTCCGTGGCGCCGGCGCTAACTTCGTGGCGGCTAGTCAATGGCGGCGATCACGGCCCAGCGGCGTCGGTCCGTGGCGCCCGGCGGCGAGTGGCGGAAACACGGCCTGCTTCGCCGGCGCCCGGCTCTCGTGGCACGGCAATCGAGCGGCGATCATAGCGCCAGCTGGCGTCGGTCACGTGGCGCCCGGCGGCAGTGGCGAAACACGCCTGCTTGCGGCGCCAGCTCACGTGGCGATTGGCGAAAACGCCCGCCGCGGGAGCAAAAGGTGGGCCTTGATGGCCGCCTCGAAAGGCTCCTTCCACTACGTACCATGTCGAGCAGCGAGGCACGCCATAGCAGGCTTATCGGCTACAAGGGTTTACGCAATAAGCCCATTCTCGGCGCCTCTCACCTACATGCATAAAGGGGTCCCATCCGTGACCGGGCAAAACGCAGCGTAAGCATTTAATGAAATTTGGAGAGCAGGGGCCAGCCTGGGAAGGAGTAGTAAATGTATGAGGATCGGCATGATGACCTCCCTTTACCTACTCCAGATTAGCTTAGCCTATATAAGGGCCTCGGTGCATGGGAAAGAGGGGCGGGCATTGAGAGGAAAGAACTTATAACTCAAGAGCTTTGTATTAGCTTCACCTTCTCTAAAACAATCTAGCGAGAAGTAAGGCTATTACAGAGCCAAAGGGGCACTGAACACAGGTAAAATCTTCATGTCATCCATGCAGTTCATGGGCCGAGAATCCTTGCGTAGAGGTCCCTAGGGTTTCGCCCTCTAGGTTTAACCCGGCCGCGGCGCCCTCCTTCGAACTAAGCCAGTGCATCCTCCGAACTGTCGGGTGGAATCTGCCGAGAGCACGCCCGAGTAGGGGCTAGTGGTTGGCTTTTAACTTTCTAACTCCGGCGGACTTCCGGTGTTCGCGGTTGAAGCGAGCTCGTGCATTAGAAGATGGCGGATCCTCGGCACGAGGATATCGCGGCGGCGGCGACCAAAGCGCCTCCCGTAATCCGCGCGGTCAGAGGACCGTCTCACCGCCCCTGCGGGCCTTGTACTCCGCCGAGGCAGGGGAGCGATCCGTCTTGTCGCTTGAGCTGGCCTTAGGCGGCCACCCCCCCGAACTTACACATGCGCCGCTCGTGCTCTTACAGACCACCCTCCGGTGGAGTTCGCGAAATTCCCCGCCACTCCGTGGGCTGCCGAACATCGGCCTCGTGGATGCGGCCCAACTCGAGTGAGGCTCCCGGCGGTCGGTACCAGCCGTGCCTTAGCGCCTAAAGCAGCGCGTGGCGCTCTCGGGCCTCGGCCGCCCGGCGACAAAGGCCCGGCGAGCGGGCCAAAGGTCGAAAGAAGGCCCGCAATCCTGTCCGGTTCGCCGAGGCAAGTGGGGACCTCCGCTCTCACCTTGATGAAAGCCGCCCGCGGCTCTGATGATGACCTCCGTGGTACTGCTTGCGCCACCGGACAAGAGCGTCGCCATAGCAGCGGTGGCGGTAGCAATGAAGTCCCCTCATGGCTCTCACCCTCGGGGCCAGGAGAGGTCCACTCCTCCGGTTCTCAGCGCTCCCATGCAGTCTCGGGCCAAGACCTCACGATGGCGGCTCGGCTCCCTCTGGCGTCGGGTGCAGGCCTTCTCCGTGATTCTTGGCGTGGCTGGCAGACGAGTTCGCCCGTGACCATAGAAAAATATGGGCACCACCAACGGGAGGAGTTCCTCCAAATCTACACGACGATGGTGCGGGCGGTGGCGGATCTGAAAGGTCATAGCCAACTACCTCCCAGCGGCCTTGGCGGTTTACGCGCTCTGGTACTAAATCTCCCAGGGTGGTGCACTCGTGGGGAATGTTGTCTTGACATCTTTGTCGCCAATTTGAGGAGCTCTTCGCGCGGCGGTGTGGAGGATGACCTCCATACAGGAGCAGAAGAAGAAGTCGCCAGCGACTTCATCCGGATTACATCCTTGCCGCAATACCATCCCCACATCTCCGAGCAATCGGTCGTCGCCAGCGCCGGGGAGGCGTCTGCGACCCATAAGATGAAGGAGAAGATGGCCACTGTACCATCGGCTCAACCTCCAGAGCTTTTTCCCTCGCACATAAGTGTCTGCGCGGCTGCCTGAGGCCGAGGGGCAGCCTTGCCCCAAGGGTGGCCAAGGCAAAGAAACGGCAAGGACCTCGAGGGTTCCGCGTCTGGCTGAAAGGTCGCGGAAGCAGGAGGCGGGAGGCGGGCGGGTCTGGCCGCCGAGCTTGCGGCAACGAAGAGACCCGCGCCTCGGAAGCGCCACCGCCGCGACCGGCGAGATGATCGCCCATGGCCGCTGACGACCGTCGTGACCGGCGTAACGATTAAGCCGTGATCGGCGCGGCGACCGCCTTGCGATCGTGGGAGCGACCGCCGTGATCAAGGAGGCGAGCCCTCTTGCCCAATACATAAAACCAATACCCATGACACGGACAAGCTGCCGGTCGTGGGCGAGATAATGGAAGCGGCAAGGCGCCGCCACGATGATGATCAAGATGAAGATCCCACCCGTGGCTTTTCAAGCGGCGAGATCCTGCTTGTGGCGTACATCCATGGTGGTTCATCCACCATTCCTCAACGCCGGCACCTAAGCGGCTAAAAAGGGAAGTATCGCCCGCAGCGTCGAGCTCGAGGGCCGGGTCGAACCTTTGAAATGGTCGAACAAATGATCACCTTGATCGGGCCGACCACCACGAGGCACCCGACCTAGGGCATCTCCGATCGTGGTAGCACCCACGGTCCGGAATGTCTGGTAGGCGGGTCTTGATGGGCGGCAGCTCCATCAACCTCTGTCGCGTCGGCATTCATGGCTGCGAGATCCTGACAGGATCTGCGCCCGAAACCTGCCGTTCTTGAGGGTAGCCCAGATCTGGGCTTGTTCCCCTTAGGTCAAGTTTGCCTCCCGTCACTTTCGGGAAAAGGATAACTACATGAGAGATGGTGGATTTAAGGTCGCCGATTCGACCTCCCATATAACGCCTTGCTTGGCCGTGGGCGTTGGTCAAATTCATGGCGGTTACCCACTATGCTTACATGATGGTGAAGATCTGGGGCGGCGCTCATGTCATCAACGTGGATAGGTCGGAGGCCTGCTTGTTGCCTGGCGGGCTTGGGATCTGGCCGGTGCCACTTGCGTCGACGCATCGGCGCCACTTCCTCGAGGAGCCTCGGGCCCGGACTCGTGCTTCACCGGCTCGCGCCGTGAGGTAAAGAGTGGTGCCACGGTGAGGCGAACCCGAACCGTCAACATTGGCGCCAACCTCGGCGCCAAATAGGAAAACAGCGCTCGTCACCTTCCTCGATCAAGCGTGAACATGTTTGCACAGCAACCGTCGACATGTTTGGGGTCCCCGAGGTGATCGAGCACCGGCCGCTGCGCTCCCGACGTCGCCCAATCCGTGCGAAGGTCGGGAGGCGGTAGGGAAGCGGCGAGGACGCCATTCGAGAGGAGGTAGAAAGCTGGCCAGGGGAATAGTCGAGAAGTCTCTCATCTGAGTGGCTCGCCAACCCGTGCTCATCAAAGAAATCAGCGGAGGTGGCGCGTGTGTCGACTTCACCGACCTCAACAAAACTGCAGAAGGATCCTTATCCTATGGCGGGTCGACCTCATCATAGACTCCACGGTAGGGTGTGAATTCTTTGTGCTTTTTGGATCGTGCTCTGGGTACCATCAGTTAGCATGGCACTAGAAGATGAAGAAGAAGACGCTTTGTAACCCTATGGGAGTCTCTTTGTTATGTAAGGATGGCTTTTGGTTTAAAGAATCTTTGGTTCCACTTACCAGCGTGCCATGCACATTACCTTCCGCCCCAGAGATAGAGCGAAATCTAGAAAGTATCGTTGATGATTTAGTCGTGAAGATTAAAAAGTGAAAACTGATCCGGGACACGGAGGAGACCTTTGCTAACCTCAGGAAGAATTTCCTAAAGCTCAACCCGAGAAAAATCGTGTTGGGTGTGCCCTCGGCAAGTTCTGGGTTTCTGGTGTCTAGCCCGGGCGCCGAGGCCAATCGACAAGATAGCGGCCATCAAGCACATGAAACGCCCGGTCGACTCAAGCAAGTTCGATTGCTTGGTAGTGCTTTGGCCTCCTGAGGCGATTCATTGCCGCTTGGGAAAGCGAAGCACTGCCTCTGTTCAAGTTGTTAAAGAAGACTAACCATTTTGAATGGACGGAGGAAGCTCGAAGGCATTTGAAGACTGAGCGGTACCTCTCCTCTCCCGATCTTTGGTTTCCCCAGCGTCGGGTGAGCCTTTACCATATATCGCTGCCACCCCACGAGGTGGTAGCCTTGATGTTAATCCGCGGAGAGGAAGGCGTCGAAGCGGTTTACTACATCAGTAAGGTATTGCATGAAGCAGAAACTCGGTATCCTCAAGCTCAGAAGATGCTGTATGCGGTCCTGCTTGCGTCCAGAAAACTGCGGCACTATTTTCAAGGGCGAGAAATCACCGTCGTCACGGCCTACCCCTTGCGGAAATCCTCCAATGTCGTGAAGCGAAGGCGCATTGCTAAATGGTCGATGGAGCTGAAATTCAACATCAAATTAGTGCCCGTCGCTATCAAGAGTCAAAAGTTGGCGGAGTTAAATGGCAGTGGACTCTGCCACTCTGGTGAAAAAGCACCGTGCCTTCCCCACGGGCGTTATTCTTTGATGGATCCTTGGTTTGGAAGGCGCGAGGGTGAATGATCTGGTCTCCCCGACCGGTGATACCCTCCAGTACGTGGTTGCCCTCGAATTCAAGGCCACCAACAACATTGCTGAATATGAAGGTCTGCTGGCAGGGCTGCGCATCGCTTCGGCGTTGGGCATCAGGCGTCTCCAAGTCAAGGGAGACTCCCTACTGGTCATTAATCAAGCACGAAAGGAGTTCCAATGTTCCGACCCCACCATGGCGGCGTACCTGGCAGAGGTCCGAAGAATGAAGCATCATTTTGAAGGTCTGGGGTATACTCATGTCCCTCGGCGTGACAATCACCTTGCGGACGGGCTGTCCCAGCTTGCATCCTCAAGGGCTCCTGTTCCGGTCGGGGTCTTCGAAGAAAGACTACTGCGACCGTCCATCGCAACCACGATTCAGGTGGTGATGATGGTGTCATTGTCGCTGACCCGGTCGAGTGGGGACGGCGGCAAAATTGTCATGACCTCGGCTCAGTGGGGAAAGCGGTGTATTATCCACGACCTCAATTCGGGGAGGAAAGCGTGCCGCCTCGGCCCAGTCAGGGAGGAAGGCGGCGGTCTTTCGGCGGCACCGAAAAGCTTCGGCCAGTGAGTACCAGGCAAGCACCAAGTGGTCGCCACCCTTGGGCGGGAAGATCGATGGATGGACCCTATCCTAGCCTTCTGCATGACCAAGTGATCCCGACGATGATGCCTCGGTGAGAAGATTGCCGTAAGGCCAAGTGCTATACTCGGTAGGTGGGGACCTATATCGCCCGAGAGCGAAGCGGAGTTCTCTTGAAGTGCATCACTTTCGGGAAGAGGCGACTGCTCTCTGATATCCATGGAGGCATGTCACGGGAGCCATATGTGGCTAGAACTCTAGTCGGCAAAGCGTTCGCCAAGGATTTTATTGGCCTACCGCCCTCTAGGATGCTTGCGAGTGGTGAGGGCGTCGGCTTGTCGGTTCTTCGCGAGCAAACCCGAAACCAGCCCAAGCTACGCAAACCATTCCTCTCTCTGGCGTTCGCGGTCTGAAATTTGGATATCTGAGTGCATTCCGGAACCCGGAGGCTTCACCCACCTCTTTATCGCTATCGACAAGTTCACCAAGTGGAGTGAGGCGGCGGTCGCGAGCCATCACACGGCAGTTCGCCATTGTTAAGTTCATCTTGTGGATCTTCACCCACTTTGGAGTCATGTCGCATCATCACCGAACAACGGCACCAGTTTCACCGGTAGCGGCTTTTACGGAATTCGTGAAGAGATGGGCACCAAGGTATGTTTAACCGGTGGCCCATCCGCATGAGCAATGGTCAGCGGAGGCATGCATGTGGCCCAGTACTAAAGGGCCTCAAGACAAGGCGTTTGATCGACTCCTGGCGGGGGTACAAGATGGACGGAAGAACTCCGGTTGTCTTTGTGGTAAACCGCACCACGCCTAGCCGTCTTGATCGATGAGACACCCTTCTTTTTGGTGTATGGCGCGAAGCCGTTCTCCCCTCCATTTGTCGCTCGGCTCTCCCGCGTCTCGCTTTCAATGAAGAGGACCAAGAAGATCTCCGTGAGAAGAGTTAACCTCTGGAGGAAGTCTTGGATCGGGCTGCCTTGCCGCGCGCCCGTTATCAGCAAAGCCTCGGCGATACCACGCCACCGGGTCTCTGAGAACAACAGTGGCGATGGGTGACCTGGTCTTACACAAAATTGAGCGCATCTTGGGGTTACATAAAGTTTGTCTCCCGATGGGAGGCCCCTTCAAGGTGGTCTCGATATCTCGGCCAGGCGGTCCGGTTAGCCGAGGGCGGCGAGTGGCGAACTCCTACAACATTGAGCTCTGCGAAAGTTCTATCCTTAAGGAATTGTAAGTACCAGACTTGCTCGGTCGACCTCGAGTCGTCCCTCTTAGGTGATTTGGTCGGTAATTCTTTGTCGATCGATGGTTATTGCCTAAGCTTTTGCTTCACCATTCTTTATTCCTTTTGTTGTGCTTTGAGTGGTAGTTATGCACATATATGTCGGATTACGTGCGTTTGCTAATTCCTACGTGAAATCCATGGCGATCCTCGGCGTCATGTACCTGCTTGGGGCGGCCCAGGGCGGAGCTGGGTCACGTGTCTTTCGAGCAGCTTGCTCACTTTTCTCGGGATGGCTCTCTGAAGCACCGTGGTCGTCACCGTGAGCACCGTCGGCTGATGCCACCCGAAAACTTCATTGCTTTGGCACATGGCGTCGTGGCTCGATTTCTGGCATTCACAAGGACTTAGAATCCAAACAAAGCGGGCAGGACACTTCATCTTTGGAACTTAGAATGTTTTGGGCTTACCTTGCGTATGCCCTTCCAGGATGTTGCTCACCTTTCCGGTAGTCATCTGTCTTGTGAGGTAAGCATAAAAGTGTTGGCTTACTTTCACGAAAAGCCCTGCATCTTCATTTGGTGCGCCCGATGGCTTGAAATTGCTCTTGCGGTGCCCCAATTTGCTTTCGCTTGGCGCTCAAGGTCTTTCTTGGTGCCCGTTAATTTGGTCGCCCGTGGCTTGGGCCTCGCCCGGTGCCCCAAAGTACTTTCTTCGCGCTCAAAATTCTTTCTTGGGTGCCGTTAATTGGTGATGCTCGGCCTTCGAAGAAATTGATCGCCCGTGGCTTGAAATTTGCTAGCCCGGCGTGCCCCAAATTTGCTGCCCGGCGCTCAAGGTGCTCACCGGCACCCGTTAGCTGGTCACCGGCGCTTTCGAAGGCTGATCGCCCGTGGCAGAAATTTGCTTGGGGTGCCCCAAATTTGCTGCCAGCGCTCGAGGTTCCTTGTCTGCGACATATAAAACAAGATAAAGCGCTCTATACCGCACTTTTGGCTATTTCCTTACGATCATATCCTAAGATGGGTCGAGCTATGCGTGATTATGCATAGCGTTGGAGACCACCAACTCCGTATGATAGAAGAAGATGTGCTAAAGTGTTAACGTCTGGCGAGTCGAGTCGCCAGTGTCGATTGGAGCCTGGCAGCTCTCCGCAACTTGTACACCTCGGGTTGGCTCTGCGGCTGCCATTGGTCGTCTCCGTTGAGTGTTCTGGCCTAAGGGCACTTCCAAAACTTCTTCTCGCCGCGTTCGCCAGTGGTGCATTCTCGGCGGTCATCATGGTCTAAGTTCGGAAGGCGAAACTTGCGATAATCTCGCAGAAACTTCGGCATTGGGGCCTTCTGCGTATCACTGCATTCCTTATTCGACCTAAGGCCATTTTCCGCCTCGTTTTATGTGGTCGCGTAATCTATGCTTGCGATCGCGATGGGCACATAAAATCATTTGGCGAGACTTAAACGCTACCCTAATTTAGGCGTCTTTAAAAGCGTTTTGCCTAAGTCGAATGACGACCATCTAACAAGCAAATGTAGCGGATTCAATCATGCGAAAATAAGCAAACACATGAATAACGATTAAACATCTAACATTCATCCAAAAGTTGTCCAAGGTCTTTACGGGCGCGGAGTTCATCGGCGAAGCAACAAAAAAAAAAAAAAGCTGCCGCCTTCACTCCTCGTCCTCGCCAAAGTCAAGTTCATCGTCGGCCCCCACCTTGGCGGCGGAGAGGGGTGGAGACATCCATGGCGGCTGCTCCACCCTGCATCGGCCACGTGTTCGGCGTGCGCCCTTGCACCGCGCCTCACTTTGGCCGCTTTGCTCGCGTCTCCTTGACGCCGGCCGTCACCGCCATGGGATCAAAAGCGGCGTCGCGGTGGCGACGAGCGGCATGTAGGTCGCGCCATGATCGCGACTGGCGTCCTTCGTGGCGGAAGCGGCGGTTAGAGGCGGTGGGGAGTCCTCGTAAGCGCCTCCGCGGCTGGTTGGTCGCGTGAAACAAATGAAGCGCCGAGTCCTCGAGGGCGTTCGCCGTCACACCCAAGGGTTCGAGCACCTCTTGGTGCGTTGAACGCCTTCTTCAACATGATCGCGAGGTTGCACCGCTTGCGGAAGATTCAAGTTTGAGTCTTGGCAGCCGCCTCGGCGTATCTTGCCATGAAGGCGGATCGCCCGACGAAGAGGCTGATCCTCGGGCGTGTAGTCTCGGGCTACCGACCCTCCGTTCGATCCGGCGTCCATAATCTGCCGGCGCTGCTGCCATTGCGCTGAGCTCTGCCGTCTCTTCGGCCGTGAAGCTCCGTTCTCGGCGTCGCCGCTCGTGAGCACCCAGCGTCGATTCGGCTGTCATTCGGATGTCTGACCAATCGCTGCGCCATATCCTCGATTGGACTGTCTTTGGAAGGAATGTAGCGGAGGCCATCCCGTCCGGCGGAAATAGCAACTCCCCTACTTAAATGCGTCATTGGTGGCGCAGAATGAAAAATGGCGGAAGAGAGAAGGTTGGCATCACCCCATGAACATTTCCGCGAGAGGTGTGCGAAGATGGCGAGAAGATGATAGAGTTGGGGTGAGATGAAGATGATGGATTTCGTAGAAGTGGAGGATGGTGAGAAAAACTTCGGAAAAAGGGTGGAAGAAGGCCGCCATCATGGCCCAGTGTGCGGGGCGATCTCGTCGGAGAGGAACGAGGGATGGCGGTCCCGGACGGTGTCGGAAGGTGCCTTCCGTGCGATGATCCCCATCGATTCACGGCGGTGGCGTCAACGATGAAAGGCTGGAATGGGGTTCACCATGGTGGATCGAAGAAGGCGAAGAGCTTTGGGAAAAAGAGCGAAAGAACAAGAAAGCAAAAGTCGCGCAAGAAAAGCGAAGGCGTGAAACCGCTCGTCTGAGATGCATCTATATATCGTACCCCGTCGGCGGTTCGCGAAAAAGCGAATATCGCCGTTTGGACTGAAAAAATGCAGGATCTGGCGGAGGCAAAGCGGTCGTACCCTCATGAGTAGTGGCCTGCCCAAGAGAGCGCTAAGCATTAAGTGCATTAAATGAAGGTTCTAAAAAAGGAGTCATAGGCCTGCGCTCTAGGACAGGCCCGGGGCTCTTGTCGGTACTATCGCTAGGTACCCTCCACCGCATAAAATATAATCCGGCGTGGCGGCTTTGCAATCGTCGCGGCGATCACGGCCGCCGCCAGCGGCGTCGGTCCCATGGCGCCCGGCGGCGAGGGCGAAACACGCCGCCGCCGCGGTGCCGCTACGTGGCGGCACGCAATCGGGCGAGCGATCATAGCCGCCCGGCAAGGTGTCGATCCACGTGGCGCCCGGCGGCGAGGTGGGCGAAACACGCCTACTTCGCCCGCCGGCCACGTGGCGGCAGCAATTAGGCGGCGATCATAGCCCACCGGCGGCGTCGGTCCACGTGGCGCCCGGCGGCGAGTGGCGAACACGCCTACTTTCGCCCGGCGCCAGCTACGTGGTGGCACGGCAATCGAGCGCGATCACGGCCGCCGGCGGCGTCGGTCCACGTGGCGCCCGGCGAAAGAGTGGCGAAACACGCCTGCTTTCGCCAGCGCCCAGCTACGTGGCGGCTTTGCAATCGGCGGCGATCACGGCCGCCAGCGGCGTCGGTCCACGTGGCGCCCGGCGAGCGGTGGCGAACATGCCCTGCTCGCCCGGCGCCCAGCTCACGTGGCGATTGGCGAAAACGCCCGCCGCGAGGCAAAAGGTGGAGCGCGATGGCCGCCTCGAGCTCCTTCCACTACGGTACCATGTCGAGCAGGCAGTTCGCCATAGCAGCTTATCACCGCAAGGGTTTCGCAACAAGCCCATTCCTCGGCGCCTCTCACCTACATGCATAAAGGGTCCCATCCGTGGACCGGGCAAAACGCAGCGTAAGCATTTAATGAGGAGAGCAGGAACTGACAAAGAGGAAGGAGTAGTAAATGTATGAGGATCGACATGATGACCTCCTTTTACCTACTCCGTTAGCTTTAGCCTATATAAGGGCCTCGGGTGCATGGGAAAGAGGGCGGGCATTGAGAGGAAAGAACTTATAACTCAAGAGCTTTGTATTAGCTTCACACCTTCTCTAAAACAATCTAGCGAGAAGTAAGGCTATTACCCGAGCCAAAGGGGGCTGAACACAGGTAAAATCTTCGTGTCATCCATGGTTCATGGGCCTTGGAATCCTTCATGTGAGAGTCCCTAGGGTTTTCGCCCTCTAGGTTTAGCCACCGCCAAGAAGACGCGCCCTACTTCGAACTAAACCAGTCTGCATCCTCCCGGACTGTCGGTGGAATCTTGCCGACACCGGCAGCTAGGGGGCTGGTCGCCCAACTGCTTGGGTTGGGCACCAGCTAATACATAAGCGAGATAAGTGTTTTAAGTAACACTCTCGATTGTTAAACTTATGTATATGCTAAAATTAATCAAATTATGCATGGTTATCACAGATGTCATAACTGGACGGCTCCTTGCGATAAAAGGAAAAGTCTTGATGTGGCGTCTAGTAAAGTTAAGTGACCAGTGTAAGTTGGACACGGAGCTCAAACCACGGCTCAATCGCCTCGGGTTGGCTCTTAGAAGCACATTGGTTGTCACAGATTGGCGCCCTGACCAAGACCACTCCTGGGAACTTATTACTTTCTGCACCACACTGGGGTACGATTCTAAGAGATCACAAGGATTTAAGTTCCGAAAAGGTTTCAGCCAATGACAACCTTGCATAAAATCTTGACGGCAAAACCATTCTGTGCTCAAGCACAAACTATTACACCTCAAAGCTGTCTTTGTCTAAGTTCTATGTAACTTGCGCGTGTTATATTTACATTTGTGGTTAGTTACATACGACCTCTACAGGAATTCTGGGACGTTGCCTGGACTTAAAAGCCTGACTGGCGCCGCAATTGAATTTTGAGTTGGCCGCCTAGCAATTCCAGCATGCAATATCAAATAAGCACAGCAAATGAGCATGAAGGTAAAACTGAAAAACATCCATTACAACTAAAGTTTGTTGAAGTGTTCATACAGGTAGAAAAGGTTGATCGACAAAAGAAATAAAAGCAAAAAAGTGGAGTGGCGGCCCAGCCCTTCACTCATCACCCACGTCAATGTCGCCGGCGTTTTCTTCCTCCGCCACCGGGGTGGCGACATCCATAACCGCATTGCTGCACTTGCAAATGCTTCGACCAAGTACTCGGCGGCGCTTGCGCGCGTGCCTCTGCAAGGCGGCGTTCCCCACGATGCGGTCTCCATCACCGCCATCGGGTCGAGCGTCGCTGCGGCCGCAAGCCGGCACAAAGGTGGCGGTCATCACGCAACCTCTTGCCCCTCCTGGCGAGCGTGCAGCCAGGCGGTGGGCAATCCCTGGAGTGCTTCCGCGGCCTGGTTGGTCGCGTGGCGTGTGCGGCGGTGTCTGGAGGGCGTCTCGGCCCACGCCCAAAGGTTCCAGGCATCTTTTGATGCGCTGGAAAGCTCCCTTGAGCATGGTGGCGAGATTGCACCTGAGGCGGTCAGTCTCGTACTCAGAGGTCCTCTGCGCCGCCTCGGCCCTCTCTGCCCGCTGCTGCATGGTAGCCAGGGTGGCCGCGGTGGCCCTTTCCTGTGCCGCCATCGTATCTGACCTCTCCCGCTCCCATGCCAGCTCGTCGATGGCCCCTGTCAATTGCCTCGCCGTCCGGGCTCCATGCCCGAGTGGCGTGGTCAAGCGCATCGAGTGAATCGTGCAAGTGCCGAGCTCGTGAAGAGCTCAGCAACGCACCGCAGAGTGGTGACAGTCTTTGGCGGCAAGCGAGGTGCGCCGATGTCAGGGCCGCCTACCCCTGTCCCGGTGGTAGTGGCGACCGGCGGCGTCTGAGCGGAGGCCTTCGCCGCAGCGCAGGTGGCGTATGCACCCTTGGAGCATCTTGAGGGGCCGCCCTTGGCGTCGCCCTCAAGCTGAAGCTAGCCTTGGGGACCTCAAGCCCGCCTTGTCGAGTGGCCGAGTGGATCCCCGTGGCAGAAGGCGGTGGCGCCGTGGAGGATGAGAACGGCGCCACAGAAGGAGTCGGAGGAGAAGCAATGGAGTCGGCGCCGTAGCAGTGGGCGCCGTGGTCGTTGGGCGGCTTTCTTTGCGTGGCACCGATGGCGATGAGGGCGGCCGGCCGAGGGTGGAGAGGCGGCGGTGCCATGGGGCGGCGCCGGTGTGTAGTCGGCCGCAATTAAGCGGCGGTCGCGACCGCCCCATGAGGTCACCGCCACCCTTAATTTGGTGGCGGCGGAGGTTTCGCCAAGATAGCGAGCCTTCTTCAAGCCGGACTGAAGTGTCGGGACAAGCAACTGTTGCCCATCGCCCGTCGATGGGGAGGTCGTCCACGATCGTTAGAGTGGCGGCACCACGGCGAGGCGGTGGAGTCCATTAGCGGCAACAACTGACGATCTCGAGCGCTCATGAGCTCCAAGTCAGTGAGTGGCCGGGCCGATGAAGGAAAATTCAGGCCGGCTGGGACCGGCGGCATAAGCCCGGAGAGCCACCTATTGAGGTGTGGCCCATCCAAGTTTCCCGCGGCTGGCCAAAGTTGAAAAAAGACTGCCGGTTGGTAGGGGGCAACACAAAAGAGACATGAATGTAGAAAAAAGCCAAAAAATAGCAGTGAAATCTTACGGCCAGGGAAGGTGCGGGTGATGTCGCTGTCGCCTGTGTACTGCCATGCTGGGCGAATATGGCGACGAAGGGGGCTAAGTCTTCGGGATACAAAATCCCTAACAACCAGCGCCCCAGTTAACCCGGCGTCCCGCAGGTTATTGATGCGGGTCGCCATTGCCAGAAGCTCCGCCGTCTCTTCGACGGGCGAGTTCCAGTTCTCGGTGGCCGCCGCTGGCCCGGCGGGCACCCCCAGAGCCTCAACGCCGCTGTCGTCATTGACGTACAGCCATTCGCTGCGCCAGGCCTTCCAGATTGATCTGGGCTGGAAAGGTATGTAATGAGCCGCCATCCCATCCCGGAGACGGAAATGGCAGCTCCCCAACAGTTCACCGTCGGAGGCTGCCGAAGAAAGAAATGGCGAAAAAAGTGGGAGATTTGGCATCACCCCCATGAACATTTCACAGAGGTGTGCGAAGATGGCGAGAAAAAGAATGGAGTTGGGGGTGAGGTGAAGGTGATGGATTTCGTAGAAGTGGAGGATGGTGAGGAAAAAGTCGAAAAAAGCGGCACCAAGCCGCCATGATGCCCTACGAAGATGATGATCTCGTCGGCGAGAACCTTTGTATAGGGTCCGGCTCGGAAAAAGAGAGGGTCTTCTGGCACAATGGTGTGGAGTCTCCCCACTGTGTAGGAGTCCACTGTGGAAGCAGGAAAGGAATGCGATCCGGAGGAAGCCATGCAAGCAAGAAGGGCGAAAAACAAGGAAAGCTTAAAGCAAGAAGATGAAGTCTGCAAAGGGTGCTAAAAGCGTGAACTGCCTGGTGCGGATGGGCCTATTTGTATTCCCCACTCGCACCGACGGTTCATGAAGATACAAGATCGTGCGCCGTTTCGGGTCCCCAAAAAATCGGCGGATGCAATGAAGCGCAAGAATCGAGGCGGTCGCATCCTCATGAGTGATGGCCCCATCCAAGAATGCACCGGCATTTAATGTAAGATCTTGAAAAGTTCTAATGTGCGTTCTTGGGTGGGCCCGGGGGCTACTGTCGGCGTACTTTACACCAGGGTACCCTCTTCGCCGCACAAAAGCATGTGTGGCCCACGTGGCAGTCTAGCAGGCGGGTGGGTGCGTACACGCCGTCTCTGAGGCGTCGATCCACGTGGCGCCGCGAAGCAGCGGTGGCGGCCACGCCTGCCGCTTCCCGGCGCCCGATCCGTGGCGGCTTTGGCGAAGCGATCGGCACGCGCCATCCACCGAGTGCCGGTCCACGTGGCGCCGCAGGCGGCGAGTGGCGGCCGCGCTGCTGCCGGCGCCAATCCACGTGGCGGCTTTGGCGAGCGATCGGCGGCTGCGCCACATCACCGGTGTCGGTCACGTGGCGCGGCGAGAGGTGGCGGCGAGCCTGCTCGCCGGCGCCCGATCCGTGGCGGCTTTGGCGAAGCGTCGGCGAAACACGCCCATCCACCGGTGCGGTCCACGTGACGCGAAGCGGCGGCAGTGGCGGCCGCGCCCTTCCGCCCGGCGCCCGATCCACGTGGCGGGTGGCGAAACACGCCTTGTTCATCTGCCGCCATGCAAAAAAGTGTGGTGCGGTGGCCGTCTCGAAGTCTCCTTCCCCGCGTCTGCGTGTCGAGCGAACTGCTTTGTACTAAACACATCGATTCCAAGGAATTCTGCAACAAGCCCGTTCCTCTGACGCCTCACACCTACCCGTGGCAGAGGGGTCACATTCCGGAAGAACCGGGTGAAGGCATGCGCTGGCATTGATTAGGGCTGAAGGAACGGGACAGCGCATAAAGGCGTAGTAAATGCATGTAAGATAAGCATGATGACATCCCTCCTCCATCCGACCCGTGTAAGCCCGTGCATATAAGGGCACTTGAGGGGATAGGAGGGGAAGAGAGAAAAAAAGAGGGAGAAGAAAAAAGAGGCTCAACAGAAGAGCTGATCATCAGCAAGCTCTGTAACCAAGCCCAAAATACTCAATCCAAAATCAGGCAGGACGTAAGGTTGTTACCCTTCTTGGAGGCCTGAACCTGGGTAAAATCGGTGTGTTCATCGAATTGAAGGGGCACTAGGATTCGTTAGTGTGAGAGGTACTGGGGTTTCCCTCTGCTAGGGTTAGCCAATTACCAAAGCCACCCCCCTATCGAACTAAACCCGGTCTGTAGGCTCGGGCCTGTCAGGTGGAATACGCCGACAGCTACTCTTGGTAGGTTAGATCTCCCTGCAACTCGATGGCTTCTAACGGCGTCTGCTCTGCTGGCACTCTAAGACATTTCTTGAACGGCGACACCTAAAATATGTCATGGACTCCTGCTAATGACTGCGGTAACTCCAACTAATACGCAACCTCTCCTCGACAGCTCAGAATTTTGAACGGTCCAACAAATCTGGATGCGAGCTTTTCTTTGGCATGGAAATCTTTCTACACCTTTAAGGGGGTGACTCTGAAATACGCGAAGTCCTTAGGTTCAAAACTCAAATAACGACGGCGATTGTCAGCGTAGCTCTTCTACCTTGACTGCCCTAATCATGGTAACTTGCTCTTCGGCCTCCTTGAGAATCTCAGGCCCCGACACTGAACATTCTTCCCGTTTCATTCCAATTTAACGGCGTACGGCAGGCACGACCCTATAAGGCTTTAAATGGTGACATCTGCAACTAGCCTAGTAGTTATTGTTATAACTGAACTCTGCATATGACAAGCATTTATCCCAAAACGTGGCGTAAGCTAACGCACAAGCCCTCGTCATATCTTCCAGACTCTGATTTACTCTTTTTATCTGACCATCCATCTAAGGATGATATGCGGTGTTGAAATTCAAGCGAGTTCCCATTGCTTTATGTAACTTGTTCTAAAATCCCGAGATGAACTGGATACCTCTATCAAACACAATCTTCTTGGGGCACCTCATGCAGTCACTCAATCCCTAACATATACAGATCTGCTGAACGACCCTTTTGAATACATAGTCTTCAGCGGTGTGGAATGAGCAACTTTGGTCAATCAATCAATAATGATTCCTCCGAATTCATATCCTTTATGGTCAATTCACACTAGGGGTCCTTTTAATGATTTGCCTCCCATTTCCACTCAGGGATCTACAATGATTACAATGAATCCTTAGGTCTCTAATATATGGCCTTTATTCTCTATCACACATCACATTGAGTATCATATCCAATAGCTTCGCTCTTCACCTTAGGCCACCAAAACTTTTCCTTTAGACCTCAATACATTCTGGCACTTTCTGGATGAATCGATTACTTAGAATTATGGGTTTCCTCAAGTATCATCTGCTTAGGATCTTCCTATCCGGCACACTGTTTCGGCCTTAAATCCTCATGGTATCCTAATCGCTCAAAATTCTGTTTCTTGGCTAAGCCTTCTTCTTTCCTTGACTTGATTTTGTGCTTCCTCTTCCTTCGAACTCCCTGTGATCTGATCTTCTAATGTTGGTTTTATTTCCAAGGCAGCTATGAAACTTTGTCGAACACCTCCGATTTCAGCCTCTCAAATTCTTTGCATAATCCTGGTTGACTGCTTATTATCAACATATTTGTACTGTAGCCTCATAACTCAAACGTCGACTACCACATTGGCCTTACTAGGATGCATATGGATTTTGACACTAGAATCTTTGATTATTTCCAGCCATTTCCTTCGTTCCATATTAAGGTCGGACTGAGTAAATATATAATGTAGACTCTTATGGTTCACATCTATTTTCGATGAGATAGTGGCACCATATTTCCAAATCGTGTACTACGATAGCTAACTCCAAGTCATGCGTAGGGTAATTCTCCTCATGTTGTCTCGATTGCCTCATCGCATAGGCAATAACCTTGCCATTTTGCGCCGATTCGCATCCCGAATCATGTCTAAAAGCATCACCATATATGTTGAAACTGTTCCACACAACTAGTAATACTAACACAGGTGTTGATGTTAACCGTTTCTTCAACTTCCGAAAACTCTTTTCACACTCTGGCGTCCATGCAACCTTTTCTCTTCAATAATCGCATAAGAGGTCTAGCTGTTGTCGAAAACTCTTCTATGAACCAGCGATAACATCTTGCCATTCCTAGAACTTCGAATCTGAGTAACGAACTTTGGTTGCTTCCTATGTAACACAACTTCCACCTTGCTGGCTCAACAACAACTCCTTTAGCAGTCTTTGCGTGGCTAATGAGATTCCACCTTTTTCTTCCAGAATCACACTTGTTTAGCGTACGACTGCTGCTCTTGCAATCTTTCCAAAACCAATTTAACATGTTCTGCATGTTCTTCTCTTGTCTTCGAGTATACTAGAATGTCATCTATATGGCAATCATAAATTTATCCAAATCGGGAATGTCATCTATATGGCAATCATAAATTTATCCAAATAATCCATAAACACCTTAGTCCTCATGTTCATGAAGTATGTGGGGGCATGGGTCAATCCAAGAGATATGGCTAAAACTATACTGTCCATACACGTTGTCGATCCTGACATTGGATACTTGTTTTCGATCTTTTCTTTATTTAGAGCACGATTCAGTGCATTCTTCCGATCTTCCATTTTCCTTTTTGATGAACAAGAGCTCCCATGGTACGTACTAGGTCTCCTTAAAACTCTTACTAGTAACTCTTCGATATGCTTTTCTATTTCCCATTAATTCCTTAGTAGACATTTGACATGGTCTTTTCACTATTGGGCTATACCAGGCACTAATTCACTCACGAACTTGATCTTTCGATATGACTGCATACCCAGCAAATTCTTGGAAAATATATCAAGGTATTCTCTGACAACTAGTGCATCTTCTAATTAGTAGATCAGCTGGCTAACACAAACTATCATCACTTGAAACCCCTTGTTTTTTTTCAATCAGGGTTTTAAATCGATACACATTTCACCAAAATAGCCTTATGTCTGAGCATCTAACTAATTCTAGGAATAACGTCAAAGGTCTAAGTATCCAATCACAATACGTTTTGCGTGGAACTCTACTCACTCAATAAGCACTGAACTCTCAATATCCTGGTTAAATCTAGCACAACTGAGCACTTACTGACAACGACAAATCCTCTGGTTAACAAGATCATGCTGAGTACCATAAGACTAACCATCATTGCACCTGTATCATTTTCAGGTGAACCATAAACTCATGAATACTCCTAGAGAACATCTAACTCATCCTTATTGCTTTTCATTCCAATACTCCGTAAACCAATGTATCAACCATTTCTGCTTTATTTCTTTCGACAATGAAACCTTTACATGGAATTCATCCCTAATCTCTTTACTCTACAGTTAGGGTTACGACATTGCACTAAGTAAACTCATGGCTCCTGGCTTCCTTGATTTAGCATTGATGCTAGGGCTTCGACAGGGACAAAGCTGAAATTGACTTGAGCCAACGCGATTGCTTTCCTTTGAGGGCATTTACTGGCAAAATGCTCAGGTTTGTGGCAAATATAGCAGAGTCTAGGGTGAACTTTCTTTATTGGGCATTCAATGATTGGAAGAGTATCTCTACCTAGACGCCTTTTCTTCAATTGGTTCTCTCAGCAAATTTCTCTTGCAACTTCACCGCTCACTCTTGGCGTTATGTAACGGACTGAGGTAACTTCTGGTATATCCACGGCTGTAGGAAATATTTGTCTTTTTTGTGGACATCGATTAGCATAATGGCCTTTTCGACGATAGTTGTAGCACTCAATGCTGCTCTTCCTGTGATTCATTACTTCCTGATTCGCAATACATCCCCTAGTAAAACGATCTTCTCCACCATACAAGGGACCTACTGTGGGTGATGGCCACTCATTGCTTTCCTGATTAGGGTCGACAGGTTTAGGAGGGTGTATTTTTAATTGTCCAAGCGATGTCCCCGGTGTATCTAACTTTCCCCTTCTTATTGATAATTCTCGAGCAACTAGGGTCCGTAGATTCTTTCGTTGATGCTGGATCGCGGCAGTAACTAACGGATCCAGGGGACACTGAGGTGGGCAATGGTCTCGTCCTTCACAAAGGTAGCATGTGATGTCGCTCATAGGACATTCTCCAGGAGAATGGCTTCCTTCACAACTGGAGCAATTGATCGCATGCTCGTCAGCGGTATGTCCTATTTCTCTACAACGAATGCATGCACGATCTTCTAAATTGTTTGGTTGACAGCACTTCATAGGACAATGTCTAGACTTCAAACAAGGTGCAGGGGTAGCGTCCTCCTCTAAATTCACTGTGATCATACCATTCCTTGGTGGAGAAAAGAGATCATGAAAAGCAGCAACAAATTCATTCCAAGTAATATTCTGTGGGGCTTCATGGTTTGCACAATAGCATTTCCACCATTCAACGGCAACTCCTCGTAACTAGTATGAAGCATATAAGACCTTCTCATCACTTCTACACTGAGCTATGAGTAGCTTCCTTTCAATGGTCTCGAGCGAATCTTCCGCTTCTAAAGGTGAAACATTTCCTGAAAACGTTGGTGGACGAGTCCTTATGAATTCTGATAACCTTGATCGACCTGAGGATCACTATTATGATTCGAGATGCTTTGCTGACATTAGCTTGATTAGTCATATTTCGCATTTGTTTTGTCATTGCTTGCATCAACTGAGTCTGAGCGGTCGAAAACTCTTTGAAACTCTGCGTATCTATCTGTAGTGACGGTTGAAAAACTGATCCGTCCTTAGAGTTTCCACTGAGCCGATTTCCACTTCCACTAGCTCCATTGCTGTCACTATTCTGAACCATCTGCTTGATTACCTCACGGGGTTAGGTGAGAGAAAATAGCATAGGTAAGAAGTAGAGATCTATCTGAGGGAAGATAGGTTTAACCCAATAACTTAGGCAATCAATGTTAATAACTTGGTATGGTTGCTTATATAAGCCTAAAAGCTTTGCAACACATACTGCACACCCAGCAATCAAGAAGAACCTCAACCTAAACACACAATACTACCGTCTACATGGGTGACACTCATATCCTAGGAAACACGACTCGCACACATGAGTCTCAACTGGCTGAGTCTTCTAGCTCTTGAAACACTTCTCTGATCCGCTCTTCCATGAGCCTGATGATTCTTTCCTTCATGGTCAGTATGGTTGCAGCAGGCACTCGATGACATCTCCTAAAGTGTGGTATATCGTTTTCTACTCAAGATAACTCAGGTAAGATTTTAACTCAATTCAGCAGAGGTAAGAGAGAGAAATTTCAGCAAGGGATAAGAAAGAATTTTTGGTAAGGATAGAAATAGAAGAATGAGATAAGTCAAGAACACATTATTCTTCTTGGTCAGGTCTTTTTACTTTAGAAAATAATTTTGAAGGACCTATGGAGACGACCAACTATCTAGGGGCAAGACCTACAGTCAGTATGGCTTTGATACCACCTTTGTCGGGACCCGAATATGCAAATCCGGACCCTCTGTGTATACTGCACTAGTCCAGGATCACGCTAGTGCACACAGGCTCAACATTAGTGAATATCACAATCATACATAGTGGAAATAAGATAAAAGACATAATATACTAAGTATTACTAGTTGAATGACCTTAAGGTCAACTTACTTAACAATGCCTCACAAGGCTGAACAACAAATTGTACTGCAGCAGAAATGAAGACGTAGGTAACCTCTCAGTATACCACAGGCAACTGACTAGGCTCACACCCTAAACATTCGTCCCTTCATGGTACACCTTCTTCAGCACTAGTGATGTTGTAGGCAAGGGTGAGTACATAAAGCACTCAACAAGTTGTGCACAGAATGCAATTCTATCATAACTATATGCAAGGCTTATTCCAAAGGAAGGCTAAGAGGTTCATTTGCAGTAAAGCAGTATTTATGAACAAGTACAGTATATAGATTGAAAAAATAGTAAAAAAAATAACAGTAATAGATAGATTCAGCATTTCTCATGTAAACCAAGTTTCTCATCCTAAGTCAAGATTCAACTTTCCATGGCAACTTGCCATCCATCCCAAGTTTTCATTTTTCAAAAGTCTAAACCCTTGACTGTAATCCCTGAGCATTGCTCAATACCGTGAGCACGGCTATCCGAATAGTTTGTACACTCTGCAGAGGTTATGCACTTTACCCACACGACATGATAATCTCTTTGTGCCTGGCCATTAGCACACTTCCTTTGGTGTGCCGGCAGAGAATCATGACAAAGCCTTTACAATGCTCTGTCTTAACTCAATACTACGCGCTAAGGTTTCAACACTAGTGGGACTGGTTACCACATCCAAGGCCCCCCTCTTGCGCCATCTTGGTTCGTTAAAAAGGATGAACCACACCACCACTGGTAGTACCAAACTAAGACATTGCAAATTAATCAGCTAGGCTGCCCCATAACAAACATGTGGTTGCATGACTGACTCAGGTCAAAGGCTCGCAAGGTTTCCTTAGGGTTGATCAAAGCAAGACATACACATACCCTCTGCCCATCAGACCCACCTCAACATCTTGCCCTTGCCACTTGCTCTGATCTAAAATCATAACCACCCTAGTTGATTACCAAGCACCACGTGCCATCAACAATTCAATATCGTTGCGTGACATCCATTGCCACCACAACTCAATCTCATCGTGTGACCACACATGACACACAAATTCAGAACATTGTTCCATATTCCATTAGTCAAGATTATTTATCAATAATTCAAGTACACGTGATGAAGTGGCAAGGCTAAGCAATCTAATCCGATCTAACCATTACATGTGGTTTCATTATTAACCAACTATAGTGAACCAATCTAGGGTGACAATAGATCATGGCATTCAAATGACAAGGTAGGGTGTAATTCAACGGGTATGATATCTAAATCCCAATTTAAGTTGAAATCATTTATACACATAAAATAACATGCAATAAAGTAAATCAAAATAGCAACTAATCTAGCTATGGGTGCAACATGATCAAAGCACAACTTGCCTTAGGAAAACCCTTATCCATGCTCTGAACTTTGGTCTTGAGTTGATTCTCCCCCGGTTGCATCGCACAATTTATCGTCTACGCGAAACGAAAGAGAATACCAAATAAATTCCAAAATAGAGAGCAAACAAACTCTAAAAATCAAATAAAATTCACCAATAGATAGATCTCAATTTTACAAATTTTTAGAAATTTGAATCACCTCAATCAAAGTTCGTATGAGGGAGAACGAGCTCTCGGAAGATTCAAAAATCATAAAAACCTGAAAGTTGGAAAATCAATTATTAATCCGAATTATTTTTAAAATGAAAAATTGCTTTACTGCGTCAGCGCCGAACTGGACCAACACGACGTTGACACGTGGCGTGGTCCATGGACTAAGTCCACGGAGACTCGGCATACGTGTATGTGGCAGCTGACAATCGGGCTCCACTGTACGCTCACGTGGCGTCACGGCGAATGACTTCAGCGGACGCAGCGCTGGCGGCGCCACGCAAGTGACCGTGCCCACCTGGCGCCACGCGTCAACGAACTAACAGGCCACGTACTCCGGTGAAGCGACGCGGCCCTAGGGTCGACGACGACCGGCGGCGAGGGTACCTACCAACTCATCTCGACGTCGCCGATCTGATGACGCGGCTAGATTCCTCTCTCGGTCACCGAAACAGCATCGGCATGGGCGTCTTCCTCGGTGGCGGTGACCTCCCCAGCGATCTTCTTCTTCGTCGGCTCTGCGGTGGAACGGCGGTGCGCATGGGGTGCCTCGGACGACAGCGAAGCGAACAGGACCGGTTTGGGGACTTAGAGATGGCTGGACAGCGGTGAATCGGCGACAAAAACTTGCGGTGGCGTACACGGGAAACCTTCGATTGCAGCGACTGCGCGGCGGCTCCTATGTCTTCACCTTAGGGCTCGAGTTCTACGACTTCAGGCGGTCCTAATGCGCGCATTATATAGGCGCAGAGTCCACGAGTTACACGATTTGGCTCCTGAGTCCACAGTGGACACAACGGCGGCGCCAAAGTCCCGATCGGCTATGCTTCGGAGAAGATGACGCGGGACCATCCGATCTCCTTGATCGATGGCTGAGAGACACCCGACACGAAACAATCTCGTTTGCACCTTTGGGATCCAACGGTCTCCACTCAACCCTATACTGATTCGATGCCCACCGCACGATTGGGATCCTACGGCCACTAGGCGACCTTGAGAAGTTGGGCGGTCTGACCGGCCCGCGCCTGCAGCCGGCCGAGGCTCAAATAGTGTTGGGCCTCGGCTGCTGATAATTTTTTTTCGTGTTTTTCTTTTAAATTAAATATAGAAAATAATTTTGATTCTTTGAGGCAACTAAAACACTAGGAAAAATCCAAGAAAAATCTCAAAAATACTTTGAGACATTCTGGACTCAAATAAAATATTTTTGACAAAACTTTATTTTAAATTTAGTTACATATAATTGGTTTTGAGCAAAAGGCAATATATGTTTAATTTAAATTAATTCAAATAAATATCAATAAATTCCAATAAATCCAAATAAATCCAAAAATCACTCAACCAATAAAACACTATTAACTAATTTAAAAGGCCAAAAATTTGGGATGTTACACGTGTGGATTTTGGTATTAAGGCTTTATCTGAAAAGGATTTGGTTGATCGTTTGGTTTCCCCCTTGTATCCATCTTCCTTCGTGGAAGTTGTAGATCTTGAGATTTGTTGAGGAGTTGTTGCATGTCAAAGTTGGGAATTCGAGAGTCGAGTTCTCTTGTGATTTATAATTGGGTTTCTCTGGAAAGAAAGTTGATTCTTGGTGTTGTTTATGTTTAAGAACTGTGGCTTTCTTAAAGGTTGGGTACATAACCCACAAGGGTGTACAGAACGTTAAGTCTGTGATGTGTAGTTGGAACATTGAGATGAAATAAGTTGCTGTTGAGGATAAAGTAAAATTTGTTAATGGTTTAATGGGCAATCTAAGATAAGGTGTTGGTGGAGAAAGACTAATCGAGATGATAAGTCATCTAGAGTGAAAGTTTCTTAGTGTTTTATGCAACGTGTTGTAAGTCTTGGAATCAATTTGAAGTTTGAGAATTGTAATGTTAATCCTGATTGAGAAGGTCTAGAATCTCCTGATCGAGGAATTATTATAGCAAGGTGATGGTGTAAAGCACCGGAGTATGATGGTGAAAAGATATGAGGATTGTTGGTTTATGTTGCTTATGGGTCAATTAAATTGTGAATTGACCAAAAGGACTTAATTGACATGTAATCAAAGAATGGGAATAGATAGAATGATTGTGTAAAGGGTTGAAGTTGTCCTTGACAAATGCCATCAGGGATCCATAATTGTGAAATATGACTAGTGGAGATCGTAGCGAATGGATTGAATTATTTATTGGTTGAATGAACTAGGGGTATTGAATATGTAACTTAAGGATTGTACGAAAGGCATTTGTTGACTATGCCGAAATAAGAGTTGAAGAGATGTGTTTTAAGCTTGGGATAAACAATTGTATGAATGACGAGTCATAATGGTTGCTAGACCAAAAGAAAATGTTGACACACGTCTTATGTCGAATTAGCAGATAAGATATTTGTGTTGAAGAAGGATGGACGTGGTTCTCCTTGGTTGATTGTCATGAGATAAATTTAGCTATGGTTGACGATAATATGACTAATGGTGGTTATGCGAATAGGAGAAGGAAATTAAAGGAGGTTGGGTTATGAAACTCCTGTTTAAACTTGTTGGACTTTTCAAGACTTGGTGAATATGAAGTCCTTAGTGGCTAAGAGTATTGGAATGCTAGGAATGGTGGGATTTGAGTTGAACCTTCTTTTAGAGGTTTACGGACTCAAATGATTGTATGATTTTCTGGGAGTGCATGCCTTTTGTTAAGACATCCTAAGTATGGGGCAATAGAACTCTCCGGGTTAAGTTGCATTTTTGTCAAGTTGCGGATTTGGCTTTGATGATTAAAAATGAGGATGCAAGGGTAGTTTTGGAGGTAGTCAGCTGATGGATTTTGGAATATTTTATTTCATTAAACCATGCCAATCTTTGGTTTTTGGCTAAGCTGGTTAGCTTAGGTTATGAATATCAATTTATACTCACAAGGTGTTTTAGTGGATCATGCTCTTTAGCGTGCAAACCGAAGTATCTTTGGAATTAGTATTTAAAGAAAACAAAACGATGAAACAGGTTATGTTGGAAGCTCTCGAGTTGAAAAAAATTGTAACTCTAGTTAGATTAGAGTGGGTTTAATTGAAAATGTGTGGCGGTTGTGGGTGCAAATGTTTGACTTGAAAATCGATTTTTTCTCCCAAAATGTTGATTTTGGTTAAAATGAAAGGTTTTGATTTGGTGAAAGCGACTTGAGTTATTTTTGGTTATCGAGAACTTCTGTCAAAGAGTTGTGTGGAGTTTCTTTTAATTTGAGTGCTCCTCGCTGCGAACTTTATCGCATTGATTTGAAAATGATAAAAGTGGTTTATGAGATGTAAGAGCTTTGAATTTCCTTTATGATCTGACTTAGGGAAGAAATGAGTGATCATTAGATGTTGTCGAGTTCCGTCCAAAGTAAATTTTAGCACTTTGGGTTCAACTTGATGCAAATGGTGCATTTGGTTCAAAAGAATTGTGCTTCTTTTGCATTCTAGATTAAATTGAGAATATGAATGTTCATGGTAATTTGTTGAGTACACTAAAGAGAATTGCTATTGATTGGCATTTTAGTTTAAGATAAGAATAGGAATGTTTATGAATTTATTGAGTATAATAGAAAAGTATACTCATGAGTTTGGTTGTTTGAGTGAAAGGATGTGAGGGCGAGATCCTCTTAGGAAAGGGACTGAGTGTGATGTGGTAATGATCTGTGGTCCTAGCTTGGGCTAGGTGTAGAATTTTGGTGGTGATTGAAAAGGGTGGTGTATGATGGAGGCTTGTGATGTTAGTTCGAAAACAATAAAAAAACTTTTGGGAGCAACTTAGTTATAAAGAAGGTGATGGTAATTTGAAATAAAGTGTTCTGTTGCGAGCATGTAATTTAGTTAGTTGTCCCCGGGTGTGGGACGTGCCTGGGAGAAGATGGAATGAAAATATAATGTGGTTTGTGATTGGAAAGGGAAATTCATGCCCGATTGGTCTATTTCTTTTGAAGGCATTGATTAAATTTTGGTCCTTGTATTGAAAAAGATGGGATTTGGTGTGTTTGATTCTTTGGGGGTTCAAGTTTGGAACTTGAGATGGTTAAACGGATGGTATTAATGATTGGTTGAGATTTGATTTAGAGGCAGGATAGAACGAAAAGCCTCGTGTCATCCTTGTTGTCATGAATAAGATTAATAATGATAAAAGCTCAAGAGGGGAGATTAGATTGAAGTTAAAGAGGGAATCTGAAGATGAGTTTAGAGTTGGAAACCATATTCTCATTGGTTAAGTGGAGGTATTATCTGGTAATACCAAGGGAAGTTTTCTGAGTTGCACCAGATTACCTTGCAATAGTGGCATGATGTGTCTGATGTGGGGATTTGGCATATCAATTAATTTGATTGAGCCCTTTAGTGGGTGAAATTGAAGATTGCGGTTGAGAAAATTTTTGTGAGATTCCTGGTTCGGGAAAGTTCCTTGGAATCTAGATGACTAGGGGGTTTTGTCCCTTAAAAAAATAAATAAAATAAAAAAATTAGTAGAGATTGAAGTGAATGAGGAATCGTGAGAGGTTGCTTTTAGTTGAGCTAAGTCCAATTATTTTCGTGAATAGTTGGATTTGGAATTTTGGTTTATCGTTTGAATCCATTTGAGTCTTTTTGTGAGTGGTTTTGAGTTGCTAAGAAGTTTAAGTTCCTAGTGTACTTTGTTCTTGTTGTAATTGGCTTTTTCTTTCGAATTCAGGGTCGAATTCCGTTAAGGGGGAGAGAATGTAATACTGCTTCTGCAGTTAAACATTTGTTTCTTTTCCCGTCTTTGATTTATCGGTCGATATTCAATTTTCTTCCTATTTAGCGAAGTGACTGTTTCTTGCAAGGTTAAATTTATATTTCTTTGAGGAGGTGATTTTCTTGCATCTCTTCTCATTTGGAGTGTTTTCTAGAGAGAGGGGGGGCAATTCTTAATTTTGGTGTGGGAGAGTATAGTTTTTTTCATCCACCTAACCAACTCACTTCCTCTCACTTTTGTTCCTTGCGGCAGCACTCCAAGCAGCAACTTCTTTTGCTTGTCTCGGTTTCTCCTTCCCCCAAAGCTCCTTCTTCCTCCATGAATGGCGCCTCCCCAAGCAGGCCTCCTCCTCCATGGCGCCTCCCCCAAGCCAAGGGGCAGCACCATGGTGCCTCCTAATGCAGCAAGAGCTTCCTCTCCCTCCCTGAATGGCGCCTCCCCAAGCAGGCCTCCTCCTCCATGGCGCCTCCCCCAAGCCAAGTTCCCTACTGCTGCTGCCTCCTCCCAACCGAATCACCTCCCTTGCTCTTCCCCTCTTGGTGAGTTAAGCAAAGCTTCTAATTTTCTGGGTGAGCTGAGTTTTGAGGTATATTCCCTAGTTGGTGGAGTCCTAGCTAGGGTTCATAGCATTGAAATTTTTGGAGGGAAACCAGTTCTAATGGAAGGAATCTGTTTTCTGTTTTTGAGCTGATTTTCAGTCTGTACTATAGCTCGATTTTGGGGGTCTTAGGTTGGTCGAATGGGTCTTTGGATGTAGAAGAAATTGTAGATTATCCCTTCCTCTTTAATGGAAGTACAAGAACACTAAAATCTGATCAGCCAATTAAACGTTATGAGCTTTTTTCTACAGACTGTTTAGATTAGGTTGTTCTGTGAGCTGATTTGTTCAACTGAGATTTCGATCTAGGTGTAGGCCGAATGGGCTTTTCCATTTGCCTAGAGAAATGTAGTAAATTTCCTGTAGATTAAGAAAATATTTTTTCCTTGATTTGGAGTTAGGAATCAAAAGTTAAGGCTTATTGAAGTCTCTGTCCAGATTGCTGATTTTGCTGAATGTTCAGAGTTTTGTCTGAAGTTCAGAGTTCAAATTGAGGATTTTAAATTCAAATTTTGAGCAAATGGTTGTGGGGTAATTGTAGCCCATCTTCTTGTGCTCATTTAGAGTCTAATAACTTGAATTTTGGTTCAACCATTAAAAAGTTATGAAAGAATTACCATTTGCTGTCCAAATTGCAACTAGTAGAAGATTCAATCTTGTTCTATGCTTTAAAACAAATTGGAGGCCGAATTGGAATTTAAAATTTCCTAGACAAAGTTATTAAATTCTGTGTAGATGCTTAAAATGTCTTTGTTTGCTCAATTTGAAGTTGTATAACAATAGTTATGCTTTGGCTAAGTAGTCTACCCAAGTAGTTTTCTCTGATTTTCAGATTGTGGGCTGTTTTGGGGCAAAGTTAGTTGTAGTGAGTGAAAGGAGTTGATTGTTGTTGTAGTTGTCTATAGTTTGTATGAAATCGAATTCGTGGTGTTTATTGCAGGAGTTGTGATCTCGGGGGTGGCCAAAGCTTCTCGCCACTCGGTCCCGAGTGGGTAAAGGCAAGTGCATCATGTCGTTTAAATGCTAAAAGGAATGTGGCATACTTTGCTTTATGATTTTGATCATGTTGATAATTATGATGATGCAAATGCTAAGTTTATAGATACATTGGTATGTCATATGTGTGCGAATCGATTAGATGATTATGAATGTAGTTTGAAATTTAATTGTGTTAATTGCATTTGTGCATTCATAATGGAAGAGGCGACCTATTCTATTGCAGGCCTTTGTGTTCACACGTAGTGAACACAAATATCCTACCTCGCAGTCCCATTCATCGAGGTGAATGGGGAGCGAAACAGTAAGAGTAGGCACCTTCCACAGGATGGAACGGACGTGAGGGTGCACACCGATGGGTGTGCACTTTCAGCGATCTGCATGCGATGCATCGAAAAGAGCATTTGTGTGCATTGCATCTTTAATAATGAGTTTTGTGGTAAATGGTAATGAAAGGAGCTGCGATAGAGTCGTGGACTCACCCGAAGGAGGTTGAATAAGGGATGTGTGTAATATAAGCAATAAGGTAAATGGTGGTGAAATAATTGTTTTATGATCTTGTTGTTGAATTCAAAATGTTAATTTGGTTAATTCTATTGGTTTGATGCGCTTTGCTGAGTTTTGAACTCACGCTTGTTTTATTTAATGTTTTTTAGGTGCTCTGAGGACAGCTCGTCGGGTCGGGAAATAGCGTCACGTCACTCACTTTCATGCCATGCTCAAATTGTAGATTGGTGGAATGTTACACTTGATAACTAGTTGAATTCATTGTGTAATTGTGTTGTAGTTAAGTTTAATTGATGATTGTTGATCTTATACTTAGATGTATGTGTTTCTGTTGGTAGTTCCTCTTGTGGTGCATCATATTTGTCCTTTTGATACTTGCATAGTTGATTATGCGTAGTTGGTTATGATGGTAAGTGGATATCATGACTTGTTGTTATTGTTATTAGGTTGATTATTCTCTTTTGTCTGCTAAGTGGATGTCCTAGTTTTAGGGGATGTGCTGCCGAAATTTTTAATAAGTTCGGCAACCTCCTAGTTGTTCGCTTTCTTTGCTAAGATTTATTCCTAGTGTTTTGTAATTGTTGGTGCTAGAGGGTGTAACATTCGGGGCACGGGGTGCCGGGGTGTTACATGCATGGTAGGGGAAGGTATGTGTGTTGCAGTGGCTCTACAGCTTAAATAGTGATTGTTCTTAGTTCAACGATGAGTCCCGCTTATTCTTCTTTCCTATGTGAGGGAGGAATAGTGAGACCAGGCATATTGGGAGCATCTATTTTCAGATAGTGTCGGCGTATTTCACCTGACAAGATTCCGCTAACAGAGTGTCTACCCCCTAAATGGAAATTATGGTTCAGTAGAGGTCATCTTCATGGTTGGAAACCCTAATGTCTCTCAGCGGGGGTCTCCGGGACTCAATGGACTGGTGGACATAATGATTTTACCCAGGTTCAGGCCCCTGGTGCGGGTAACAACCTTACGTCCTGCTAATTCTTTGTTGGGGAAACGTTTACAACGGTGTTCTTTAGTGTCTGCTTCTCTATGTTGTTTTTGCTCTAGCTGACCGACCTCTCTCCCCATTCTTCATGCACCAGAATGCCCTTATATAGACGGGTCACCTTGGGCAGGAGAGAAGGTGGCGCCATACTTATCTACAACACATTAATTACACACATCATTCTCGCTTCCACATCAACCCACGACTCATTTATTAAGCACGCCTCCGTGGCCTTGTCCTTCGAACTTTATTTAATGTCAGTGAGAGGCCTCGCCCAGTCCGCCCGGGACAGGTGTGGGGAACCGTCCCTGGGACTCCACTGATTCACCAAAATGCGCGGTACATCACAAGTGAATCAAGGGAGCCTCGGGCGTTCCACGATTATACCCGTGTTGGTCCCAGGATAGTTCGCCAACACGAGCATTCTCATCCAATAGTTGACATCACAACACATACATAATTATCGGAAGCATAAATGTTATTACATTCCAAAAGTAGGACTGCTGTCCATAACGACATATTTAGAGTTATTACATCAAGTAGCAGCGGAAATCATAAGATAAACAACAAAAGGGCCAGCATGGCATGCCCCAACCCTCGAGGCAACCAAGCTGGGGCAAAACGGCGACTAAATGTTAGAATTGTCGAAATCTGCGGTAAAGTCCCGAGCGATGCCTCATCCTCACCTGCAACAAGTGGACAATCCGATTGAGTACAAAGAGTGTACTCGCACAATAATATACATTGCATGTTGATTTCTAACTACATGTGGTTGCTACATCAAAGGAAGGCAAAATGGTAATTTCAGCATAAAGCAATGTTTGGGGTAAATCATAAACATGTATAGATTGAAAAGAATTGCATTTCGTAAACATTTGCAAGATCTAGTACATAATATAACCTCATCATAATCACATTCATATCATGCCTTCAAACATTCTCTGAACCATGAGTTCCATCGCTCATGTTCGACTACACACACAAGTACTCCAATACTTGTGTCTCTTTTCCCACTCACATCCTATTCCTACCAAGTCCTTAATACTTGCCCAGTGACTGACAGTTCATGTGATCATCCTTAACCATGGACGCGGCTATTCGAATAGTTTAAACTCTGCAGAGGTACGACTTTACCCACACGACACGTCACGCTCGTAAGCCAAGCTATTAACACATTTCCTTTAATGTGTCAGCCGAGGTGAACGTGACAAACCATTTTTCAGTATGCATGGCAGTGTATCTAAATCATCCGGATGACTGTGACCTCGATCCCGCGTGCCCAGTGCTCGGTGTGTGTGGATCAAGGAGTACACCCGTTGTTGGACATCCCCAACTCAGCAAAGTTCGAGGGACTCCGAGGATATTCCTTGGCTCTCCACTAAGCCCAAGGAATTCCGGCGGTCATTCCTTGACGCTCCACTAAGCTCAAGTAATCCCAAGTGCACATGGTTTACATACCCTAGTCATACACAAGTACTTGGTTACGCCGGTCCCATAAACGGCATGTGGTTCGCACGATAGTTACTCAAAGAGACGTCACCAGGATTTAATCCTTAGGGTCCTTAACCAACATCTCTACTCATGAACCAACATTTGAAACCATCATAATCATAATAATTCTCAATCATTACGACCAATGGACTAAGTCCATCTACCGTGGTTTCTAACGATGTTCTAAGCATGGATAAGCAATTCGTACGAACCCATATACAATAGTAATAGACCAACCACCTAGGGCGACAATGGACATGGAAAGAACATGATAAGGGAATAACATCACAATGTGGTAATAGCTAAGATTTCTACCCAATCATAATTGTAGTTGAAAGTAAGCATGCAATTGATAAAATAATTCCAAAAGTGTAAATTTCAAATAGTAGGAGCAATCATGGTCAAGGAGTAAGGTAGTGCCTTGCTGCTCGTTCTTGACTTCGAAAGCGTAGTCGTACTCGGGAGTGCCCTCCGAAACGTCAACACCTAACGAGAAAATCCAAATCCATAAACACCAAATCAAGAATTCCAATGGTGCACATGATTAAAGATGCATGAAATGCTCATGATGTGTAGTACTAATGATAGTATGAAAATATGAATTGAGTTTTGCGTCAAAATTTCAAGCATTAGGGCATTTCATTGAATTAGGTCCGGAGTATCCGGGTTTAAACCCCGGAGTGTCCGGGTTAACCCTCTCGGTCTGCCCTATCCGGAGTATCCGGACAAAAACCCCGGAGTATCCGGGTTGGCTCTCTCGGTACAGCGAGTTCTGGCATATCCGGACTATCCGGATGAAATCCCCGGAGTGTCCGGATGAAATCCCCGGAGTATCCGGATGAAATCCCCGGAGTGTCCGGATGAAATCCCCGGAGTATCCGGATGAAATCTCCGGAGTGTCCGGGTTGAACGGCCTGTTTCAAAAACTGCTACTTGTCTATTGTCCTCTACACTTCAAAGGAATGGACTAGGGTTTAAAAGGGATGGACTAGGGTAGAATCTTACCACTACAAGGTTGCTTTTGCACTTGGTGAAGGTTGGTTTCGGTGAGGGAATGACAAGAAGGTGTCGCAACGCCGGTTCTTGTGGTGCGCCTTCTCCTAGCTCGTGTAGACGACGATGACCTCGCTTGCCTGTGCTTGCAACAGCAACTAGCCCTCCTCCTCAAGCTTCCATGCGACATGCGCGACCCGATTCAAGGTGTGATGATGGATTCCATGGAGAGGAAGAAAATGAGTCACCATTGCAAAATTTTAGAACATGGTGAGAAAGAAAACCGGTTGCCACTCACCCAAAACTTGGTGCCTCAAGAATCCATTTGGATGGATTTGAAGCTCTTGATCTTGGCTTCAAGGTGGTATAACATGCACAAGCTCAAACTCAAAACTTGTGGGGATTTGAGGGGAAGAATGGCAAGGGTTAGAGAAGAAGTTCTTGCTATTTTTCAGGATTTGGAGCAGCAAATGGGCAGGAAAGGGGAGGAGAAACCAATGTTTAGGGCCTTATATATGGCTGCCCATTCATGCCTTACATGTGGGGCTAGGTCCCACATGTCATAGGGTGAGAAAAGGGTGGGTAGGAGTGATTTGAGTGAGAAAAGCCACGGAGATGTTGTGCAGCCCACAAGTTCCTATGCAAGGTAGGTCCCATGTGTCATTGACTAGCTGGGTAAGTGGGTATGGGTGAGTAAAGTGAAAAATGGTATGTTAGGTATGTGCAGCCTACTCTTCTTTTCTCTTATGAACATGGCCTACATGTCATTGACTAAGGTGAAATAACATGTGTGCAGTTTTGAAAAATGATTGTTAGGATTTTGTTACTCTCCTTTATGCAAGATGAATGTCCTAACACTTGTATGGTTATAATTAAATGAGGATCTAATTGACATTATGGAAGACATTAGCATGTCAAGCCTCGCTTACCGGATTGATGAAAATTGGGCTGTTACAACAGGACGCTTCTACGACGGGTTGGTGAGAGATGTCAGAGGGATAAGCTATCGTCGTGTCGAAAAATGAATCCTTCACAATTAATGGCCCTGACACAAGATGCCAGGGGAGGGAGACTTCCAGGCGAAGCCATCCCCTCATTCCTTTGATTGCCTTCGTGGCCTGACAAGAGGGACCCAAACACCCTTTGCCGTCGGTAGCCCCACGCAGCCACTCGCCCGGCGAGTAGGGCGTGTCGCTTGTGCTTCGCCCGATGGGCCACGTGGGTTTCTCGCTTGGCGAGCAGGGCGTAATCGCCAGGCTGCTCGCTAGGGGGCCACGTGGGCTTCAAACCGGGCCAGGCTACTTCTTGGGCCCACTGATTTTACGGCGGAGAGGGTACCCCGGTGCAAAGTACACCGACAAATAGAGTTTTTGAAAGATTTTGTTATGATCTTCTTAGTTGTATATTGAAGAGTATGTGTTTTGGCCGACATTATAAGATTGATCATATCTTGTGGGTAAAGTGTATAACGTCTGCAAAGTGTCTACTTATTCAAATAGCTATGTCCCAAGTTATGGATATTGCTCGAGAATTTCAATCTAAGGTTATATTTTATAAAATAAATCTTGGGAAATGGAGGCTGTGTGACAATGGAAGTAATAGAAATTGGTTTAGGCTATGTGCCAAAGTATTTTGAGAAATATCTGAAAGCTTTATTATTTGTTTATTTTACTATCATTTCAATCTATTTATTATATTCAATTGAAAATGCTATTTGCTGCAAAATAACCATGATAGCCACTCCTTTGGAATAAGCATTTCATGTCGTTATAATAGACTTGCATTCTGTGCACAACTTATTGAGTGCTTTATGTACTCATCCTTGCCACAAATAATATATTAGTTGAAGAGAAGTTTACATCTACCATGGAGGAGAAATTCCACGAGGAGGTGAGTTACTATGAAGCGAACTTGTCATTTGCTTGTGACACATTAATTGGTTATCTATGAAGTTTTCCACTCTGTTGCAGCTATTTTTCTTAGAGTTTAAGCCTTATGGGGCCTTATAATGTAAAGTCGACCTTAAGGTCTTTCAACTAACTTTTATTTAATAAATTATCTTTTACTATGTTTTCACTGTATATGATTGTGATATTACATCGATATTACCACTGTATGCACTAGCGTGATCCTGCACTAGTGTTATATACACGGAGGGGCTAGATTTATATATTCGGGTCTCAGCATCATGCATAATATTAAACATCCAAAGCTAAGTCATATTTGACTAGTTTTGCAACATGGCTGACCAACCAAATAGTTCATGTATTAAAGAACAAAGTGGAAGCAAAATAAAGGCATCAATATCCAACTAGTATGCCTTAGCCCATTCACAGGCAACTGATTGGGTGCAACCTAGATAGCATCATCTTTGTCACTGAAGCCTACAGCATAAAAGTATCTGTAGGATGGGTCTCCATATCCATTCTTCGAATATGTTCAACAAGCAATGTTGTGTACATAAATCTTACTTTCCAAGACTTCTAAGTAACAAGTATGTATAACAAATGAGGCTATGACAAGTGATATGGCTATTCTACCATGTCTCCAGTTGCACAAAGAAAGATTTATTCAATAATAACTAGTAGATTCCCTATGGAATTTTTACAAGCATTTGACATTTGATAAGAAGGTGGTAATAAAGCATAGGTATCATAGAAAATATGTGGCTTGCTGCCACAAACATTAAAACTCAAAACAATGACGCTATAGATGACTACTCCCGTGGTGGCGCTATAGATGGCTACGACAATTATGATGTTTCAAGGCTAAACCTCCCAACTTAACAAGTGCACTAGCATCTAGGGGCTGCTAGGATCTTACCAACTGGTTTACTGATGATGAAGGGGCACTGGAGTGGCTGGTCAGCAGCGAGCAACAGCGAAGGTGATAAGGTCCTTCGTGATAGTGAGAGACAATCAAGGAGGAGCTACAAGATTCAAGATGGTGCCCATTAGCTTGAATACATGCCGAAGATGGCTCATAAGCAAGGAATCAACAAGCTCACCAGAATGGCAAGAATCATCAATAATGGCGATTGCGGTGTAACATAGAGGAACGATCGGGTTCCAAGGCTTCACTACAAAAATGAGGACCAAACCACCGGAATGGCTAGAACACGGTGGAGCGGTACAACGGGTTCACCAGGTAGGGAGGCGAAGGTGGTAGTGTGGCTTCCCATGGCTTCCACTATGAAGACATGCATGCTAGAGGTGAGAACATAGCTTAAGGAGAGTTTTTTTTAACTTAAAACAATAGGAGAGACTCCTACTAGAAAAATTAATTGAGTGGTAAGAAACAGTTATCACAAAAGAAAGAAGAGAAAGGAGGGAAAGAGGGAGAGAAGGTGAAGTAGAAACTTTACCCAAAGGGAACTAAGGGCCTGTTTGGGGAAGCTATAGCTCTTTTGAAATGCTATTTTTCAGCTTTTTGGGTTGAAAAGTGGCTGTAGCTTTTTATAAGAAGCTATTTGACAAATAGCTAATTTCACTCAGTAATAAGCTGCAAAATGAGGCCCAATCTAGCTTTTGGATTTTACTTGTTATATATGGCTTCTAGCTTATGCTAAAAGCCACTTAAAAGATGACAAGCCCAAAGAACAAGCCTGGAAGATCACTAGGCTACATAAGGAGAGAATTGACATGAATTTTGAGTAGGGATAGCTCAAAGCAAGCTCATCGACACCATGGATGACACTCATGTTTTTGCTAAACTAGAGCACAAAGAGCTTGGATTTTTGTGAAAATGGAGTGAGTGGTGAGATGGGGAGGTGATGACGTGGTTACTAGGACTTAAGTAGGGACATGTAGCTCGGGGAAGGATCATGAGTTCTCACGGGCATCATGAGGTAGAGCGATGGGCAAGGCGCTTAGGTTCTGTCACTTGCTGGTGACATGTGAAAAAGGACAAGTGAAAGGGATGTTGTGCAGCGATAGGACAAGGTGAGGCAGGAGTAACCAGCTATGTTTGGTGGCATTATCAAACACCGATAGTGACGCGGCTATACAAGGAAAATAGTAGATGGCATCACAGCGTCCTATGGTGGTGATGTGGTGGATGGTTCCTACGATGAGGGCATGGGATCCAAGGGTTAGTAGCAAGGTGAGAGAGAGGGAGGGAGAGCTAAGAGAGAAGGGTGCTTGGCCAAAATATGCTTTCCTATAGAAGAAATGGGTTTCGGCCGACTACATTCAAAGAACTAAATTTAAAAAAAAAATCCAAAGAGCTTTAATAATTTAGACTTTTAGAAATAGTGAACCAACCTTAAAAATTATGGAAAGTTTTGGAGCGGTACTTTTAGATCATTTAGTACTCAAATAAAATATTTTTGGGTTCTATAAAGATTTTAAATAATTTTCAAAATTCAAGGACAACAACTAGAAAATGGAAAAAGCAACTTCTCTTATGTTGAAAGTTTTAAAAAGAAAGAAAATGCAGCAAATAGTTTGGAACCTAGAATATACTTTTTAGGGTATTTTGGGATGTTACAGACTGTCGAGACCCGAATTTGCAAATCCGGACCCTCTGTGTATTCAGCACTAGTCCAGGATCACGCTAGTGCACACAGTCTCAACATTGGTATATATCACAGTCATAACCAGCGAAATAATGTAGTACTTCAATAAAATACTCAAACTAGTTGATTGACCTTATGGTCAAATTACAAAGATCGCCTCATGAGCGAAGACTTATTAAAATATTCAAAAGCGGCGAAATAAAATCAACTCGTGGCGCCAACCAATTTGCCACGAGTAATCGGTTGGGCTCGCTCCTAGTTTGTCGGCTCCTCGATACTCCTCCTCTGAGCGGGGTTTGCTTCTTCTTCAAGCTGAAGTTGTGTTGTTGTGGGGTGAGTACTTTGAGCACTCGGCAAGTCATGCCTGAGAATGCAATTCTAATATTCTACATGCATGGCTTAGTACAAAGGATAGGCTATGGTTCATGAGCGATCTGACATTCAAGATAAGCAATAATAGATTGCAAAGCGATAAAAGCAGTAGTAAGAATAATAGCTTTCACAAACATTTCAATCGTAAATCCTTTTTCCATCCTAAGTCAAGTTCCTCATTACCAACCCAAGCATTTTTCCATAAACAATTCATTTTTATGAAAATCTAACCCTTGATCAGTAATCACCGAAGCGATGCTCAATACTGTGAAACACGGCTATTGAATAGGTTGTACACTCTGCGGAGGTTATACACTTTACCCACAAGATACACCAAATACCACCAAGGCAAATAACCGTAACGAAGCCTTTCCAAAGTTCCATCTAAACTCGATCTTGCCGCTAAGGTTTCAACACTTTGGAGGGTGGTTACCACACCGGGCCCCCCTCTTGCGCCATGTGAGTTCTCATTCCGCTTCTCAGGGCCTCACACCACCACGACAGTACCAAAGAATAGATTTCCCAGTTTACTCAGCTAAGCCCGTCCCATTACAGAGCTTGTGGCTGTATGAGAGACTTCGATTCAAATGCTCGCAAGGTTAAGTCCTTAGTTGACCGAGGCAAGACTAACCAAAAATGACTTTAACATCCAAAACCAATAAAACCAAATTCGACCGCCCGATTGCCACTCTTGGCCCACGAAACAATCTTGCCACATGCCTCGGTCTAAATCATTTTCCCACCCGGTTCTTTACCATTGCACCACGTGCCATCATCAACAATAACACATGTCTCATTCACAAAATACATTCCATATCTCATTAAGTCAATATTAACTTTGGCATTCCAAAATCACAAAATGTCCACGTGGCAGGGCTAAGCATACTACTTCGGTCTACTCAACCCATGTTGGCAAATTATTAATGTCCAACTATTAGTCCATAACCTAGGGTGACAAATGATTCATGGCATACAATTATATATGACAAGGTGGCATACAGCAACTAGGCATTTAGCTAATCCCAAAATTCATTCAAACCAATTTTTACTAAATTAGCATGCAATAAATTAAATCAAAATAATTTTCTCTAATAGGTTCAACATGATCAAACACAACTTGCCTTCAAAAATCTTGATTACGGCTCTGAGCTTGCTCTGGGTCAGAACCTCTCCCTCGAAACCTTCGCACTTCAACGTCTCGCTATAGCGTAAACACAAACAATAAAATAAATAAACAGTGGGCAAACAGTGCTCAAAAATTCAATTAAAATTCATAAACAGAAAGATCACAATTTTACAAATTTTAGAAATTGGAATCACTCAAATCGGAGTTAAAAGCATAAAAGTTATAAGCATTTGAAGTTTCAAAATATATTTAAAATCAATATACCGAATTAAATAAATATTTTCTTTTTGGAAAATCAATTATCGCGTCATCTGTGACACGTGTCGCCACCAGAGAGTGACACGTGGCCTTGCCGACGTCGATACTGACCGCTATTTCTCGACAAGTGGGTCCCACCGTGGCGTCGGCGGTGGCGTCTACGCGCACGGTCGCGTCTTGGTGGACGGTGGGCCGTCTTTGTCGGCGACTCATGCGCCGCAGTCGGCGGTGACGAGTGGGGCCCTGCTGTCGATGACTCATCGCCTGATCGATCGTCGCGGTGAGGCGGCGTGTGGGTCCATCTGTCGGCGTCTCATGCCATGATGAGGCGGCGTGGCACGACGGTGGCCCTCGGATATGCATCTAACGGTGAAGGTTAGAAGATGGGGTTCACTTTGTTCCTCTGGCGGCGTGGACTCACCCGGCGTTGGATCTGGATCGTCTTGGTGGTGAAGGTCGGGCTCGGTGGAAGCGGTCTTGCGCGGCCGCTTCACCGGGCCGGGAAGACGAGCGATGCCGCGGCGCTCCGGCGTTCGCCGGCGTGAAGAAGTAGTGCTCCGTCGCGGTGTGACGAGGTGAGTTGAAGGTGGCAGCGACGGCGGAGAATCACCGGGCGGCAAACAGCGCAAAAAGTGCGGCGGAGGGCCGGGACTTGGCGAGCTTCGTCGCGGCGGCGGCGCGTCTCGGGCGGCGTGATGAGTACGGACGTGTGCGGCGTGAGGTGAGGATCCCAGCACGGGTGGCGGCGCAATAAATAGTGCCCTCGGCTTCCGTGAAAGTCGCGGAAACCGAGGCCCACACGGCGGCGGCGGCGGAATCCGACGAGGATTCGGGTTAGAGCGGCGTGGCGCGATGAAACCATCGGATCCGGATCGAGCAGCGGTGGAGTTAGGGTTTTCCGGAACAGACCGCACGATGTTCGACCCAACATCGTTCACGGGATTTTAATCCTTTTCGATTAAAAATAATTCCCGAAATTCAAATAATTCATTTGGGGCTTTAAAAATACTAGAAAAATTCGGAAAAATTCCCAAAAATATTTTAAGACATTTGTGACTCAAATAAAATATTTTCAGCAAAAATTTATTTTAACTTTTCCATTATTTAATTAATTTGATAAATGGCTTAATTCAAAATAAATTCAAATAATTCCAAATAAATCCAAATAAATCCAAATAAATTCCCAAAAATTCAAAATACCATTTAAATGCAATAAAAGCAAAAATTGGGGTGTTACAAACCTCCCCCTTAACGGAATCTCGACCAGAGATTGAGTGTTTTCAAGGAATAGGTTGAAATTCTGCTTGAGTCTTCTTCACGCTCCCAAGTTGCTTCGCTCTCGGAATGGTTACTCCTTCAACTCTGCGCAGAAGCGGTCGATTTACTTCTCGTTTCTCGATCCATCGTATCCAAGATCTTCACCGGTACTCTTTATAGGTCAAATCCTCCTGCAGCTCGATCGACTCTAACGACATTTGCTCTTCTGGCACTCGGAGGCATTTCTTTAATTGTGACACGTGGAACACATCATGCACTCCTGCTAAAGACTGCGGTAACTCCGGTGATCGCTACTTCACCTCTCGACTTAGGATCTTGAGCGGACCAACATATCTTGGTGCTAACTTCCCTTTAGTGTGGAACCTCTTAACTCCTCTGAGTGGTGTAACCCTGAGATACACAAAATCTTCAGGTTCAAAGCTTAAATCCCTGCGGCGATTATCGGCATAACTCTTCTGTCTTGATTGCGCAATTTTCAATCTTTCCCTGATCATGGCTACCTGCTCTTCAGCTTCTCGAAGAATATCCGGCCCGAACATATGACGCTCTCCGGTTTCATTCCAATTCAACGGCGTTCGACAGGGTCTTCCATATAGTGCTTCAAATGGTGACATCTGTAAACTTGCCTGGTAACTATTGTTGTAGCTAAACTCGGCATATGGCAAACACTTATCCCACGAAGTTGTATAAGCCAATGCACAAGCCCTCAACATGTCCTCTAGTATCTGATTAACTCTTTCCGTTTGCCCATCTGTCTGTGGGTGATATGCAGTACTGAAGTTCAGGCGGGTTCCTAGGGCCTCATGCAACTTATCCCAAAATCTTGAGGTAAACTGGGTACCTCGGTCCGACACAATCTTCTTCGGAACTCCATGTAGACATACAATTCTTGACATATATAAATATGCTAAGCGGTCCCCCGAATAGGTAGTCTTCACCGGTATGAAGTGGGCAACCTTTGTCAAACGGTCCACTATAACCCATATAGAGTCATACCTAGTCTGGGTCCTTGGTAAACCGGTAATGAAATCCATTCCAATTTCTTCCTATTTCCACTCGGGTATCCTCAGTGGCTGTAGCAACCTCGCGGCCTCGATGCATTGCTGACTCTTTGGCAAATGTCGCTGCGCAACATGCTTTGCAACTTCACACTTCATGCTTGGCCACCAAAATCTTTTCTTCAGATCTTGATACATCTTAGCGCTTCCTGGATGAATGGAGTACTTGGAGTCATGAGCTTCCTCCAGAATCATTTGTTTGATTCCTTCTTGTGCGATGCATAAATAAACTTCTTGATCAACAATGTACCTTGCTCATCGACTTGAAATCCTTCGCCTTGCCTTCCTCCATTTTGGACTTAATTCTCGAATCTTGGCATCACCCTTCATCCCTCACGAATCTGATCTTCCAAGGTAGGCTTCACTTCTAAAGCGGCTATAAATCCTTTAGGCACAACTTCGGCTTGACACGAAATTCCTTGCATAACTCAACGACTTGCTTCCACCAACATGTTCCTTTGAATGGCTTTTTCGGCAAAGCATCGGCCACCACGTTGGCTTTCCTGGTGATAATGAATCCCAGATTATAATCCTTGATTAGTTCCAACCATCTTCTCGCCTCATGTTGGTCCGATTGTGTAAATATATATTTAAGACTCTTATGGTCAGTGTACACCTCACATCTGTTTCCAATCAGATAGTGCCTCCATAACTTCAAAGCATGCACTACGGCTGCTAACTCCAAGTCATGTGTGGGGTAGTTCTCCTCATGCGGCCTCAACTGCCTTGACGCATACGCAACGACCTTTCTGTTCTGCATTAACACGCATCCTAGTCCTTGGCGCGATGCATCACAGTATATATCAAAACTCTGGCTTAATTCCGGTAGAACTAACACTGGTGCCGTTGTCAAACGTTTCTTCAACTCCTGAAAACTCCGCTCACATTCCGGCGTCCATGCGAACTTCTTTTCCTTTTTCAACAATTGCGTAAGTGGTCTCGCAATCGTAGAGAATCCTTCAATAAATCGGCGGTAATAACCAGCCATTCCAAGGAAACTACGGATTTGAGTCACCGTCTTGGGTGGCTCCCAATGCAACTCTTGCTTCCACCTTACTTGGGTCAGCTGCGACTCCTTGGCGGTCACCACATGTCCAAGGAATTCCACCTTGTTCTTCGAAACTCACACTTGCTAAACTTAGCGAAAAGTTGTCGCTCTCTTAACTTCTCGAGAACTAGCCGGATGTTCAAGATGTTCTTCTCTCGTCTTGGAGTAGACTAGAATGTCATCTATGAACACAACAACGAACTTGTCCAGTATTCCATGAAAACCTTGTTCATCATGTTCATGAAATCGCAGTGCATTTGTCAAACCAAAAGACATCACTCAGAACTTCGTAATGCCCATATCTTGGCGAAAATGCGGTCTTCGGCACATCCTCCGATCGAATCTTCAGCTGGTGATATCCTGATCGTAGGTCAATTTTGGAGAAAACTCCGGCTCCTCTCAACTGATCAAATAGGTCATCGATCCTGGGTAGCGGATACTTATTCTTTATAGTGACTTCATTCAAAGCTCGGTAATCCACACACATCCGGTAACTTCCGTCCTTCTTCTTGACAAACAGAACCGGTGCTCCCCATGGCGACGAACTAGGTCTAATAAATCCCTTATCTAATAACTCCTCAATCTGCTTCTTCATTTCGACCAGCTCATCGGTTGACATCCGATAGGGTCTCTTAGCTATCGGGGCTGTTCCCGGTACTAACTCGATTACAAACTCTATGTCCCTGTCTGGTGGCATCCCAGGTAAATCCTCTGGAAATACATCCGGGTATTCTCGACAACCGGTATGTCTTCTATCTTGACGCCATCACACTATTGACCATCAAGCTGTCCATCGAGCGGTAGTTGCTCGAAACTCTATTTTTCTCCCACAAGGACTCTCGACTGATATGACTCTTCGTCCACAGTCTAACACAACCTTGTGCTTAGACAACCAGTCCATTCCCAAAATAACATCTAGGGTCTGGGTATCTAACACCACTAAGTTTGCTAGGAACTCTGTTCCATCTATAAACAACTTTACCCCGAACATCCTACATCGGATCGGAGTTACGATCCGGGGATTGTACTAGCAATACATGCCTAAGGTTCACCATTTTCAACGCATTGTTCACAGCAAAAATCCGAGATATAAGCGAATCGAAGCTCGAATCAAATAAAAGCATTGCAGTCTTGAGTTGACAAGTAACTTACCCGATCTGACGTCCGATGTATTCTCCTTTCGCATCGGCGGTGACATGATTAACTCGCCTCTTACCACGATCGTGTGGCGCTCAGTTATGTAACTCCACGACTTGCTCTGGCGCTGGTGCCTTCGTTGGAGTGGTTCCAAGATTGAAGCGGCTGGTGTCCTCCTCCTCCTCCTTCTTAGGACGATGGTGGCAAAATGCTCGGCTCGTGATGAGATAAAACAACGTTTAACGTCATTCTTCGCTCCTATGATTGCATTCCCAAGCCGGTGTTGGTGTCTGAAAATTTTGTCCGGCAGGTCTTGGTACTGGTGGTGGCGTCGTCATCACATTCCTGGGCTGAAATCTGAAGAACTGATTTGGTGCAACCCTCAAACGCTGCGCTCCCTGGCGTGCTCCCTGCTGTGCCATCCTGCGCTTCCGGTTGTCCTCCAGCTCCTTGCGCTTGTCCTCCAATATCAGCGCCTTGTTCACTAGCTCCTGAAAATCAGGAAAAGTGTGGGTTATGAGTCCCACCTGCAGCCTTGAATTCAGTCCTTTCATGAATCGAGACTGCCTGGCCTTATCCGTTGCTACATCCTCAGGTGCGTAGCGTGCCAGCTGAGTGAACTTATTCAGATATTCGGACACTGATTGATTGCCCTGCTTCAGTGCCCTAAACTCCTCCTTTTCAGCTCCATTATGCCTTCGGGCACATGATACTCTTAGGAAGCGATCGTGAACTCCTCGGTGATGTCTGCGGGTGCTCATGGCAGCAAGATAGTTTTCCCACCATTCAGCTGCGGTTCCTTCAAGCTGATGAGAGGTATAGAGTACCCTCTCATTTCCTTCACACTGGGTAATGTGCAACTTTCTCTCTATCGTCCTCAGCCAATCATCTGCCTCCAATGGATTGGCATTTCCAGAAAATGTAGGCGGTCGTGTCCTCATGAATTCCGACAGCCTCGAGTGTGGCCTCTGCCTTTGGGTTAACTGGTTAACTTGGCGGCGGCTTTGGCGATAACTTTCTTTGCATCTGCTGCATCATGGCATGCATGCGGGTGCATGCAGCAATAAAAGCTCCAAGGTTACGCATATCAATCTGGCGGTCTTGGTTGAGGTCCTTGTCCTTCACCATCGTTGTTTCGGTGGCGTGAACCATTCCCATTTCCTCCTTGGTTTCCACAGTGTTCACCATCTGCCGATTGCGCCATAGTTTAGAGGCGAGAGGAAATAAGAATAGACAAGTAATAGAGTACTTATCGGGGGACGAAGGTGTAACACAAAATCCAACTTTATTACTTTATTAATATTTGGGTATGGTTGCTCACAATGCCTAAGGGCCTTGCAACACATACCAATCACTCACAAGCATGAAAAAAGCAAATCGAACTAACATTAAGTCAAAGCAAACTCTAAGGGTGACTCTTATTCCAGGCGCGACTCGGCGCAGAGTCTCAGCTGCTAATCCTAACGCTCACTCCTCGAGCCATCCCCACCGAACTCCTGGTGGATACACCGTGGGTGTCTTTGGTCTTGGTACAAACCTATCCCAGCGATCCTCACGGGATCGCCTCCTGCACCGGCTCAACCTCCACTGCTCGGCTTCACTTCCACAGCTCGGCTTCACTTCCACTTGCTCGACTTCACTTCCACTGCTCTGGCTCTGGTGCGGCTCTGCTGTGGCTCCTCAGGTCTGGTCGTGTAGCTCCAAAGCTCGCTCTCAGCTCGTCCGTGTTGTCTCGGCTCCCAAATCCTCTGGATAGAGTGGGCCAAGTACTCACAAGTCTGCAACAGATGAGTCCTAAGCTGTGTGAACTCGTCACGAGACCTCTGCAGCTCCTGAACCGTCTCGTCGATAACATCCTCTTGAGCGATAACATATCTGGCCAGGTGGGTGATCGTGGCATCCTCCTCCTCGATGGGCTCTCGGTTGTAGCGAGTGTCTCTACGTGGGTGGTGACGAAACACTGTGCCATCCAACTCTCTGGGGTAGGTATGAGCAATCGCCTCATCGCCCGAGACGCGATGTCTCCTGAATCCCAGCGTCAAATGACAACCTCTGGCGGTGATGCGGATCGACGACTTCGCCCTCGCCCTATCCCGGCGTAAACCATGATAGTGACATCGAGGCAATATCCGATCTGCCCGATCCACAGTAGTCCCCGGTAGATCGGCTGTCATATCCTCAAGCGGTGCATCATCGCCAAAGCTCATGGCGTACCCTCGATCTTGCTCACCAAAAGAGTGGATCATCCTCATCTGCCAAAGGACACTCACGTGAAACTCAGAAATTTTAAAACAAAGCGTAAACGTGATAAATTCAGCAGGGGGTATGAAAAGAGAGAAGGGGTAAGTCGGGATTGCATTATCATCTTGGCACATTTTAGCTTTTTCGAAAATAGTTTTATCCTCACTCCGACCATTCTAACTAAGGGCCAGTCCTACAGTCAGTATGGCTCTGATACCACCTCTGTCGGGACCCGAATTTGCAAATCCGGACCCTCTGTGTATTCAGCACTAGTCCAGGATCACGCTAGTGCACACAGTCTCAACATTGGTATATATCACAGTCATAACCAGATAAATAATGTAGTACTTCAATAAAATACTCAAACTAGTTGATTGACCTTATGGTCAAATTACAAAAGATCGCCTCGCAGGCGAAGACTTATTAAAATATTCAAAAGCGGAAATAAAATCAACTCGTGGCGCCAACCAATTTGCCACGAACAATGACTGGGCTCGCTCCTAGTTTGTCGGCTCCTCGATACTCCTCCTCTGAAAGGGGTTTGCTTCTTCTTCAAGCTGAAGTTGTGTTGTTGTGGGGTGAGTACTTTGAGCACTCGACAAGTCATGCCTGAGAATGCAATTCTAATATTCTACATGCATGGCTTAGTACAAAGGATAGGCTATGGTTCATGAGCGATCTGACATTCAAGATAAGCAGATAATAGATTGCAAAGCGATAAAAGCAGAGTAAGAATAATAGCTTTCACAAACATTTCAATCGTAAATCCTTTTTCCATCCTAAGTCAAGTTCCTCATTACCAACCCAAGCATTTTTCCATAAACAATTCATTTTATGAAAATCTAACCCTTGATCAGTAATCATAGGCGATGCTCAATACCGTGAAACACGGCTATTGAATAGGTTGTACACTCTGCGGAGGTTATACACTTTACCCACAAGATACGATCAAATACCACCAAGGCAAATAACAATGAAAGCCTTTCCAAAGTTCCATCTAAACTCGATCTTGCCGCTAAGGTTTCAACCTTTGGAGGGATGGTTACCACACCAGGGCCCCCTCTTGGCCATGTGAGTTCTCATTCCGCTTCTCGGGCCTCACACCACCACAGCAGTACCAAAGAATAGATTTCCCGGTTTACTCAGCTAAGCCCGTCCCATTCACGAGCTTGTGGTCATATGAGAGACTTCAGTTCAAATGCTCGCAAGGTTAAGTCCTTAGTTGACCGAGGCAAGACTAACCAAAAATGACTTTAACATCCAAAACCAATAAAACCAAATTCGACCGCCAGATTGCCACTCTTGGCCCACGAAACAATCTTGCCACATGCCTCGGTCTAAATCATTTTCCCACCCCTGTTCTTTACCATTGCACCACGTGCCATCATCAACAATAACACATGTCTCATTCACAAAATACATTCCATATCTCATTAAGTCAATATTAACTTTGGCATTCCAAAATCACAAAATGTCCACGTGGCGGGGCTAAGCATACTACTTGGTCTACTCAACCCATGTTGGCAAATTATTAATGTCAACTATTAGTCCATAACCTAGGGTGACAAATGATTCATGGCATACAATTATATATGACAAGGTGGCATACAGACAACTAGGCATTTAGCTAATCCCAAAATTCATTCAAACCAATTTTTACTAAATTAGCATGCAATAAATTAAATCAAAATAATTTTCTCTAATAGGTTCAACATGATCAAACACAACTTGCCTTCAAAAAATCTGATTCGGCTCTGAGCTTGCTCTCGGTCGAACCTCTCCTCGAAACCTTCGGGCACTTCAACGTCTCACGCATAGCGTAAACACAAACAATAAAATAAATAAACAGTGGGCAAACAGTGCTCAAAAATTCAATTAAAATTCATAAACAGAAAGATCACAATTTTACAAATTTTTAGAAATTGGAATCACTCAAATCGGAGTTAAAAGCGCAAAAGTTATAAGCATTTGAAGTTTCAAAATATATTTAAAATCAATATACCGAATTAAATAAATATTTTCTTTTTAGGAAAATCAATTATCGCGTCATCGTGACACGTGTCGCCACCAGAGAGTGACACGTGGCCTTGCCGTCGCCACTGACCGGCTATTTCTCGACAAGTGGGTCCCACCGTGGCGTCGGCGGTGGCGTCACACGCACGGTGCGTCGGGTGACGGGTGGGCCCGTCTTGTCGGCGACTCATGCGCCGCGGTGCGGCCGACGAGTGGGGCCACGCTGTCGGTGACTCATCGCGACTGATCGATCGTGCGGTGAGGCCGGCGTGTGGGTCCATCCGGTCGGCGTCTCATGCACATGAGGCGGCGTGGCACGACGGTGGCCCTCGGATATGCATCTAACGGTGAAGGTTAGAAGATGGGGTTCACTTTGTTCCTCGGCGACGTGGACTCACCCGGCGTTGGATCTGGATCGTCGGTGGTGAAGGTCGGGCTCGGTGGAGAGCGGTCTTGGCGGCCGCTTCACCGGGCCGAAGAAAACGGCGATGCGCGGCGCTCGGCGTTCGCCGGCGTGAAGAAGTAGTGCTCCCGGCGGCGTGATGAGGTGAGTTCGAAGGTGGCACAGCGACGGCGGAGAATCACCGGCGGCAAGCAAACGGCGCAAAAAGTGCGGCGGAGGGCCGGGACTTGGCGAGCTCGTCGGCGAGGCGGCGGCGTCTCGGCGGCGTGATGAGTCTGGACGTGTGCGGCGTGAGTGAGATCCCAGCACGGTGGCGGCGCAATAAATAGTGCCCTCGGCCTGCGTGAAAGTCGCGAAACCGAGGCCCACACTGGCGGCGGCGGAATCAAGCGAGGATTCGGGTTGGGCGGCGTGGCGCGATGAGAGCCGTCGGATCCGGATCGAGCGGCGGTGGAGTTAGGGTTTTCCGGGCAGACCGCACGATGTTCGCCCAACATCGTTCACGGGATTTTTAATCCTTTTTCGATTAAAAATAATTCCCGAAATTCAAATAATTCATTTGGGGCTTTAAAAATACTAGAAAAATTCTGGAAAAATTCCCAAAAATATTTTAAGACATTTGTGACTCAAATAAAATATTTTCAGCAAAACTTTATTTTAACTTTTCCATTATTTAATTAATTTGATAAATGGCTTAATTCAAAATAAATTCAAATAATTCCAAATAAATCCAAATAAATTCCAGAAATTCCCAAAAATTCAAAATACCATTTAAATGCAATAAAAGCAAAAATTGGGGTGTTACACAGACCTACCCCTCTTAAGAAATATCTCGTCCCTAAGATTCGGAATGCTTGGAAAAGAGATGTGAAAACTCAGTCCTAAGGTGGTCTTCTCGCTCAAAGTTTCCTCAACCTTGGTATGGTTGCTCCACTACACTTTGCACATTTTGATGGCCTGACTCTTGGTATGATGCTTAGCTTCTTCCAAAAATCTGGATCGCGTACTCCAAGTAGATAAGGTTTTGAGATAGCTCGACCTTTTCCTAGAAAGTTTGTTTAGCAAGGACTTTGTAAAAATATAAATATGCAAATCTAGATTCTCTATGTATATCACACTAGTCCAGGATCGCGCTAATGCACATAGTGGCAACATAGATAAAATATCATAATCATACAAAGTGGGAACATAATAGAAATTCTATTGATTAAATAAAAGATAGTTGATTAACCTTATGGTTGACTTTACATTATTACACCATAAAAGGCTTAAACACTAAGAAATAAAGCAGTAGCAAAACGAAAACTTTGTAGATAACCCATCACTTTGCCATAGGCAACTAACAGGTGTGACATCCCAATTTTTGCTTTTTATTAATTTATTTTTTTTACTTGTGTATTTTTATGGTTTTTCTAAATTTATTAGATTTTTATGGATTCTATTTGCATTTATTTCAAATTAGGTATATTGGCCTTTTGTGAAAACTAATTAATTATAGATAAAATTAAAAAATAGTTTGGCTAAAAATGTTTTATTTGAGTTCAAAATGTCTCAAAGTATTTTTCAGATTTTTCTTAAATTTTCCCTGTATTGTTAATGCCTTTAGCAAATTAATTAAATTAAAGGAATTAATTTAATTAGAAAACTACTAGAAAATCCCCAAAACAGTAATGGTCGAAACCCATTATTGTGCGGCCTAGTGGATCATTGAATCAGCCCAATTTCTAGAAGCCTACCACATCACCGTAGATCTGGAATCGAACGATCAGGATCGATCATGTGTAGTAGTGAAACCCTAGAGTATTTGGCCATTGATTTCATGAACGGTTCGGATAGGACATGTTGAAAAGAATTCGGAGTGTCTGTGGAGCCACGTGGAGGGTTAGAATTTTGCCACATTGACACTGCCATGTTCGAGCTAGAATCTGCCACCTCCGTCGCCTTATCTGCCTTGGTTTTCACCTTGTGCACAAAAGTCGAGGGCCTTTATAATCCCAAGGACACCTATGCTGTTATCTTCACCACGAGCCACACCTACGGACCTTGAAAATGTTGCCTGCGCCACAGTCATTTTTGCACAAGAGCTCGCCGTAGTTGTTCAAGACCGTCGCCGTGGTTTTCTTCAATTTCCATCACTATCGAGCTGTGAATTGTCGCTTGGGTTCCAGATTCGAGTTGCTCGCAACACGCTGCTTCGGGTCCGCAACTTCTTCCCATTGAATTGTCGTCAGAATACCGCCGCTAAGGTCATCTTCCTCGCTACTAGTGAAGCCTCACCGTCGTGCCACCAGTGCCAAGTTTGGAGCTCTACCATCCATCAGATCGTTAATGAATGCCCAGATTTGCACCACGTCTATGCTCAGAGTGGAAACTAAATCGGTAATGATGACCATTAGTTCCGAATCGACTAGCCAAGACAATGCCACATATTGCGTAACCCACAACCATTCGATTCTTTGTAGACATCTGTGATCGTGATGCGTGTATGGTGCCGTTTGAGCTTCTCTGGTATCCATGACAGTTCAATCTGGTGAGAGTAGCTTGGATCATTGCCGCGTGTCGACCATCAGGAGCCCCTGGCTCGAGCGATGCTGCAACCAATTGGTAATCGACATGTGGTGGTGTGGGCACCTAGAAATATAAATCAATCCTCAGTCGCGTGTTGGACTTAGAGGTGACACCCATAGTCCACTTAAGTGTATGCTCACTGTCACCCAAAAGTCCCATGCATGGAGTATTAACTAGATAGCCCTCACCCAAATAAATATAAGCCACCTAGTTGCACCGTACACACTTACGTAACCAAGAAAGTTTTGATTCTATTCCAAACAGAAAGTTTTGATTCTATTCCAAACAACCATATCAAGATTGAAACCAACTCATCTAAGTATGGCACTTGCTTTCCGTCTTAGAACCTTAGTATCACCCACGCCCATCGAGGGGAGCACGAGCAATAGTCAAGGAATGACGACTGATCGAGTTTATGCATTAGACTGTAAAAAGCAATTTCAGGTACCCAGATATGTGTCTAGTGCTAGTTCCCAAGGTCAACGCCTAGCACCCACATGTCCCGCATTTGAGATTGCATCATAACACATCCCCACATATCTAAGCAGTTAACATAGCATAAACATGATCTAGAAGCTATTACAACTACTTAATATTACAAATAGTGGCCGACCAGCCAAATATTACATTCCAAAATTAAATTGCAGGAGAGAATAAACTTAAATAAAAAGTAGGACAGTGGTATGCCCATCCATAAACCCATATGCAACCGACATGAAAAAACCTAAGTTCATCCATCAATGTAGTTGTTGGACCCTATGCAAAGTACGAGTCGTTGGAGCACTCTTCCATACTTGCGTCTATATTATTTAGATTAAGCAACGGCGAGTACACGTATGTACTCACAAGACTTTAGTGCATGGAAATATAGTAAAGCATAGCTAGAACAAGGATAACATGTCACTACACAAGTCTCATTTTCAGCATAAAGCAGATTTTATTTGCAAGTGAATGTTTCACCAAACGACAATGGAATTGTAAAGAGCATTTGATAGGAAGCTGAATAACAGTAAGTAAAGTTCATATATATCAATTCATAGCCTCCTTGCCTGTGAACAGCTAGTAAACACAGCCACCCTTGGCTCACAAGTTTACCAAGCCGTTCCAACACCGTTTCCAAAAGTTTACGCAAAAACAAAACTATACTTGACAATATTATCCCAAGTTGCTCATGACTGCGAGCATAGCTAATTAATTAGATTTTAATATCTGCAGGGAGTGTACACTTTACCCACATGACACATTTTAGCAATCATGTCAACCATGCTTCGTGATAAGTACCATACCCGATTTGCTAGACTGTGGTGAAACCGTTCAACTATCTAAAGCCTATCCTTGTACTAGCCCTAGTGATGTTAACCCTTGCCACAGTCTGGAGATTCTAATCAACATGTGCTGTGCTAATGTTGGTGCATGCCATCGGTGTTAGTGTTATGCCCTTGAGGTAGTCATATAGATGATTGTAACATGACTATGTTTATGAATAATAATACGATTATTGGTCCAATGAATGTATATCATTATATTGATCAGCAAGTATGTGACTTGCTTATGAAACTCACTACTTATTGATATAATTCTGTAAGTATCTTTGATCGGGTATCATCGTATAGGACAACGATGAATAGATCAGCACATGTATTGATCGATGATCATGTTTCATAGATTATGGGATATGGAGATATCATCAATACATTGTGAACTCATGATGAAGAACATGGGTTTGATAGATCCGCAATGGGACACTGCGAGAATGTTACATTCTTATGTGTCATCAATGTATCTCATACATAGTGGATGTATGATCCTTAGACCTGAGATTGTCACATTTCCTACGTGTGTAATAGTTTACCTTGGGGCCAACAAACGTTGTTTCCTAACCGGATAGTTATAAAGGTAGCTTTCATGTTTGCTATGAAACATGCAGAGGGAAGTGAGCAGTCAAGATGGAATTTGCCACTCCAGTGTAACGGAGATATATGTCTAGGCCACTCATGTGATATGAATAAGTGCATGGCCATGCCATGATTGAGAAGTCAATCACAACTTATTAATATATCACGGATACGAGAAATGGATTGAACTATCAAAGAATGACATACTTCTCGCCTTGAGTTTGATCTTCATATAGTTTGGTAAAGGGATTATTACATAAGTACTTTTGAAAGGTTCTATCCGATTTGATCATATGCGTTTGGGAGTTGGCATGCTCTGTAAGGAACCGCTACCAGCTATTGGATTGGAAAGGGGTTTTCCGAATCTATGTCCAAATGTACATGAACCTATAGGGTCACACACTTAATGGGCTGCGACGCGTTAATTCGGATTGGATCCGTAATTAATGGACCTCGTGGGCTTAACGCGTTGATGGGCCCTGGCTTAGGGTTTCATCACGTGGCTATATAAGGAGAGGAGAAGGGTGGGCATGACAGAAGCTGTTCACGTCCAGAACCCTAGCCTCCACCTCTCATTGCCCCTGCCGAGGTACACGATGCTTGCACACCGACGCACGGTGTTCCATCCTAGGATGTGTGGACTACTGTGGTGACGTTGCTGCTGCTGTGGCGTGGTAAGGATGAACCGCAGCGAGGACGATCCACGGCGAGGACGATCCACTACACCAACGTGCGAAGGATTCCGCAACTGCGCGTCTAGTGGTAATCCAATTTGTGATCCCCTTCTTGCGAGTAGCTTTCTGGTTATGCGGTAGAAATTTTAATTTGTGCTTGCGTAGCATACCGCGTTCCTCAACAGTGGTATCAGAGCCATCTCGCGTAGATTTGTGATCTAGATGTTACATATGCGATATGTGAGGATAGTAGATTAGATCTATTATATGTTTTGCCGGTTCATATGATGAATTGGTGGAGGCAGCAATCGATGAGATTGATCGGTTTAGGGTTTGAGGGAAGTGCAAACTGATTTAATCTTGATTTGGGTGAGTCCGTTCATTGTACGACGTTTCCCTTACCAGTCGGGTTATCGCCATCAGGGTTTACGAATCGCGACCATATGGGACCAAGCCAATCAGATTAAATCAGGTTGGATCAATTTGATTGGACCCCACCAGGGGCACTGGCCCTTGGACCCCGCCTTGGGCGCTGCCCCTTGGAACCCCGAAACCGTAGAATCGCTTTGTTTAACTCTTTTTGCAGGATGTTATGTGAAATAGTATGGCCAATGTGTATGTGATGCATGTAATTTTTACATGGCATGCGTGCCGTGCCAAGCCATAAGGCTATTTCATTATCAAAGTAGTATAATGGCCTGCGTGTCGACTTGTGATGTTTGAAACTTTCATGTAAATTTCATTATCAAAGCTGTAAGGAGTTGCATCTACAATGATGAAGATGATGGCAATCAAGCATGATGCCTAGGTGAACAATCAAGCAAGATGGCCAAGTGAACCAACAAGCATGATGATGAAGATCCTAATGCTAAAGCCATACTATTTCACAGCTTAATCTTGATTTTCTGTGGATGTGTGTTTAATCCTTGCTATTTTCTTTATGCTCATTGCATGTGATGCCATGTTCATAGTAGATATTGTTCATCCCCATAGTTAAATATATTTTAAATCAAATATGTCCACCCTATTATTGCACCTATCAAGAATTTAGATCATTATTGATATGATTGACAAAGTAGTATATCAATGACTATCTTAATAGATGATAGGGATGTGTTGGACACATTACGCATAACAATGGTAGATTTAATCAAGCTATCAAAACGGTTTTGTGCTTGAGGACATAAGTGGTTGAGTTTTGATTTCAGTAATCAAGGAACAAATACAACACAATTGGTGTCTAGAAAAACACATATGAGGCTAGGTTTTTTAATTGGCACCCGAAAACGGGAAGTGCTCCCTCCCTCATGTGAGCCCTAGGGGCAGGTTGACCTGGCCATGAGTCGAGTTGACGGAGGCATTAATTACTTGTTTTCATGCTCAACCAACAAGAGTTACATAAGATGTAATTAGCAAAGATGTTGCTTACCTATGTCATTAAATCTCTAGCAGTGATGCCAAAGCTCACTAGTGTTTGATGAATATGGATCTTGAATACTCACTATGTGTCCATAAAGGTGGCACATGATAGGTGTATTTTATTAAAATGTTTAATGAAAGTTTTACATAAACATAATGCTTAGAAACTTTGCATGTTTTTGTTGTTGTTCAATGGCACCTGCTACTTCTTCTGTTGCACCTGGTTTTGCTTTGAGATTGGTTTTGGAAAAGGAAAAACTTAATGGAACAAATTTTGTGGATTGGTATCACAACTTGAGAATTGTTCTCAACCATGAAAAGAAAGATTATGTTCTAGAGAATCCAATTCCTGATGAACCAGCCGAAAATGCTTCTCATAGTGACAAGACTGAGTATGAAAAACATGTTAATGCCTCTGTAGAGATCAGCTGTCTCATGCTTGTCACCATGGACTCTGAGCTTCAAATGCAATATGAGGACCAGGATGCTTACAATATGATTGTGGGCTTAAAGGACATGTTTGGGAACCAAACTAGAACTGAGAGGTATGGTATCTCTAAGCTTTTGTTTGCTTGCAAGCTGGCTCAAGGAAGTTCGGTAAGCCCTCATGTAATCAAGATGATTGGTTACATTGGGAGATTGGAAAAGCTTGAGTTTCCCCTTAGCCTTGGTTTCGCTACGGATGTAATTCTCCAGTCTCTGCCTCAGAGCTTTGAGCCGTTCATTATGAATTTTCATATGAATAGCATGGAGAAGAGCCTGATCAAACTACATGGGATGCTCAAATCTACTGAGGAGAGCATAAAGAAAAAACCTAATCATGTGATGATGGTTCAGAAAACCACTGCCTTCAAGAAGCAGAAGGCTAAGGCTGGGAACAAAGGAAACGGCAAAGGCAAGGTTCAAGTTGAGATCACAAGTCTCAAATCTAAGCTTGAGAAGCTTAAGATTGGCCCTAAACTTGATGCCCAGTGCTATTGCAAGAAGTTAGGATATTGGAAACGAAACTGTGAGAAGTACCTGGCAGATAAGAAGAATAGAAGTGTGACTTCCACTTCAGGTATTCATGTTGTAGAAATTAATCTGGCTACTTCTAATCTTACCTCTTGGGTATATGATACCGGATCGGTTGCTCACATTTGCAATTCGATGCAGGGGCTGATAAAGAGTAGAGACTTGGCAAAAGGAGAAGTGGATCTTCGCGTGGGGAATAAAGCAAGAGTTGCGGGTCTTGCCGTTGGCAGGTGCCTACCCATTGCATTTGCCTTCAGGATTAGTTTTAGAACTTAATAATTGTTATTTTGTTCCATCTTTGAGTAGAAACATTATTTCATCTTCTTGTTTGGAACATGAAGGTTATGATTTCAGAATAAAGGACTTTGTTTGTTCGATATTTTTGAATGATATGTATTATGGCTGAAGCCCCATGGTAGATGGGTTGTACATGCTTGAACTCGAAGAAAAACCTGTCTACAACATTAATCTACAACATTAATGTGAAAAAGCTTCGGCCCAATGATGTGAATCCTACTTTTTTATGGCATTGTCATTTAGGTCACATAAATGAGAAGCGCATGAAGAAGCTCCATGCTGATGGACTTCTAACCTCATTTCATTTTGAATCATTTGAAACATGTGAGTCTTGTTTACTTGGCAAGATGAAGAAAGCCCCTTTCACAGGTTTTGGTGAAAGGGCAAATGAGTTGTTGGCCCTAGTACATACGGATGTATGTGGACCAATGAGCTCTAGTGCCAGAGGTGGGGTATCCTAAAGAAACAAAAGGATATTACTTTTACAAAAGGGATGAAAACAAAGTGTTTGGTGCTCAAAACGACGTCATTCTAGAGAAAGAGTTTCTTTCAAAAGGAGTTAGTGGGAGCAAGGTGCGACTTGAAGAAATTCGAAAACCATCAGAAAATGTTTCAACTCCCATTGAACCTTCACTTGATGTACAAGATGTTGTACAACCTGTGGAAGAGACACCAGCCCCACGTTGGTCGGGGAGGTCGCGTCATGAACCCATAAGATATGGACATGACATATTATTGTTGGATAATGATGAGACTACAACTTATAAAGAAGCGATGATGGACCTAAACTCCAAAAAATGGTTTGGAGCCATGAGATCCAAAATTCAGTCCATGCATGACAATCAAGTTTGGAACTTGGTTGATCCTCCTCATGGTGTAAAAACAATAGAGTGCAAATGGATTTTCAAGAAGAAAATAGAAATGGATGGAAATGTTCAGATATATAAGGCACGGTTGGTGGCAAAGGGTTTCAAACAAGTTCAAGGAGTTAACTATGATGAAACTTTTTCACCGGTAGCCATGCTTAAGTCTGTCCGGATCATTTTAGCTATTGCTGCATATTTCAATTATGAAATATGGCAGATGGACGTCAAAACAGCTTTCCTTAATGGGAATCTATCTGAGGATGTATACATGATACAAACTGAAGGTTTTGTTGATCCTAAATATGCTAATAAGGTATGCAAGCTTCAAAGATCTATTTATGGGTTGAAGCAAGTATCTCGGAGTTGGAACATTCGTTTTGATGAAGTAGTCAAAGGATTTGACTTCATAAAAAATGAAGAAGAGCCTTGTGTTTACAAAAAGGCCAGTGGGAGCGCACTTGTATTTCTGATCTTACATGTGGATGACATATTATTGATCGGGAATGGTATTCCTATGCTTGAAGATGTTAAGACTTCGTTGAAAAAGAGTTTCTCAATGAAGGACTTGGGAGAAGCATGTTATATCTTAGGCATAAAGATCTATAGGGATAGATCAGAAAGGTTGATTGGATTAAGCTAGGAAATATACATTGACAAGGTATTGAAGAGGTTCAACATGCATGAATCCAAGAGAGGATTCATGCCAATGTCACATGGCATAAGTCTAAGCAAGAATAAGTGTCCTTCGACAACTGATGAGCGAGATAGGATGAGCAAGATACCATATGCTTCGGCTATTGGGTCTATTATGTATGCCATGATCTGTACACGCCCAGATATCCCATATGCTCTAAGTGTCATGAGAAAATACCAAGCGGATCCTGGTGATGGTCATTGGACAGCCGTGAAAAACATCCTAAAGTACTTGAGAAGAACTAAGGATATGTTCCTAGTTTTTGAAGGTGAGGAAGAACTGGTTATAAAGGGTTACACTATCCAAGCTTCCAAACTGACAAAGATGATTTCCGATCGCAATCCGGGTTCATATTTACACTAAATGGAGGAGCGGTAAGATGGAAGAGTTCCAAACAAAACACGGTGGCCGACTCTACAACAGAAGCAGAGTACATTGCGGCTTCAGAGGCCGCAAAGGAAGTTGTGTGGATAAAGAAGTTCATCTCAGAGCTTGGTGTGGTCGCTAGTGCCTCCAATCCAATGGACCTCTATTGTGATAATAGTGGTGCCATTACACAAGCGAAAGAGCCTAGATCACATTAGAAGTCCAAACACATACTCCGACGCTTTCACCTTATTCGCGAGATTGTGAATAGAGGTGACGTGAAGATATGCAAAGTACATACGGAAGCTAATGTGGCTGATCCGTTGACGAAGCCTCTTCCACAGCCTAAGCATGAGGCGCACACAAGGTCTATTGGTATTAGATGTTTAATTGACTGACTCAAGTGCAAGTGGGAGATTGTTAGTGTTATGCCCTTGAGGCAGTCATATAGATGATTGTAACATGACTATGTTTATGAATAATAATATGATTATTGGTCCAATGAATGTATATCATTATATTGATCAGCAAGTTTGTGACTTGCTTATAAACTCTCTACTTATTGATATAATTCTGTAAGTATCTCTAATCGAGTATCATCGTTAGGACAACAATGAATAGATCAACACATGTATTGATTGATGATCATGTTTCATAGATCATGGGATATGGAGACATCATCAATACATTGTCAACTCATGATGAAGAACAAGGGTTAGATAGACCCGCAATGGGATACTGCGAGAATGTTACATTCTTATGTGTCATCAGTGTATCTCATACATAGTGGATGTATGATCCTTAGACCTGAGATTTTCACATTCCCTACATGTGTAATAGTTTACCTTGGGGCCACCAAATGCTATTTCCTAACCGGATAGTTATAAAGGTAGTTTTCATGTTTGCTATGAAACATGCAGAGGGAAGTGAGCAGTCAAGATGGAATTTGCCACTCTAGTGTAACGGATATATATGTCTAGGCCACTAGTGTGATATGATTAAGGAAGTGCATGGCCATGCTATGATTAAGAAGTCAATCACAACTTATTAATATATCACAGATACGAGAGATGGATTGAACTGTCAAAGGATGACATACTTTTCGCCATGAGTTCGATCTTCATATAGTTTGGTAAAGGGATTATTACATGAATACTTTTGAAAGGTTCTATCCGATTTGATCATATGAGTTTGGGAGTTGGCATGCTCTGCAAGGAACCGCTACCAGTTATTGGATTGGAAAAGGGTTTTTCGAATCTGGTTTTTCCGAATCTATGTCCAAATGTACATGAACCTACAGGGTCACACACTTAACGAGCTGGGATGCGTTAATTCGGATTGGATCCATAATTAATGGACCTCGTGGGCTTAACGCGCTGATGGACCCTAGCTTAGGGTTTCGTCGCGTGGCTATATAAGGAGAGGGGTGGGCGTGGCAGAAGCTGTTCACATCCAAAACCCTAGCCTCCACCTCTCATTGCCCCTGCCGAGCGACACGGTGCTTGCATGCCGACGCACGGCGTTCCATCCCGGGACGTGTGGACTGCTGTGGTGACGTTGCTGCTGTTGCGGCGTGGTAAGGACAAACCACAGCGAGGATGATTTGCAGCAAGGATGATCCGCAACGAGGACGATCCGGGTGAGGACGATCGACAGCGAGGATGATCCGCGTGAGGACGATCCACTACACCAACGCGCGAAGGATTCCGCAACTGCGCGTCTAGTGGTAACCCAATCTGTGATCCCCTTCTTGCGAGTAGCTTTCTGGTTATGCAGTAGAAATTTTAATTTGTGCTAGCGTAGCATACCGCGTTCCTCAACAATCGAGTCCTCTCCCCATGGTAAGGCATACACCATTGTATTGGAATGATTTGGCCCCAACACATCGGTGAAGGAAGCACCTACGAGAAACAATGTACCGGTGTGCCCTTACTACTTCAGCCTACCAAAATGCAAGGTTAAACTTCAACTAATCTAATGAGCTAAGGCTATTCCATACTAGTACATGTGGTTGTACCAAGTCACTTAGGTGATAGCATCAAGTTTGGTCCTTAATTGGCCCAAGCGAGAGTCTCCACCTAACTACGCATGAGGCCTTTTCATGCCTCAAGTTTTACCATAACTTGTCTGCATCTAAACCATAAGTTTTGGGTTGGATTTTTACCAAAATACATAAAAACCATACCTCGGTTCCATAGCATTAAACAAAATTGCTCAAGCTAGAAAGAAATATGTCCTAACATTTAAAAGACATTTTAGTGAGCATGTCTAAGCATGTACGTAATATATTTCACAATTATTACCCAATTAATACTAAGTAATGTGTACACCATAACTAGGTTACAATGGTAGGTAATCAAATGACAAGGTAAAGGTAATGCATTCAATTGGAAATAGCTACTGGTACCCACAACATAGCATGTTTATAACATACATGCATGCATATAGTTTGATAAAACAACATAAATATTGTAAAATATGGGATCAACATGATCAATGGAGAGTGCTTGCCTGGTTGCTCATCATCAAGGATGTAATCAGGATGTAAGTGGGATCATCATCAACTAATTCCAACATGTCGGCGTCTTGCATTATAAATCAAGAACCATGACAAATAGCAAACAACAACTTGTCAAATAGGGCAAAAAAATCAGATGTATATACCAAATGAAACTTACCAAAGAAAAATAGGATGATTTAGCATCCTAGGGTTATCACTTTACATGATGGTTTCATTAGTACTTTGCTTACGTGAGGCCTTTTATGAATACTGTTTTCATATAAGTGAACATTAAGGTCTAATAGGGACTTAATTCAAACTTGCACACATATGAGATATTTTGCATGACCATAAATATTATCACTTTTCAAGGTCCTAGGACTTGATTTCGTTAAATCTGAAGTTCGTTTGCGGAAGTTTTGACTATTCAGATTTTTCATGAATTGAAACTTCGACTATTAAACATATGATGCAACGCTGTTAACATTTAAATATTTTTATCTATTTGAAATCCATGGGACCTCAGGAGCATAACAAAACTAGTTTTACTAAGATTTGAGTTCATTTGATCTAAGGTGTTGTTTGGTTCAATCCTTTTGGGCCCTTAACCATTCACGCCGCTATCTAATGACGTTCCTTGGTGTTTGGTTGGTGCATCCCAGAATCAATGACGGCGTGAATGGATCCCAGCCCATACAATCTTGTTACCCCTCCCTAGCGGCGCTATCAGATACCACAGGCTACAGCAGATCAACTCGCATCGTCCCTCCTCCTGGTTCTCGCGATGAAACGCGATGACTCAAGGTGATGCCGCCGCAAGCTCCCTGGCCGCCCATGCAAGGTTCCTCGCCACCCCTCTACGCCTCCCCGCCGCGCTCCCGCTCTGCCCGTTCCTCCCGCCTCCCCGCGCCTCGGCCGCCGCCTCCTCCTCGCCCGGCACGGCCGGAGACGCCGCCGGGGCGCCCAAGTTCTGGGCGTGGAGACAAGCACGCTTAAGAAGATCGCGCCCACAGGCTGATGTTCTTCGCATCTGTTCAACTACACCATCTGCGGGACACCAGGGCGTGCTCGTCGTCACCGCCAAGGGCAGCAGCGCCGAGATCATCCCCTTCCTCAAGACCTGAGTCAACCTCCCCATGGCCATCGGCTTCATGCTGCTCTACACCAAGCTCTGGGGCAACGTCGTCATCTCCGTCCTCTTTTGGGGATTTGCCAATCAAGTACATTCTTCTATTCTCTATTCTCTTGTATAGCTAAAGGTGCTGGTATTGCGATTGCAAATTCTTTTTCCGAAACTGGGTAATAGCTTCTTTTGATGTAGGTGTACAAAATTACAAATTGTTGGCCAAAATATTTGGAATAGCTAATTATGTGTGCATAGGAATTTATATATTCTTGTTCCAAAATCATTGGCAGTAGATCATTGTATAGTTATACAAAATTCACAGGTGCCCCTAATGTTTGCAGATTACTACAGTTGAAGAGGCCAAAGAATTTTACCCGCTGTTCGGGCTTGAGTCACCGCTGCCCACTCTGGCGTCGAAGAAGAAGTTGAACCAGTTTGAGGAGAGGATCTCGCAGACACTCGCAACCATGGAAACTCAAGGAGAAGCGATGGAGATGATGTTGAAGGAGCTCTGTGACCAATTCAAATCCTTCCAAGGAGCATTGGACGAAGTCAAGGAAAACCATGGGCGGCTCCAAGATCGTATGGAGATGCTGGAGGCGAAAGCTATAGCACCAGGAGCAAGGGGTCTTTCCATGGGGCTGAATCAACAACGCCCCCCAGGAGAGACAACGCAAGTGATCACGGGGTCAACATCGTCGGCAATCAACAACCCTGCTCTGGGGCCTAATGGCCACCGCGAAGAACTACACCACCGGGGAAACGTTAGCGGGATCCTTGGGATTCCGTAGCTTACCCCGGTCAAGGGTACGTCCACGTCCTAGAATTTTTTCGTTCTAGGGGGTGATGAGGGAAGGGTTGAACATCGTGCTCTCACTGGTCCTAATCCACTACCTAAAATGGATTTTCCTAAATTCGATGGGGATAACCCAAGGCTGTGGCAAGAGCGATGTGAAATGTATTTTGATATCTTCGGAGTGCCGGAGTATTTGAAAACTCATTTTGCTGCCTTGCACTTTCATGGTTTAGCAGCTCTTTGGCTTCAGAAAATTGAGGCCCGCGGTCGAGTGGAGGTTTGGGGGGAACATTGCCTCCTCGTCAATGCTAAGTTCACTCATGATAAATATCAGTATTATCATCGTCAGTTACGATCCTTGAAACAAAAAACCTCGGTCACTGAATATACTGACAAGTTCGAACAGTTGTGTCATATTTTGTGGCTGTATAATCCTACACTAGATGAAACATTTTTTGTTCATGAGTATTTGGAAGGGTTGCAAACCAATATTAGGTCTGCTATTTGGCTTCATCGTCCACCCGACGTAGATACTGCTAGTGCTTTAGCCTTGTTGTAGGAAGAAGAATAAGGGATGGGTCCGAAACGCTATTTTGGACGGAACGAGACTCATGAGTTTCTGAAGATTCAGGGCAAGCCTAAGCAATCAGAAGAAAGGCTGCGCATAGGGGGCAAACCTGAAGAATTGAAGAAACTGGACGATGTTCCTAAGAGTGAAGGCAACCGGGTTGACGCCAAATTAGCTCAGCTCAAAGCTTATCGCAAAGCCAACGGACTCTACTTTACTTGTGGTGAAAAGTGGAGTAAGTTTGGTCATACTTGTCGTGACAAAGTTTCCCTGCATGTTATTGAGGAAGTTTTGGAAGCCCTACAAGTGGATGTTGACAGTGAAGAAACTAGTACTTTGTTGGACACTGAACCAAGTGGCACGTTGATGGCAGTTGCAACCCCCACTGAGCCTACAATCAGGAAGCGGCGCACACTACGATTGTTGGGCAGAATTGGTAAAAAAGAGGTGCTTATTTTGGTTGATTCTGGAGCAGTTAGTTCATTTATTAATGAACCACTCGTTCATCACTTGCACCTTCCAGTCCGGCACATTACGGCAATTCGCTATGTGGTTGCCGATGGTGGTTCTCTTAGTTGCACTTAGGAGGTATCGCAGTTGGAATGGTTTATTCAAGGGCATACATTCATTCACGATGTCAAGGTCATTCCATTGGGGAGCTATGATATTATTTTAGGGTCGGATTGGTTGGAGGACCATAGTCCGATGTGGGTGGACTGGCAATGCAAAATTCTTCAATTCAGCTATGTCGGTCGTCAAATTACACTCCATGGCGTGTGAGATACCACTGATCACTGCCAACATATTGGTGTTCATAAGTTGCGAGGGCTTCTGCGACGTCGCACTCTCTCTCATTCTGTAGCGGTGCATCAGATACTGGATGGGGAGACTGTCTTTACTGTAGCAGATCTGGCAACAGAGGAGATGCCCATTGCAGTTCAGCAGATAGTCACCAAATTTACTCATTTGTTCTTGGAACCGTAGGGTTTGCCTCCGCAACGTTCACATGATCACCAGATTCCAGTTATTCCAGGAGCCCAACCGATCAGCTTGCGACCATATCGGTACTCTCCTCAGCAGAAAAATGAAATCAAGCAACAGATATGCAAAATGCTTCGGTCCGGTATTATTCGCCACAGTACTAGTCCTTTTGCCTCTCCTGTGCTCTTAGTCAAGAAAAAGGATGGAACGTGGCATTTTTGTGTGGATTATCGGCAGTTGAACTCTATCACAGTTTAGACCAAACAACCTCTTCCGATTGTTGACGAGCTCTTGGATGAATTGGCCAAAGCTACCTGGTTTACCAAGCTCGATCTTCATTCTGGGTACCATCAAATCCGTATAGCTTCTGGCGATGAGTATAAAACAGCATTTCGGACACACCAAGGACTGTATGAATTCTTAGTCATGCCATTTCGGCTTACGAATGCTCCAGCCACATTTCAGAGTCTAATGAATCAGATATTTGAACCTTATCTCCGAAAAGGCATTTTGGTTTTCATGGATGATATTCTTCTATATCATGTCGAGCTGGAGGAGCATGTCAGTATGCTTCGTCTAGTCTTCCAATTGCTACATCAGCATGAGCTTTTTGTGAAATTTTCCAAATGCTCCTTCGCCCAACGACAGTTGGAATATCTTGGTCATGTAATTGGACCTCACGAGGTGTCCACAGATGGTGCTAAGGTCCAATCTATACAGACCTGGCCAATTCCCCAGACTTTGAAAGAATTACATGGATTTTTGGGTCTTACAGGTTACTACCGCAAGTTTATTCGACATTATGGCCTTATCAGTAAACCACTAACAGATTTGTTAAAGAAGGGTGTCTCCTTCCATTGGCACCCCGGTGCTCAGCAGGCATTCACTACATTGAAGACAGCGCTTGTTCAGGCTCCGGTTTTAGCTCTTCTAGACTTCTCTAAACCTTTTGTCATCAAAACAGATGCCTGTCAGTATGGAGTGGGTGCGGTGCTTATGCAGGATAATCACCCGATGGCATATCTGAGTAAAGGATTGAATCGGAAGAATCAAGAATTGTCCACGTATGAGAAGGAGTGTCTGGCCATCATTTTAGCGGTGGATAAATGGCGCTCATATTTGCAGCATTCTCAGTTTGTGATCTGGACAGATCAGAAAAGCCTTATGCATCTAGCGGAACAACGCTTGCATACCGGAATTCAGCACAAAGCTTTTGTCAAACTACTGGGCCTTGACTATGTCATCCACTATAAGAAAAGCATTTCAAATGCCGCAGCAGATGCGTTATCTCACCGTTAGGCTGATCCTTCCTTGGCTACTATTTCTTGTAGCACACCAGCATGGATCGAAAATGTGATCGCTAATTACCAGGAGGACTCTCAGGCTAAGCAACTCCTCACTGAGTTGAGCTTACCCAGAACAGCGCGTAATGTCCTGAAATTTGGCTTAATCTTAATTTTTGGAGTTATTTGAATTTTTGAGAATTTTTGGGATTTAATTGAAATTATTTGAAATTAATTTAAATTTATCCTTCTCTTCAGAAATTAATTTACATAAAAGTAATTATCAAAAATGAACAAAAATATTTTATTTAAGCTCTAAATGCCCTAAAATATTTTCTGGAATTTTTCTAGAATTTTTCGGGTATTTTTAGTGCCCCAAATAAATACTTTGAATTACTAGAAATATTTTAAATGATAAAACCAGAAAAATGGCCTTGCTACAGTATCGGGCCGGGCCCAACACTGTGCTCTCGCCAAAAAACCCTAGCGCCACGTGTCCTGGACCGTTCGATCTGCATCGGATGGATGCAGTTCGGCCGCGTCGTTTATAGCGCGTGTGTCGTTGGATCTCGGTAAGTGGCCGTTAGGATATCGACACGTGGTGCAGTATCGCTGAAACGTTATTCGCTCGGAGCCGTCAGATCGCAATCGGACGGTGGGATGTGACCGAACGCATCGGGAGGGCGTGACTGTGCACCGCCGTCGCCGGTAGGCCGCCGAGGATTTTGTCAGGGATTTTGCACGCAGTCCAAGGCTTGTCTGAGCGGGTGATATACCCCATTGCACACAGGGCTTCCTTCCGCTCATTTCGCCCACTCTCTCGTGCACTCCCGTACACCGTAGCCCATGCTAGAGCTCACCGGAGTAGCCTCTCCTCTCTTCTTGGTTTTCCTTGCCTCTCGCCGCCGTCCGCCGCTCCCCGTCGCAACCAAGACCTGCTCTAAGTTCGCCGTGCCAAGACGCGTCGGGTGGGTCACTTCTTCACGCCGGAGAAGCTCGGAATCGCTGGCGCCTACATCATCTTCTCCAAGTCCGGCGACCAGCGCCACCGTCCCTTCTTCGACGCCTCGCAGCTCACCTCCGCCGTCAGATCCCCATCGCACGTCCGAGGTAACGCCACGTTTCTCTCCGTAGAGTTAAGTTTAAATAGCTTCGGTAGATCTCGGCCATTAGATGGTAATCGTGCGGCTCTCGTAAGGCCACGTAGGTGCGGTGAATAGTAAACTGCTCGGGTAGTAGCAGCCGTTGGATCTTCATCCAACCGCCCTTATGGATCCGCGTAGCGGTGGTCGCTTCGCTTGAAAATGGCCGTTCGATCCTTGTTATGCGGTCGGGATTAAGCCACGTAGGCTGGAAGAGCAGTGCATCGCTCGGTTAACCTCCGCCGTTGGATCTTCATCCAAACCGCGCCGGTGCGTCCACATCACTAGGTCAAGCCGTTCGCCGAGCCGAATCCGAGCTGTAGGATTCGAAATGAGTGGCGTGGATGTTGCCGCGTGTATTGGTTTGGCCGCGCATGCACCGACCGTTGGATTTGAATCCAACGGCCGGGAAATCTTGGGCCACGTGTACCGTCGGGTGTGCGCCGCGTGTCAGATTCCGGTTGGACCGTGCACTATTCATCGGGCCCACTTGTCAGCGGGTAGACCGCCGTGGGTGCTGACGTCAGCAAGACGTCATCCGGGGCCCACATGTCAGTGATCGTGGTGACGTGGCTGTCTCTGGTGCTGACACATGTCACACCGAGAGGATTTAACCGGATTTTCAGTAGGAAAATAAATAGAGTAATTCGGTTATTCATTTATTTGAATTTTCAGAATCTTGCAAATGCTATAACTTTTGCGTTTTAACTCGGAATTGGGTGATTCCAGTTCCTAAAATTTTGTAAAAATGTGAACTATTTACTAGTGAATTTTAATTTATTTTTAGGGTTGATCTTATTGTCTATATTGAATATTCATTGTATATTCGCTTGAATGCGCGTAGACTCCGAATTGCCGGAAGCCGTCGAGGAGGATTTCGGAGAGCCGTCACAAGAGCCAGACCAGAATCAACTTCTTTTCGAAGGCAAGTCATGCTTTGACCATATTGCCCCTAGACTTTTAAAATGTATTTCCATTTAAACTATGCAAGCTATATTCGTTAAAAAAATGACATTGATTAATCTTGGGTAGTTTAGATAATACCCCTACCTTGTTAATACCACCTTGTTAATATTAATTGTATGCCCTACAATCCTTGTCAACTTAAGATATTAATTAGAGTTGGTTGCTATTATAAAGCCAACACGGGAGGCTAGACCATGATTAGCTGCTTAGTATGCTTGTATGCGTGAAATGACTTTCAAATTTGCAAAAGAATATTGACTAAACAATTATGAAACGCATTTTGGAATAATGCGATGATGTCATGAGATGGAATTGGGGGTAGCGTCTTGTGTGGTTCTACTCGTGTAATGACGTGGGCATTGGCAAGTGTTGCATAAATGCAAACCGGGGTGGGAAATGATTTGGACCGGGGCAAGTGGCAAGAAGGCTTTGTGCCAGGTGGGCCTGTGTGGCAACGGGATGTATTAAAGATTGTAAAGGTTGTGTGCCGAGAATTGTAAAATGGATGTCTTGCCCGGGACAGCTAAGGACTTCACCTTGCGAGCCTTTGAACTGAGTTTCTCGTACAACCACTTGTCCGGAATGGGACGGACCTAGTTTAGTAGGGTTCTGACATCTTTCCTTTGACACCTCGGGGAGACAGTTACACAAAAATGTAACCGTATGGGGGAGCGTACCTGTGCTACGGCTTGGTACCCATCCAACAGTAATTGCCTGTTCTAAACTTTGGCTCTGTGTGAGGGAAGTGTTAGAAAGGCAATACTGGAGAGGTTCACTGGTTAAGTGTTAGTCTCTGAAAGACTTTGTTGCAATCAATCGCTTTGTGTGGTGGCGATATCCTGTGGATAAAGTGTACAGCCTCTGCAGAGTGTGTGTGTTAAATCTATTCGAATAGCCGCGTCCGCGGTATTGGACAATGCTCGGGATTACAGTCAAGGGTTAGATTTTCAAAATAAATTGTGGAATGGGTGGCTGTGTGCCAAAGACTGATGAATAAAACCAGGGCTGTGTGCCAAACTCATGGAAAAGAATTGAGAAATAAATTATTAATAATATTGGTTTTACCGCTTTTAATCCAATAGGATTACCTGTTGAAAAGAAATGCTGCTTTATGCAAAATAACCATTTAAGCCTTTCCTTTGGACTAAGCCATGCATGTAGTAATAGAACTGCATTGTGCATGACTTGTTGAGTATGTTGTATACTCACCCTTGCTTCAACAACAACCTCAGAAGAAGAAGCTATGCCAGCTTGGGAAGAGGAGTTCATCGAAGGTCCGGAGATTTAGGGTTAAGCCTCGTCGGTTGCTTGTGGCTACGAGGGGTTTCATTACCGTACTTTTGCTTCCGCTATTGAACTTGTACTACTGTTGCCATTTATTGCCCTGCGTGGCGAATTATTGTAAGGTGACCATAAGGTCGTGTAACTCGGTTATATTTATGCTTGAAGTACTTTATTATTAATTCCACTGTGTATGATTGTGGTACTTCAACACTGTTCATCCTGTGTGTGTACTAGCGTGATCCTGGACTAGTACAGAATACACAGAGGGTCCGGATATGCAGATTCGGGTCCCAGCACAACGCATAAAGACTTCACGTTGCAAAATGGCATCATCAAGTATAAAGGTCGCGTGTGGATTGGTAACTGCAAATTAGCCCAAAACCATGTCATGCAAGCCTTACATAATAGTGGCCTTGGCGGTCACTCTGGGATTCAGGCTACGTATCAGCGCATCAAAAACCTATTTGCTTGGCCTGGCTTGAAACGCAGTGTCACTACTTTTGTTCAAGAATGCGCCATCTGTCAACAAGCTAAACCTGAGCATGTTATGTTGCCTAGCTTATTACAGCCCTTACCAGTTCCTTCTCAAGCCTGGGCAGTTGTGAGTTTGGACTTTATTGAAGGTCTTCCGGTATCCAACAAGTATAATACTATTTTGGTGGTGATTGATAAGTTCACTAAATACGGGCATTTTATACCATTAGCCCACCCATTTACAGCCTTTCAAGTGGCCCAAGCATATCTTACTCACGTGTATAAGCTCCATGGTATGCCCAAGGTGCTGATTTTTGATCGGGACCGCATTTTCACCAGTCAATTGTGGCAAGAACTCTTTAAGCTTACAGACACATTGTTGCATATGAGCTCATCTTATCATCCTCAATCTAACAGTCAGACCGAGTGTCTCAATCAATGCTTGGAGGCTTACCTACGCTGTTCAATACATTCTCGGCCAACGCAATGGGCCAAATGGTTGCCGTTGGCAGAATTCTGGTATAATACCAATTATCATTCTTCCCTGGGACGTACGCTGTTTGAGGTTCTATATGGACACCCACCTCGCCACTTTGTTATCTCGGATTTGGATGCATGCACTGTACCGGATCTGGCAAGCTGGCTGAAGGAGCGGGAATTGTTGATGAAGCTTCTCCAGCAACAGCTACTTTGTGCACAACAAAAGATGAAGTTTCAAGCCGACAAGCATCACTCTGAACGATCGTTTGAGGTAGGCAACTTGGTGTATCTTAAGCTTCAGCCCTACGTTCAGATGTCGGTCTCTACTCGACATAATCAGAAGTTGGCCTTCAAGTTTTTCAGTCCCTAAAAGATCCTTCAACGTGTTGGCACGGTCGCGTACAAACTGGAACTTCCACTAGAAAGCAAGATTCATCCGGTGATCCACGTCTCCCAACTGAAGAAACATATTCCTCCGAGTGTGCAGGTTACTAATGACTTTGCTTTTGTTGGCTCTGAGTCTTCTTTCACATTGGTTCCAGAGGCGGTGCTGAAGAGAGGAATTGGTGGTACGCGGCGGAACCATGTCTGCTCAGGAGCTGATTCAATGGCAAGGCCTCTCCATGCATCTTGCTACCTGGGAATTAGCCGAGGAGTTCCATCGACGCTTTCCGACAGCACCAGCGTGGGGACCAGCCGTCGCTAAGTGGGGGGGATGTCACGCCTAGGCGTATAGAGGCGTACACTACCGTATGTCAGGTGGGTTGGTGTTGGGCTCGGCCCAAGTAACGTGTGAAGTGTCGTTGAGAATGGTAGGATAAATACCGGTTGACAATCTGGCGTGAGGCATGCCGAATGAGATTGCTTTCTTGCTCCCCAATTCTTCTCCTCTTCTCCCAGCTCTTTCTCTCCTGAATCTCTGTTCCCATTTCGTTGGAATGCCCTGAGGATCCTCGGGATCGTAACAGTGGGCGAGCTAGGTGACCTTAAGTGCGGCGTAGTAGAGCAGGTGAGTGGGATGAGCGATGTAGCTAGCGACGCTGGGTTCATCATAGCCGCATGGCAGCAGATGTCTGCTGCGGCAGCACGTGGGCACGGTGAATTCTTGCCGTGGCACGCTTGGGGAGAGCTTGGAGAGGGAGAAAGAGAGAAGGGAGCACTGAGCTACTAGCAGGTGGGCCATGGCCCACATGGGGCCAACTGGCAGAGACTAGAAGTCAGCACATTTCAACATCTTTAGTGAGCTTTGCAATAAATTGGGCAGAATTTAGTTGAAATTTGACAAGGTTCAGCAGTGGTGCTATCTTGCTCAAAATTTTTTAATGAGAGCGCATTCCATTTTTCTTGGTCTCGTCTCATTCCCTACTGTGGTTTTCAAATAGAAATTCATCAATTTTGCCTATTTTCTAAATATTTTTGAATTTTTAGGGCAATTAATGATGAGTAAAAATTCTAGAAAAATTATATTTATATATCTAAACTATTATATTATTTTATAAAATTATTATCTACATTGGTTTACTTGGAGTTTTGATGAGTTTGTTTAATGTGTTAGGTTAGGTATTAAAAGTCATTAACACAAAAATAAAAAATATGAGAATAAATGATAAATTCCAGAAATAAATTAAAATGAAAATTCAAGTATGCAATAAGGATCATGACATGCTACTTTATCTATTTGCACACATTTTGGGATGTTACACGCGGGCACAGTCGTCGAAGGGTCGTGAACTGGGTCCACGTTGGACTAGATCCAAACCATGGACTGGGTCTATAGACCAAAGTGACGTGTCACCACCCGATTGGTTTGGGATGGTGCTGACATTAGCATGACAATAAAAGACTTTTCTATTTAAAAATAATTAGGTTTATTATTTTATTTTCTAATTTTCTTATTTATATTTTTAAATCTTCTAAGAGCCCGTTCTCCCTCATACGACCTCTGATTGTGGTGATTCAAATTTCTAAAAAAAATTAAAGTTGAGATCTATTTAATGGTGAATTTTAATTAATTTTTAGATTTTTTTGCTATCTATTTTGTTATTTATTTGACTCTCTCTCTCGTTTCATGTAGACATCAAAGGAGGATTCATCAACTCAAGAGTAGGTTCCAGAGCGAGAGCAAGACTTTTTCTAAGACAAGTTGTGCTTAAATCATGTTGAACCCAGTTTATAAAATTGCTACTTTACTTTTACCTTATTGTGTCGGCGTATTCCACCAGACAGGCCCTGATCTACAGACCGGGTTTTGTTCGATAGGAGGGCGTCTTCGCAGCTTACTAACCCTAACGAGGGGAAACCCTAGAAACTCCCACGCGAAGGACTATGGCGCTCTTGAACTGTGTTGACATGGTGATTTTTACCCAGGTTCAGGCCCCCTGGACCAAGGTAATAGCCTTACTTCCTGCTGGATTTTATGTAGAGTGTTTTAAGCAAGTACAGAGCTTGGGGATTACAAGTTCTTCCTAAGGCTCTATTGCTCGAAATCTTGGTTCTCCCGTTTCTCAAATGCTCGACCCCCTTTCCCATGCACCGGACGGCCCTTATATAGGCCAGGCTAACGGGGGTAGGTAAAAGGGGGGTCATCATGCTGATCCATACACATTTATTAGCCCTTCCGTCTTTGTCCGTTCCTTGACCTCATTAAATGCCGACGCGTGGCCGCCTTGCTCACGGGATGGGACCCCTCGACGGGTAGGTGGCGGGCGCTAGAGGATTAGGCTGCGGCGGACTTCCTCGCAATCAACGAACTCGACACCGCTGCGCACCGCCGGCATGGTACGATTGGAGGAAGGAGGCTTCGAGGTGAAGGAACCTCGCACCACCTTTTTGCCTTGCGGCGGGGCGAGCAGGGCGTCCTCGCCCACCTGCTCGCCCGAACACCACGTGGGCCGGCACCTGGCGGGTAGGGCGTGCTCGCCCACCTGCCTGCTAAGCCGCCAGGCGGGCTGGACGCCGGGCGAGCAGGGCGTCCTCGCTAGGGGTGAAAACGGTCGGAAACGGTCAGAAAACACTAAAACCATTTTTGTTTTCATATTTTTTTCTCGGAAACGATATCGGAATCGATAACTACGGAAACGAAAACGGCATAGGTAATTCGAAAATATCGGACACGAAAATTCGATACAAAATATATATCGGTAACGATCGGAATCCGAAAAAGAGACCCAGAACGTCGTGAAGGACATGTACCACTAATTGACTTCAAAAATTCACACAAATAGTACATCCACATAGAAATTAGTAATTAATAAATATTCACAAATTTACGATGAACACACATCAAATTTTAGACTTGAATGACTACATTAGAGTTTTGTTTTTATGATATTTAAAAATATCTATGATTGGTTAAATCATGAAAATGGGTGAAGATTGTAGCCCTCGTGATAAGCTTCAGCATAGAGTCCAAAATTACCTAAATCGGAGTTCGTGAGTAAAAAGTTATGGGCGTTTTAGTGACCAAAGGAGTGTGATTTGTGGGCTGAAATAATTCCGTAATTACCGATTTTTCCGGATACGAAGAAATGGTCGAACCGATCAAAACCGTTACCGTTATCGTTTTAAACAAAAATTACCGATTCGATTCGAAAATTACCGATACCGACACGTCCGGTTGAAAAATTTAAAACGGTTTTGAATTTCGAATTACCGATACCGTTTTCACCGTGGTCTCGCCCACCTGCCGCCTCGAACGCCACGTGGGTCGGCTTTGGCGTCGCAGGCGTGCTATCGCCGCCATGCCGCCACGCTGGCCGGGCACCGGCGGCGGCGTCTCGCCCACTTGCTCGCCGAACGCCACGTGGTAAACCTTTGTAAGCGGCGTGCTTCGCCCACCGCCGACGAGCCGCCACGCTGGTGGGCGCCGGCAGCAGCGTCCTCTCACCACTGCGCCCGAACGCCATGTGGGCGGCGGCGACGGCGTGGCGCGCCTCGCCACCGCCACCAAGCCGCCACGCAGCCGGGCGCCGCGGCAGGCGTCTCTCCCCACTGCCGCCAACGCCACGTGGGTCGGCATCGCGGCGGCGGCGTGCTCGCCACCGCCGTCAAGCCGCCACACGGGTTGGCGCCGGCGCAGCGAGCGTCTCGCCACCGCTCGCCCGGCGCCACGTGGCGGCACCGGCGGCGGCGTGCTCGCCACCGCCGCCAAGCCGCCACGCGGGTTGGGCACCAGCGCGGCGTTCTCACCCACCGCTGCCGAATGCCACGTGGGTCGGGCATCGGCGGGCGCGTGCTTCGCCCACCGCCCGCCAAGCCGCCACGTGGGGTGGGCGCGCCGCAGCGGCGTCCTCGCCCACTGCTTTCGCCCGAACGCCACATGGGCCGACATCGGTGGGCGGCGTGCTTCGCCGCTTGCCGCCGAGCCGCCACGTGGCTGGGCGTCGGCCGAGCAGGTGTCCTCACCCACTGCCGCCCGAATGCCACGTGGGCGGCATCTGGCGGCTAGGCGTCTTCGCCCGCTCGCCCGCCGAGCCGCCACGCGGACTGGGTGCCGGGCGAGCAGGACGTCCTTGCCCACCTGCTCGCCCGAACGCCACGTGGACCAACGCCTGGTGGGTAGGGCGTACTCGCCCTCCTATTCGCCAGGCTGGCACGTGGGCCACGCATGCCTTTGTGCGGTGGAGAGGGTACCCTGGCGTAAAGTACGCCGACAACTTTTACCTTATTGTATATCATTTCATATATACAATTGTTTTAAACTAAATTGGGGACTTAGCTAATCTGTGTACTTGATCTATACCTTACCTTGTCATTTGTACACCATGATTTATTTGTCACACTAGATTGGTTCATTATAGTTGGTTAATATTAAAATCAACATCGATTGGTTAGACCGTGATAGTATGCTTAGCCATGCCACGTTATCGCATGTACTTGAATCTTTGATGTTTAATCTTGAGTAATGGAATATAAAACATGATTATGAATTGGTGTGTCAGGTGTTGTCACACGATGACATTGAGTTGTTGTGGTGAGGGATGTCACGCAATGATGTTGACTTGTTGATAACATGTGGTGTTTGGTAATCAACTGGGGTGGTAATCATTTAGATTTGGGCAAGTGGCAAGGGGTAGTGCCAAGGTGGATCGAAGGGCAAAGGGTATGTGGAAGTCTTGCCCTAGTCATCTTAAGGATTTAACCTTGTAAGCCTTTGACCTGAGTCAAACATGCAACCACAGCCTAGCTAATTAATTTGCAATGTCTTAACTTAGGTACTACCAGTGGTGGTGTGAGTCCTGAGTTCACGTATTAACTCACATGGCATAGAGGGGGGCTTGTCGTGGTGGTTTAGCCCTTCAGTGTTGAAACCTTAGCGGGTAGTACTGAGTTAAGATAGAGCATTGTAAAGGCTTTGTTATGATCACTTGTCTTTATGGTGTATGGTTGTATCATGTGGGGAAAGCGCATAACCTCTGTAGAGTGTAAATCTATTCAGATAGCCGTGCTTGTGGTATTGAGCATAGCTCGGGAATTACAGTCAAAGGTTAGATTTTAATTAAATGAAAACTTGGTTGGGATAGCAAGTTGCCATTGAAAGTTGGAAAATGGACTTAGGATTGAAAATCTTTGTTTACTTGAGAATTGCTAAAATTACTTATTATATTCAAGATAATACAATTAGTTATATTCAATAAATGGAGTCCTTATATTATATTGTTGTGTATGATTGTGATATTTACGATGTTGAGCCTGTGTAGACTAGTGTGGTATACACAGATGGTTCGAATTGGTAAATTCGGACCCCGACAACAAGATTCGCCACTTAGTAACTCGCCTCCTCCTGGTACTCCTCCAAAGCATGCATAGACTCTTCTTCAACTGATAATTTTGTTGTAGCAAGGGTGAGTACATAAGGTACTAAACAAGTCGTGCACAAAATACAAGTCTAATATAACTATATGCAAGTCTTATTCCATATGAATGGCTACTATGATTATTTTGCAATAAAGTAGAATTTACAATTGAATACAATAAATAGATTGAAATGATAGTAAAATAAATAACAATAATAAATAATAAAGCTTTCAAGTATTTCTCAAAGTAAATTGGCATACAGCTGTAACATCCCCGATTTCGGTTTTTTGCCTAAAGCTAATTTAAAATTTAATTAATTTAAATTTTGGATTTTCCTTGATGTTCTAATTAATCTGGCATCCATATCCATCTGAAATTGAAGTTCAATCCTTTATCGTCCACAAAGTCAAAATTCTCAATTCCGATCCTTATTCGAAATTTCACCCGAGTTTTGAAATGCTGTAAAAATCTCAAAATCTATTGCATTAGGTTCCAAATATTCTAAAATGATTTTGTAAATTGTTCCAAGATTTTTAGAATCTCTTTGCTATTTTATCTCTCACGGTCTTTCCTCAAATTCAGATTATTCGTTCTGGAATTATTTAAATTCCAAAATTCATTAAAATTCAGTGCAACTAATTTTATTGGGTTGCAAATAATCTCTAGTATTTTTAGGAATTTTTCAGGATTTTTAGATCATTTTTACTATTTTATTCCTCGTGCTTTTGTCTCTTCATTTCTTTCACCAACGAGAAATCGACACATGGCAGATACTGTTCATCTTCTTCCACCTCCAGACAGCCACTTCCAGAGAGCACGTTTCATGGCTTTTCAAATTCAAATCATTATAACTTCTTATTTCCTCCACCAAATCATGCGTGGCTGGATCCATTGCGAAGAGGGAGACGAGGAGAACCCATTTTCCATGACCATTCATCTTTTAACTTGCCGGAATTAGATTAACTGAGTAGAAACCGAAATGCATTCAAACCTCCATAACTCGTCCGTTTCTCAACGAAACGATGAGCTTCCACCTCTCAACTCTTCGTCTCGATGTCCTCCATCCCGTGCTCACCTTGCCCTGCTGATTCCGTGCCATTTCGCATCCCAAAACTCGAGAAAACCGACACCCGGCGTTCTCCAAAGACACCGGCGAGCCATCTCTTTCTCCGGTGAGTTTCTAGACAAACCAACTGTGTCACTTTGTGCCATTTGCTTCTGTGATCACAACCAATCAATCGGATTTGATTTTCGTTGCAGTTTGACCCCGGATTTCGAGTTTGTTCATCGTCGGCCGTCATTCCGTTCGTCGTCGATTCCTTCCAATCCGGTAACTTCTAGCGCAATTCCTTTTAGCTGTAGAATCACCTTATCATTCTGTATGTGATGCTCTCTTTCGTTTCGTGAAATTTCGAGTTTTTGTGCGGATTTGGCCGTCGTGCCACCGGCCCGTTTTTCGCCGTCGTGGCTCATCGCCGCTGCGTCTTGTCTCGGCGTTGCGCCGCCGGCCGCCTTGTGCCCTAGCTTCACGCCGCCATGCCGCCCCCGCACCGCCCCTCGCCGTCGCCAGTGCTGTCGCCGGTCTCGCGCCGTGCACCTCCGTCTTGTGCCGTCCGTGCCACCACGCCACCTGCGCCCAGGCGCCACGCCCAGCCGCGCCCTCCACTACCGGCCGGCGAGCCCCCCTCCCCTATTATTATTAAGTATGGTTTCATGAAACTTGGCTTTATGCAAAAGAACCCTATTAAGCATTTCCTTAGAAAGCCCTACATGTTGCATTTTCCAGACTTACGGAGTACGTTTGTACTCACATACTACACAAAATTTTGTCATCAAAGAATTACCAAGATGCAGACGAAGACAATGAGTTCTATAACGATGAGTTCGTTGAAGATCGCCAAGATAACTAAGCTCGCGCTCCTAGTCGTCGCCTGTGGAGTCTTTTGGGTTTTATCTTTTTGTTATTTATTTCCGCTGCTTTGAACTATGGTCATGTGACCAGGTAATGTAATAAATAGCCATGTGGCTGGTACTTTATATTTATGTTATTACTTCGTTCAATTCGGTTATGATTATCCTTTGCTTCCTTTGTGTGTACTAGCAACTGATCTGGGACTAGTACAGAAATACACAGGAGATTCCGGATGGTAAATCTGGGGTTTCACATAGGTGGTATCAAAGCCTGAACGACTGTAGGACATGACTTAGTTCGAATGGCAAAACCTTAAGGATTTAATATTTTTATAAAAATATACTTATAAAATTTTAAGTTCCTCTTCTTCTATCTTTTCTGTCCTAGCATCTTGTCCTTACCTCATCTCCTATTTAAAATTTGTTTGCTGACCTTGTCCCGTTTCAAAATTTGTAGATGTCGGTTTACACCACCTTTGCCGCATCAGCTGGAGGTTTTTGTGAGCAGTTGTCTTTGATGCTCCAGGAGTTGGGATTTCCCCATCGACCAGAATATCGATGCACCGCAGTGCCCAGCATTGGCTACAACATGTGGAAAGTCAGGTTGCTGGTCTACGCCAAGAGTCCAAATGCAGAAGATCGTCCCTTCTACTTCACCTCGAAACGACTGAAGTTTGGAGATGTGCTTCAGGAAGCTGCTAGGGAGGCTCTCATCCACTTGGGTGGCAGTTATCGTGTTCAGCTGGACGACACCCCGTATCGGCTCTTTCCCCGACACCAGGTTGGGAGGAGTCACAGCCAGTTCCGGAGCTTGGAGTTGGAGTCTGACCCAACGATTGTGCACATGGGTTCGTTCATCCGGGCGCAGGATGATGACTATGTTCACATCTCTTGTGAGCTCCAGGATGTGCGCAGGGAGTTTGCTGCAGCAAGGGAGGAAAATCGTCGACAAGGAAGCTCGGTGAGCGGCAGTTCCACTTCCACCGGCCCACTCAGCGGAGCATAGCTTGTAGCGCCGTCACCAGTCCTTGTTGGAGAGGAGCTTCCGCCTCGTTGTTTGACCCCAGATGCCCCGCAGGTCATGTGTCGCCGTGGTCCATTGATAAGAAGGACCGCGCGCAAGTCTGTGCGTCGCGAACCTTCCTGGGATGTTAGTCCATCACGCAACCGGAGTGAGGAGGACCCTTCCCTTCGCGTCTTCGAGGAAGGTCAACGGAGTAATTAGTCTTGGCCAGTAGTGTCCATCTTTTGTCCACGATTAGAAAGTATAATAAAGAGTGTGGTGGACTATATCGTGCTCTATGCAATTGTGATACAGCCATCTTATAAAAACTATTTTGTTTTAATTGAGAGCTTTGTTGGTGTTTCTTTCCTTTGGTTGTTGTTCTTGCCTTTGTGGATGTTGTTTAGCCCCGATTCCTTATCTTTTCTTTTTCCTCTTTCCTTGTGCTGTTCTTGCCCTCTGTTCCAGATGGAGAACCCAGGCAGAGGTCATGGTAGAGGAAGGAGAGGAGGTCATGGTCGTGATCGTGGCCGTGGAAGAATGCAGCTACAAGATGAAGTTCCTGTACAGCAGTAGTTCAATGAAAATGACCAAGTACCTCCACCTCCAGCGCAGCAAAACCAAGTGCCGCCCCCACCGCCAGCTCAACCACCAAGCATAGAGTAGATGATGGCTATTCAACTTCAGATTTTGGAAGCCCTAGCTCAGAATGCTCTGAACCCGCCTCGAGCGATCCTGTTCAGTGTGACCAGCCTTGATCTAAATTTGGGGAGTTCATGAGGACTAGACCCCGACGTTCTTTGGATCTGTTGATCCGTTGGAAGCAGATGACTGGCTCAAAGAAGTTGAGAGGAAGTTATACTTGGCTCAGTGTGATGAATATGAGAGTGTTTTATATGCCTCTCATCAGCTGAAAGGAACTGCCGCAAGTTGGTGGAAAAATTACCTCGCTGCCCACGAGGAAGCCCAGAACATCACTTGGAATGAATTTGTGGAAGCTTTTCGGGCTACCCATATTCCCAAGGTGATTATGGAAATGAAGAGGCATGAGTTTCACAAGCTGCAGCAAGGAAACCTTTCAGTCTCAGAATACCTGAATCGGTTCACCCAGCCATCTCGATATGCTACGGAGGATGTTGCCACTGACGAGGCAAAAATCTGGAGCTTTATGGAGGGTTTTGACCCTAATATCAAAGTGCAACTGGTGTCAAATGATTTTCCTTCATTCCAGCACATGGTGAATAAGGCCTTGATCCAAGAGGATGCTCAGCGTCAGTTGTTTGAATCAAGAAAGAGGAAGATGATGTTCAAACGTAGTGTGGTGCCAGTAGCTCCAAGCCCCGTTTCTTCTAGCCTCAGGCCAGCAGGCCAGCTATCCCCAATGCTTCTAGGACCCCAATGTCCGCACCTCGTCAGATTACTCAAGCCCCTGCTATCAACGCAGGAAATCAAGTTCAGAAGAGTAACACAGCAACTGCAGGAGTCCAATGCTTTAACTGCAGAGAGATGGGACATTACGCCAGTAACTGTCCCCAGAAGCGTCAAGCTATGACCCCTGTTCGGTTCAACCTGGGGACTACACCAGCCCGCGCCCCAGCACCAGCTCAGGGAAAAGGAACGCCGTAGACGCCGCGTACTCCTCGTACAATTGGAAGAGGACGTGTTAACCATGTCACTGCTAAAGAGGTCCAGGACGCACCTGACGTGGTGTATGGTAAGTTCTTTGTCAACTCCGTACCTGCCTCAGTTTTGTTTGATTCTGGTGCAACGCACTCATTCATATTAGAGTATTTGGTTAGAAAGCATGGATGGGATACTGATTTGACTTAGAAATCCCTTACTAGTTCAATCTCACGTAAAGAACTAAGAACAACTGCTATTTGCCCAAAAATGGATATAATTATAAAAGGGGTAAAGTTCCTAGCGAACTTAATATTATTGGATACTAAGGGTATAGAAGTAATCCTTGGAATGGACTACTATGCTAGTAGAGCTATCTCCCTTACTAGTCCTGAGGGAATTCGAGTGGAGTTCCTGTCTAATCTTTCCTCTAAGGGGGGTAGTACCCTGAATCGACTAAAAGGTACATCTTTGGAAAATGTGCTTGTAGTAAATGAATACCCGGATGTATTCCCAGATGATTTGCCTGGAATGCCGCCGGACAGAGATGTTGAGTTCATAATTGAGTTAGCACCTGGTACCGCTCCTATCTCAAAAAGGCCTTACCGGCTACCTGCTAATGAGTTAGCAGAGATAAAGAAACAAATTGACGAACTGCAGGAGAAAGGATTTATAAGACCAAGTTCATCACCTTGGGGTTCACCGGTAATCTTCGTTAAGAAGAAGAATGGCAGTCTGAGAATGTGCATAGACTATAGATCTCTGAATGAGGTCACAATAAAGAATAAGTACCCTTTGCCAAGGATTGATGATCTGTTTGATCAGTTAAAAGGAGCCAAGGTATTCTCAAAAATTGACTTAAGATCAGGGTATCATCAGCTTAAGATCAGAAAAGAAGATATCCCGCGGCTTTCACTACCCGTTCACGGATTATATGAGTTCTGATGATGTCCTTTGGATTAACAAATGCACCGTCCTATTTCATGAATTTGATGAATAAGGTGTTTATGGAGCTTTTAGATAAGTTTGTTGTCGTTTTTATTGATGACATTCTTATTTATTCCAAGAATAAGAAAGAGCATGAGGATAATTTGAGGATAGTTTTGGAAAAGCTCAGAGAGCATCAGCTTTATGCTAAATTCAGTAAATGTGATTTTTGGTTGAAGGAAGTTGCTTTCTTGGGTCATGTTATCTCGGCATGAGGAGTAGCAGTTGATCCTGCTAAAGTAAAGGCCGTGCTAAATTGGGAGCAACCCAAGTCTGTTCCGGATATCAGAAGTTTCCTTGGTTTAGCAGGTTATTATCGGCAATTCATTGAAGGATTTTCAAAGATTGCAAGACCTCTTACCCAGCTACTGAAGAAGGAGAAGAAATTTGAATGGACTAAGTCCTGTGAACAGAGTTTTCAATAGTTGAAGAAGAGGTTAACTTCAGCACCCGTACTTATACTGCCGAATATTCATAAGGATTTTGAAGTTTACTGCGATGCCTCAAAGCAAGGTCTCGGATGTGTTTTGATGCAAGAAGGTAAAGTCATAGCTTATGCTTCAAGACAACTGCAACCTCATGAGGAAAACTATCCAACGCATGACCTATAGTTAGCTGCAGTTGTGCATGCCCTCAAGATTTGGAGGCATTATTTGATTGGGAATCGATGTGAGATCTATACAGATCATAAGAGTTTGAAATACATTTTCACTCAGCGGATCTCAATTTGAGGCGAGAGAGAGATGGTTGGAATTAGTTAAAGACTATGATATTGGTATCCATTATCATCCCAGAAAAGCTAATGTTGTTGCGGATGCATTGAGCAGGAAAAGTTATTGCAACAACGTTATGGTTTAGGAAAGTCAGCCAGCACTCTATGAAGAAGTCCAACGTCTCGACTTGGAATTGGTAAATGAAGGTTGCATTTTCAATGTCGAAGTGCATTCAACCCTTGAAAATCAGATCAGAGAAGCTCAAAAGGATGACAGTGGTATAGCAGAAATCAAGAAAGGTCTCAAGGAAGGAAAATTTTCTGAATTTTTTGAGGATGAGAAAGGAACCATTTGGTTTGGAAAAAGAATTGTCGTTCCTAATCAGAAAGAAATCAAGGATATAATTTTGAAGGAGGCTCATGATTCTGTTTACTCTATTCATTCGGGAAGTACGAAGATGTACTTGGATTTGAAGGAAAAGTATTGGTGGTCCAACATGAAAAGAAAGTTCTGATTTTGTAGCACGATGTGATATATGTCACCGGTAAAAAAAGTAACACGAGACCAAGATGGGATTATTACAACCCTTGCAAATTCCTATTTGGAAATGGGAGGAGATTGGAATGGATTTCATTACCGGACTTCCTAGAACCAAGTCTGGTTATGATTCTATTTGGGTCATTGTGGATCGGTTGACAAAAGTAGCACATTTCTTTCCTGTGAAGACAACATATTCTGGTGATAAGTTAGCAGAAATATATATGGCTAAGATTGTGTGTTTGCACGAAGTGCCAAAGAAGATTGTGTCCGATCGAGGTTCCCAGTTTACCTCGAGGTTTTGGCAGAAGTTGCATGAGGTTTTGGGCACAAACCTAAACTTCAATACTGCTTACCATCCTCAGACAGATGGTCAGACGGAAAAGATAAATCAAATACTAGAATATATGTTGAGAGCTTGTGCTTTGATTTATAGAGGCTCTTGAGATCAAAATTTGCCCTATGCAGAGTTCTCCTACAACAATAGTTATCAGACAAGTTTGAAGATGGCACCTTTTGAAGCTCTCTACGGAAGGAAATGTCGGACACCTCTGTATTGGAAAGAATCAGGAGATGGACAAATAATTGGACCTGAGATTCTGAAGGAAGCTGAAGAACAAGTCAGAGTGATCCGTGAGAATTTGAAGACGGCCCAGTCAAGGTAGAAAAGTTATGTTGACAATCGTCGTCGGGAATTAAGCTTTGAACCTGGTGATCATGTGTATCTTAAAGTTTCACCTCTCAAGAGAATGCGTCGTTTCAGAGTAAGTGGAAAGCTTGCACCTCGCTACATTGGTCCATTTCCAGTGGTAGCCAGAAGAGAAGTTGCTTACAAGCTGGAGCTACCTCCGCAGCTGTCAGATGTGCATGATGTCTTCCATGTTTCTCAGCTGAAGAAATGTCCCAGAGAGCATCAGATGCCGTATGAAGAGATGGAATTAAAAGAAGACCTATCGTATCTGGAATATCTAGTCAAAATCTTGGATGAAGCTGAACGTCGAACCAGAAGCCGAGTGATCAGGTTTTGCAAAGTTCAGTGGAGCAACCATACCGAAAAAGAAGCAACATGGGAGCGAGAAGACGATCTGAGAGCAGAGTTTCCTGACTTTTTCCCTTCTCCGTCTGAATCTCAGGGACGAGATTCTCTCTAAGGGGGGTAGGTTTGTAACATCCCCAATTTTGGTCTTTTGCCTAAAGCTAATTTAAAATTTAATTAATTTAAATTTTGGATTTTCCTCGATGTTCTAATTAACCTGGCATCCATATCCATCTGAAATTGAAGTTCAATCCTTTATCGTCCACAAAGTCAAAATTCTCAATTCCGGTCCTTATTCGAAATTTCATCCGAGTTCCAAAATACTCTAAAAATCTCAAAATCCATTGCATTAGGTTCCAAATATTCTAAAATGATTTTAAGAATTGTTTCAAGATTTTTAGAATCTCTTTGCTATTTTATCTCGCACGGTCTTTCCTCAAATTCAGTTTATTGGTTCCAAAATTATCTAAATTCCAAAATTCATTAAAATTTAGTGAAACTAATTTTATTGGGTTCCAAATAATCTCTAGTATTTTTAGGAATTTTTTCAAGATTTTTAGAGCATTTTTACTATTTTATTCCTCGCGGTTTTGTCTCTTCATTTCTTTCAACCAACGAGAAATCGACACGTGGCAGATACTGTTCATCTTCTTCCACCTCCAGACAGCCACTTCCAGAGAGCACGTTCATGGCTTTTCAAATTCAAATCATTATAACTTCTTATTTCCTCCACCAAATCATGTGTGGCTAGATCCATTGTGAAGAGGGAGACGAGGAGAACCCATTTTCCATGACCATTCATCTTTTAACTCACCGAAATTAGATTAACTGAGTAGAAACCGAAATGCATTCAAACCTCCATAACTCGGGCGTTTCTCAATGAAACGATGAGCTTCCAACTCTCAACTCTTCGTCTCGGCGTCCTCCATCCTGTGCTCACCTTGCCCTGCTGATTCTGTGCCGTTTCCTATCCCAAAACTCAAGAAAACCCGACGCCCGGCGTTCTCCAAAGACACCGGCGAGCCATCTCTTTCTCCGGTGAGTTTCTAGACAAACCAACCACGTGACTTTGTGCCATTTGCTTCCGTGATCACAACCAATCAATCGGATTTGATTTTCGTTACAGTTTGACCCCAGATTTCGAGTTTGTTCGTCGTCGACCGTCATTCCGTTCAGCGTCGATTCCTTCCAATCCGGTAACTTCTAGCGCAATTCCTTTTAGCCGTAGAATCACCTTGTCATTCTCTACGCGATGCTCTCTTTCGTTTCGTGAAATTTTGAGTTTTTGTGCGGATTTGGCCATCGTGCCGCCGGCCCGTTTTTCGCCGTTGTGGCTCGTTGCCGCTGCGTCTTGTCTCAGTGTTGCGCCACACCGCCATGCCCTAACCGCCGCCATGCCCCCACGCCCCTCGCCGCCGCCTGCCGAGTGCTAGTCGTCGATCTCACGCCGTCGCCTCACGAGGTGTGCTTGTCCGCGCCACCACGCCACTGCGCCCAGCGCCGCGCCCTCCATCGCCGGCCGGCGAGCCCCCCCCTTCCGGTGAGCTTTTCCCCCACCGGCGCCATTTTCCTCCCATTGGCCGGTTTTCCCATTAGGCGCTGTTGCTCTGTTCTTCTTCTGTACAGGCAAATGGAGAAGAAGGCAATACAAAATGACAGGAGGGACCCGCATGGAAGAGACTCAAGAGAAATCAGGAAATGCTGGAAAAAGAAAGATTCTACGGAATATTCCTCGGTTTTCCAATTTTCAGGATTTCTGAAATTCAAACGCTTATATCTTTTCCGTCCGAACTCGGATTGACCCCATTCAAATTTCTAAATTCATCCTCTATCTGCCAGTATTTTTATTATAATTTTTAGTTTCTGTTTAATTTATTTTATTCTTTTTATGCACCGTTTTGCGCGTAGTCGACGAAGCTACCGTAGTCGCCGACGAAGGAGAAGAGCTTCAGTGCAGCGCATCGCATCTCGTCGATGAAGGCAAGTCTCCTTGATGCATTTTGATCACATGTTTGCAAATGTTTTACAATGTTTTGTAAACGTGCATTGTTATCTTTATTACCGTATGTTAAATATAGACTGTTAGTTATTCCGAATTGCTATCATCTCCTTGATTGTTGATATCCATGTTTAATTGTAACCTTAGGACACTTTGCTATGTCATGACTAATTTATATTGTGGCATTTGATGGTTAGAACGGTAGTTTTGCTTAGTGCAAAAATTGATTAAAATGACCTACGGGTGGGATTATATCAAAAATATGATTTAAAGTATGATTTGAGAATTGTAGCAAAGTTTTTGCTGCTGTGATTGCAAAATAAAAATAAAATAAAAATGGTTTAGATTGGGGCGGAATGGTTTGTCAAGTGGGTGCGGATGGAGCACTGGTTCTGGTTTGTGAAAGCCGCCCTAACCAATTTAAGGACCGACGCTTATGACTGCCCATTCTAAGCATTACCGTGCAACCACATGTCAAATGGGCTCTGACCTGGCTGAATAATTTGTAGAAACCTAACTTAGACTCACCAGATGGTGGAATGTGGGTGCCGGATGGAGGCAAGTCGTATTTTCCCACACGGCGCAAGAGGGGGCTTCTATACTGGGCGGATGGAACCCTAATAGCGGTGAAACCTCAGTGGGTGAGTCGGGTTAGGCGTATACATTGTAAAGGCCTTGTCATGATCTCTCAGCCGGCACAACTAAGGATGTGTGTTAATAGCTTGGCATTAAGAGAAGATCATGTCTTGTAGGTAAAGCTGTACACCTTTGTAGAGTTAAAACTATTCGAATAGCCGTGCCTACGGTCAAGGGCAAAGCGAAGAATGCTTTCATACTGGTAGACTTGGTTTTGGTTTTAAAAATAACTGATGTTTTGTTTTGGGATTCGGGAGTGGATAGAACTCTTGGATATTTATTTGGCGGATTGAGCCAATCAGGTAGATGGAACCTATTTTGATCATGACGGATGGAGTCATGAGTTGGTTTGCCTTAATCTTTTAAATGTGGGGGATAGAGCCTTTATACTAGTGATGGTGGATAGAACCTTCACTAGAATATTAAATAATTCAATTGTTAAAATGTGCATTGTGAAAATTATTATTAAGTATGGTTTGATGAAACTTGGCTTTATACAAAAGAACCCTATTAAGCCTTTCCTTGGAAAGCCCTACATGTTGCATTTTCCTAGACTTGCGGAGTACGTTTGTACTCACATACTACATAAAATTTTGTCATTAGAGAATTACCAAGATGCAGACGAAGACAATGAGTTCTATAACGAGGAGTTCATTGAAGATCGCCAAGATAACTAAGCTCGCGCTCCTAGTCGTCGCCTGTGGAGTCTTTTGGGTTTTATCTTTTTGTTATTTATTTCCGCTGCTTTGAACTATGGTCATGTGACCAGGTGATGTAATAAATAGCCATGTGGTTGGTACTTTATATTTATGTTATTACTTCGTTCAATTCTGGTTATGATTATCACTGCTTCACTGTGTATACTAGCAACTGATCTAGGACTAGTACAGAAATACACAGGACATTCCGGATGGTAAATCTGGGGTTTCACAATAGCCCTAATCAATTCTCGTTGCTTCAATTAGCATACAGCCTCCCTTCCTAATTCTCATTTTATAAAATCTAATCCTTAACTGAAATTTCTAAGCATTGTCCATAACCCAGGAGATGGCTATCCAAATAGATTCATATTGCCACATGATAAACACACTTCCTTAGGTGTGTGGCGAAGAGATCATGACAAAACTTTTCAAAAACTTTATCTAAACATAGACCCTCCTAATAAACCTAAACTCGCTATTCCTTCCCTTACGCAAAGTAGAAGAATAGGAGGGGCTTATCGTTGGCCTGGGAACAATATTGTTCGAGATGTGTGGCAACAAGACACACCTTCCCCAAACTACAAACACAGTTTGGTCTTCCACCTAAGGTATCACATGTCTAGACTTGGTAACTTATTGAGTTAGGTTTGGCCCAAAATATACATGTGGTTGTATGATTAGCCTAGTTCAATAGCTTGTAAGGTTAAGTCCTTAATTGGCCGAGGCAAGACTTTTAATCACTCATAGCAACCATATCTTTCTAGCTCACATATCAACCCAATACCGTACCACACAAGCCCACTATGGCACATAGCCTCTTGCCACTTGCCCCAATCTAGATCATTTACCACCCTAGTTGATTATTGTGTAACACATACCATCAACAACTCAACATTATTTTGTGATAATACATGACACATCCTTTCATAAACATATTCCATTAGTTAAATTGAATTTGCACTTCCAAAATATATCAGTTATACGTGACATGGCTAAGCAAACTACACACGTTCTAACCAACCCACGTTGGCATCTATTAGTATCCAACTAGTAATTATCCATCCTAGGGTGACACCTAATCATGTAGTACAAATGACAAAGTAGGTATACTCCAATTGGGTAGAATAGCTAATTCCCAAACTGTTTGGAAACCAAATTTAACAAAAAAAATTACATGCAATAGATTAAAACAATATAGCTTTTGTAATACTAGATTCAACATGATCAAAGCACAATTTGCCTTAGAATAACTCTTCATCTTAGTCTAGATCTTGAGCTTGAGTCAACCCTTCACCTTCGTACACTACTTCAATGTCTACGCAAAACAAAAGGTGAATACCAAAATAAATACAAAATAGAAGTAAAAGAACTCCAAAAATCAAATAAAAATAACAAAAATAAAGATATTGAATTTCAAAAATTAGAAATCTGAATTGCCTCAATCGCAGTTTGTATGAGGGAGAATGGACTTTTGAAATGTTTAAATCCATAAAATGATAAAGAAAAGATCTCTTAATTTTTGAAATTAATTTTCTAAAGAAAAATAAAAAAATTGAATTGATGTAAAACATCATAAATCTGAATTTTTATTTTTTTATTTCCTTTTTATTTTCTTTCTTTTTTTTTCTTTTTCCTCTTTCCCTTCCAACTTTACTCCTAGGTGCTGCAACAAAACTCGCGCATGACAGTATAGGGCAAGGTGCACGTGGCAAGGGCCAAGGCAAGGGAAGGCAAGGCAGTTCTAACTGATAGCAACTTCAGCCAGCTGCCTAGACAGTGGCGATGGTTACTCACCGACTAGCTAGCTAACCAGCTATGACTTCCACGATGGCAATGCGTCAATGCCACGATGATGAACAAATTTGGGAAATCGCAAAATTCATCATGCACGGTACACCAAACTCAAAATTGATAGATGGGTTACCTTTGCAATGATTGGTGGCACAAAGTGATGCGAATGGTTTCAAAAGAGATGCTCTGAAGCTTTGGGAAGCTTGCAAGGGCACATCGGCCAACATCGACGATGATCTTCTAGGCAAACGAGGGCACCAAAGCAAGGAACGAGTATCAGAACGGGTTGAGCAATGAGAGAAGGTCCCGGTGCTCACCTCAAATTGGCTCGAGAGGGCTCAAGGAGATAGAAATGGACTCGATTTAAGAAGAGTCTAAACCAGGGACAACTCAAATTTCTCCCCAAAAAGAGGGGATTAGGACGGGAGAATCGCGGGGATTAGATGAGGATAAGGTTGCACATGCATTGGACATGTATTCGAAGAAGAAAATGTGTTAGATTGAGCTTCCAAAATCTTGGCCATGGAAGTAAAAGGGAGATACGTGTTCTATGGAGGCTGGTGGTTGAAGAAACTCCCTCCTGAAAGGCGGGCCCCACTCCATTATTTTTCAAATTATTTAATTGGTGAAAATAGAAAGCCTGTGAAACAATAGCAAATAAAGTTCAAAAATTCTGGAAAAATTCTCAAAAATACACTCAGACATTTGCAACTTACTGTAATTATTTTAGAAACTTTTAACTTATAATTCTACTACATTAAATCATTTTTTAAAACTGAAAATAGAAAACAATTTATAAATTTCAGAAAATTCAGGAAAAATTTCTTTAAATCAGAAATAGATAATTAAACATGATTTTGAAAATTTTGGGATGTTACATACTTGTAGGTACCATTTGTGCTAGGATACATGGAATATGTCATGCACATCTAAGGGCTCGAGTGGTAGCTCTAATCGGTATGCCATGGTTTTATGAATCGTGGGGCTAGCTTTCCATGAAATTGAAAACAGTAGGATACCTTGAAGTGGTGTGACCTTCAAGTACGTATAGCCATTTGGCTCCAAGCTTAACTCTTGGCAGTGATGATCGGCATAGCTCCTTTGCCTGAACTACGCTTTCTTCAATTGGGTTCTAATTAATTTAACTTGCTCCTCGGCCTCAGTTATGGATGTCAGATCAAATATTTGTCTTTCTTCGATCTCTGACCAGTTGAGGGGCGTCCTACACTTTCTTCCATATAAGGATTCGAAAGGTGCCACTTGTAGGCTTGCTTGATAATTGTTGTTGTAGGAGAATTCGACGTACAGCAAGCACTTCTCTTAGTTTGGTCCAAAGGACAGCATGTAGGCTCTAAGCATATCTTCCAAAATTTGATTCATGTGCTCAGTTTGACCTTCGGTCTAGGGGTGATACACTGTATTAAAAGATAATTCCATGCCCAAAACCTTCTGCAAGCTTCTCTGATAGTGGGAGGCAAATTGGGGACCTTGATCGAAAATGTTGGGACCCGAATATGCAAATCCAGGATCACACTAATGTATACAGTGACAACATAGTTGTAATATCACAATTATACACAATAGAAATATAATAAAAGACTTTATTTATTGAATAAAAAATAGTTGAATGACCTTATGGTTGACTTTACATTTATTAGGCCTCACAAGGCTTTAACTCTAAAAAGATAACAACAGCGGTAACAGCGGAATGAAAAAATTTGTAGATGACCCATCAATATACCACACATAATTGACAAGGTTCAATTCCTAGTAACTCATATCCTCCTTCATAGCAGGTGTAGACTCCTCTTCAACTGATAGATTTGTTGTGGCAAGGGTGATACATAAAGCACTTAACAAGTTGTGCACATAATGCATGTAAAGTAGCATTTTCAATTGAATACAACAAATAGATTAAAATAATAGTAAAACAAATAACAATAATAATAAAGCTTTCAAATATTTCTTAAAATAAATTGGCACACAACCAAAACCAATTCTATTACTTCCATTAGCACACAACCTCCCTTTCCCATATCTTATTTTATAAAATCTAACTTTTGTGGTGAAATTTTTAACATTGTCCATAACCTTAGATACAACTATTCGAATGGGTTGACACTCTAAAGAGGTTTTACACTTTACCCACAAGATATTACAAATCTTATAATATTGGACCAAACATGTATCTTTCGATGTGTGACTAAGAAGATCATAACAGAATCTTTCAAAAACACTATGTGAACATAGACTCTCTCGATAAGCCTGGTCTCAGTATCGCTCCCTCACACAGAACAGAAGAATAAGAGAGACTAATCATTGGACTAGGAACAATCATTGTTCAAGATGTGGAGCCATTGCAACAAACACCTTCTCCAACAGCACGCACAACTTGGTTATCCTCCTGAGGAATCACATGTTAAGACTTGATAACTTATTGAGCTAGGTATGATCCATAACAGACATGTGGTTGTATGATTACCGAGGCAAGACTTTCAAATAATCTTAGTAACCAATATCAGTCAATTCATATAGAATCTCCAACCCAAATGCCACACAGACACACCCTAGTACATAGCCTCTTGCCACTTGCCTCAATCTTTCATTTACAACACTAGTTGATTATCGTGCAACATATGCCATAACCAACTCAACATCATTGTGTAACAACACATGACACACCCTTTTCATAAACATGTTTCATGTAACATTTGTTAAGTTTGAATTTAGACTTTCAAAGTATATCAGTTATTCATGGCATGGCTAAGCAAACTAAACATATGATCTGACAAACCCACGTTGGCATATATTAACAACCAACTAATAATTATCCATCATAGGGTGACAAATAAATATGGCATAGCAAATGACATGGTATGTATAATTCAAATGGGTTGCTAATTCCCAAATTATTTGAAAACAATATAACTTGAAATAACATGCAATAGATTAAAAGAAAATAGCATTTGGGTTCAACATTATCAAAGCACAACTTACCTTGCAACAACTCTTAATCTTTATATGGACCTTGAACTTGGGTCAACTCTTCACCTTCGTACGATTCCAGTACTTCAACTTCTAAGAGAAACAAATGGCATAACAAAAATAAATACAAAATAGAATAAATAAAAACTTAAAAAACAAATAAAATATATCAAATTGTAGAGCTTGAATTTATACAAATTTAGAAATTTTAATGGGATCGATTGGAGTTTGCATAAGGAAGAATGAACTCTTGAAACAACCATCAAAGAAATAAATCTAGAAAAATATTCCTCAGTGAGAGACTGAATGTGAGTCTGGCCCTTTCTTAATCAAAAACAAATTTACAGATTTTATAAATGAAACAAAGGCTAACATCTGGGCTTGCATGGCATGACATCACCCAACATGTGTCAATCATCGGGTATGCCATGTTGGCTCGATGGGGCTTGAGGACCAAAGGTTATTAATGATTAACTCGAGGGACTCTAGGTGGTCTCTTTGGAAATAGCTTGGCATGGCAAAGCTTCTGATGTGGATGTCGCAAGCTTTGGCCACTGGAGATGACTACAATGAGAAAATGAGTTGCGGCGACAGCTTGAATGATGATGGTGACCTCTGAGCTCCCCCACGAAGAAATGATGTGAGCATAGGCTAGAGCATGGTATGGCAAGCAAGGTATGGTGAACCAACCGATGGCAGCTCGAGGAAAACCAATCTAGGGCTTGCATTTGTTGGCTCAAAGTGATTATGGTGCAGGCCTTAAAATGCCGTCGTCATCCATGTCATGCACTAGATGGCATCCTTGTCTGGGGTGGACATGGCGCATGAATAGTGTTTGCATGGACATGAAGATGGCAGCACTAACATGTGGGACCCACCTTTAGTGGCTCACGCAGAAATGAGATGGAAGATTGGGCTGCTAGCTTAGGCCATGTATCATATCTAGGCTGAAGAGTATGGGTTTCAGTCCAAAGACTTTCTTGATTTTTATAAATACTTTTCTATTAAGAAAGCACATAAAATACAAATAGGCTTGAAATAAATGTTAAATAAGCTTGGAAAAATCCTAAACAATTTTATAAAATACTTTAGAGCACATAGAGGGCAAATAAAATAATTTTGAGAATTATTAATTTGTACATTAATCATATTAAATTCTTTTTGAATTAGGGAAAATCCATATTAAGCTTTTAATTAGCAAAAAAATTCAAACAATTCATAAAAATGCTAAAACACATAAAACCAATTCAAATGCAAAAAATTGGGATGTTATAAACCTCCTCCCTTAATACAATCTCAACCTTGAGATTTGAAACTTACTAGAGAAATAGGTTTGGAAACTCCAATTTCAGATCCTTTTCATGCTTCCATGGTGCTTCACTCTCAGAGTGATTATTCCACTGCACTTTGCATAACTCAACTCTCTATAGTGGTTATCAGCATAACTCTTCTACCTTGACAAAGATACCTTTAACCTTTCTCTCATCATAACAATCTTGATGCATATAAGCATTTGTTTAGTACTTTCTGGTTCAATACCTTAATTAATTGGAAAGAATTATTAAGCCTCTTCAAATATCAACAGGTGAATTTGTACTTACGAAATTTTCTTTTTTGTTTGAGAACAATATACTACATAATAGCTGGTCATTGCTTATTGTTAGGTAGAAAGAATGGCCAAATATCAAATGGAGCCAAATTGTATTGATGAACTATGGTGGAACCTAGTGGGAGGTAAGGGAGGATGCAGGCCATGTGAAAGATTAAGAAGGTAACCATGACCACATGGGCCACCCCATCCAGCCAAAGCACAAATCCCATGTGGATAACCAAGGGGAGAGCACTCCATGCGGCCATAAGGCCCACTTCATATAGCTGACCAAAGAAGGGAGACGCATGGGCCCAAGTGGAAAGCAAGTCCACTTGACCAAGGTGCAAGTAGGCAAGGCCTAAACCCAATTTGGACAAGATAAGGACATAAAGGAATTGATAAGGCCGAATTAGATTTGGAGACCAAAAGAGTCCAATTAGGAATGCTAGACCAATTAGACTTGAAAAGACAATAATTCTCACATATATACTTGGATTGTGGTATTCTTGGACTTGTTTAAAAGCTTGGAACATCATCTTTATGTCACTCCATTATAGGGGTGGGCACTTTTAAACCGAAACCGAAAAACCGAACCGAACCAAACCGAATTAACCGATTTTTTCGGTTTTTCGATTTTCGGTTCATTTTTTTCGCTACTGTTCGGTCTTCGGTCTTCGGTTCGGTTTTCTTTTTCTGGAAACCGAACAAACCGAACACCCGATTTGTGTATAGGCAAGCTGGTGTCTCTGCGTCTGGCGAGGTGAAAAGGCCCTAGACCCGATTCATTCTTCCCCAATCCCAGTCCCAGCCCAACTCAACTACTCTGTGCGTGCGGCGCCAAACCCTAGCTGAACTGAAGATCTGAAGTCGTGGGCTCGCCGTCGCCGGTCGCTGCTGGCGACGTCTCTCCGTCGGCTCGTCCAAGTCCAACCCCGCAGCTTCACCTCGGTAGGAGTGTCAGGAAGGCGGAGGTGGTGCTTGCGGGCGACTGCGATGAGGACCTGCGCGAAGCTGGTGAATGGGCTGCCCTCGGGGCGGACGCGTACATAGAGGCGCATGCCCATGAAGAAGAGCGCGCAGGAGAGGCCTATGAGCACCACGGGGACGGCGAGGCTGATCGCCACAAATAAGATTAGGCCTCTGTGTGTGGCAGGAACTAAAGAGTGAGGGGAGGATTGTGTTGGAGAGGTATGTGATACCTTCTTGATTCTTCTCTTTTTCGTATGCTTTACCTAGAATTGGTCCCTTGAACTTGTTAATTAGGAAATTTTAGATGGCTTCGGTGGCATTTTATTTTGGATTTGGTGGCTTTGCGGGGGTGATTTATGACCATTCCAATTTGCTGAAGATTGGGCATCCATGTATTCAGTCTCCAGAAATGTGGGATTTGTGGTCTAGTTGTCTGTGTTTGGTTCCAAGATAGGTTTGATTATGAATTCGTCGAGTATTCGTTGTTACTTTAGCAAATTTCTAGGCTTGAAAGATGGGTCTGAAGTTTGTACCAATTTGTGGAATGTGAACTTGTGTTAAACTGTTAATGTTGTCTGCTTTAGATTTTCAGAGATTGATGCTTCTATGTAGCTTTCCAATTTCTATGTGTAAGTGTAATGTTGTCTGCTTTAGATTTGTAAGCATCAGTCATCGATTCATTCATGTTATGTTGTGACTTGTGAATTGTGAGTCTAGATGAACAACTTGTGAAATTGTTGTCTGCTTTAGATTTGTTATTTAGGAATCAGGACATTGTCTGCTGCGCTGAGATTATTCGGTTAACCGAAAAACCGAATTAACCGAACCGATTTGGTTCGGTTAATTCGGTTCGGTTTTTAAGAAATTTCGGTTTCGGTTCGGTTCACAAAATTCAAAAACCGAAATTTTGAAAAAACAAAAAAACCAAACCGAAAAAACCGAATTAACCGAATGCCCAGGCCTACTCCATTACAAGACATTCATAAAAGGCTTCCTTCTATCTTTAAAGTGGACAACAAGTATCAACTTCTAGATTGGCTGAATTAGATTAGGAATTTGAGTTAGAAATAAAGTGCAAAATGTGTGGGACCTACCTTGGCCGGCCCTAGGCTTGTTTGTATGCCCCATTAGTATCTTTTATATATTTTGTTGTTCTCTATTGAAAGGGACATCATGTTATTTTAAAGATAGCTAATATTACTTATTCTTGGGTTTATGCTACGCGTTGCCTTCAGGGAATTGAGCTATATTCTTAGGAATTCCTCCATTGTTCTTGTCATTTCTTTATGTGATTGTACAAACCGTGCACCTACTTCTTGCATGGTCGAGCATACGTGGATCACGAGTGTGTTCTTGGGCAAATTCATTTGCCGCAGATTGTTGTATTGAGATAGTGGTTGGTGCCATCATGTTCGTTAGGGTTCACGAATCCAAAGTTACCCTTGATCCTACATCGTGAAGGTCAGGCACCCCTGTATCAAATATGCTGTTCTAATTCTTTGAGAATATTAGGTTCAAAGACAAAACGCTCTCCTATCTTATTCCAATTCAACGAAGTACAACAGAAACAACCATTTAATGCTTCAAATAGTGACATTTGCAAACTCGCTTGATAATTATTGTTATAACTGAACTCTGTATATAACAAACTTTTATCCTAAGTGGTAGCACAATTTAGAGCACAAGCTCTTAACATATCATCTAAAATCTGATTAACTATGTCAATCTGATCATTTGTCTGAGGATGATACGTTGTACTAAAAATCAAATGAGTTCCCATTTCTTCAGGCAACTTACTCAAAATTATTGAGGTAAACTGAGAACCTCTATCTGACACTATCTTCTTTGGCACTCCATGCAAACAAACAATCCTTGACATATATAACTCTGTCAAACAGTCTCTAGTATAGGAAGTCTTAACTAGTATGAAATGGGAAACTTTCGTCAAACAATCAAAATCAACTATGACCCATATAGAATCATAACCATTCTATGTCTTGAGCAAACCAGTAACAAAATCTTTACCAATTTTTCTCACTTCCATTCTAGAATTTTCAATGGCTGTAACAAACCAGTTGGCCTCTAATGAATTGCTTTCACTTTCTGACATACATCACACAAAGCAACATATTCAACAACATCACGCTTCATGCTAGGCCATCAAAATCTTTTCTTAAGATCCTGATACATCTTAGAACTTCCTAGGCGAATCGAATATTTTGAATAATGAGCTTCCTCAAGAATCAATTACTTCAAATCTTTCTGAGTCGATACACAAACTTGACACTTAAATCACAAAGTAGCTTGATCATCTGAAGAAAAATCTTTAGCTTTGCCTTCCTCTATTTTAGACTTAATTACTTTGTTCTTGGCATCATTCTTGTGACTATCATGAATCTGATCCTCTAAAGTTGGCTTTACCTCCAAGGTAGCTAAGAATCCTTCTAGAACCACTTCTAGCTTTAGCTTTTGAAACTCTTCATGTAACTCAGGTTGTCTCTCCAGAACTAGCATATTAACATTGTTTTTCTTACGACTCAAACCATTTGCCACCACACTAGCTTGTTTGAGATGATAATGAATTCCCACATCATAATCTTAATTAATTGGATATTTGCCACCCTTCAACGTGAAAATTAGACGCCATGTACAAAAAATGCCACTCCAGTGGCATGATTTGTACATGGCGTCGAAGTTTGAAATTGAAGAGTGGCAAATATCTAAATCTCCCTAATCTTAATCAACTCCAACCATCGTCTCTATCTCATATTCAGATCTGACTGAGTAAAATATATTCCATACTCTTGTGGTTTGTATATATCTCACAATGATTATGAATAAGATAATGATGCCACAACTTCAAAGCATGCACTACAATAGTGAAAGGACAGGGGATGTCGTCTAGAGGGGGGTGAATAGGCGAATACTAAATTTAAAACTAAATCACAGCGGAATAAAACAATCCCGAGGGGGTCAGCCCAGACTATCCGACCTTTGATCTGGATACTCCGGTATTTCCGGACTATCCGGGGTAAGTGGTGTGGATACTTCGGTAAATCCGGACTATCCGGGGTGATTGTGCGGATACTCCGGTAAATCCGGACTATCCGGGGTGATTGTGTAGATACTCCGGGTTGAGCTCCTCGAGATGAAATTTGTAATCTCTTCAACTTTTAATCAAACTACTTGAACACAAAGATTCTAAACACTACCAGGAACCTGGAACAAGTATATATCTAGAGCCAAACACAGTAGAAAAGTAGATCGGGCAATTTCAAGATTCAAAAACAAATGCTCTAGCAAGAATAAAAGTAAGCAAGTAGAAAATGATTTTTCACCCGAAGTTCGGATCCTTGAGGGGATCCTATGTCTCCGTTGAGGCGGCTCGGTCTCACTTAAGCTGGGGTCTCTTTCAACCCTCTCCCTCTCGGTGTTGCACAAATGCACTCGCTGGTTGAGGCTTGGTCACACTTGAGCCGGGGTCTCTTTCAACCCTCTTCCTCCCGGTGTTGCACAAATGCACTCACCGGTCTTCACTTCTTTGATTCCTTCCCTTGAGGAGGCGGAATCGGCCTTCACAAACTTCCCACGGCCAACCACACAAAGCTTCGGTGGCTCGTAGGCGACCTCCTAGCCGTCTAGGAGTCCTCAACCTCCAAGAGTAACAAATGCTCACGAAGAACAAGCTTGTAGATGAAATCAAGTGCTCAACAACTCAAATCCAACTCAATCCTAACACCTCACTCCTCAAACTCTTCCCTACCCTTCTCACAAAGGGGATCACTTAGATCTAAGGGTAAAGAGGTGTTTTGGGGGCTTAAGAATAAGAGGATAGCTCCTCAAAGCTGCAGGATAACGGCCACTTTGAAGATGGGAAGGAGGGGGCTTTAAATAGAGGTCCCCAAAAACTAGCCGTTTGAACTGCGCAAAATCCGGATACTCCGGACTTAACCTCGGATACTCTGGACAAACTGGATACTCCGGATTGATCTAACCGAGAGGACAAACCCGGATACTCCGGACTTAACCCCGGATACTCCGGATTGGACTGAGCAACCCGACGAAAACAAGCATAACTTTTGACTCCGGACTCCGATTTCAGTGATTTTGGACTCTACCGAAAGCTAAGAACGAGGGATACACAACCAACAAAGTCTCACTACCCAAATCTCAAAGGATAAATACAAATTTCACCAAGAATCCAAGGGAGACCTAGAATTCTTACTTTCCGGCACCACCAACACCACTCTTTCTCTAAGTTTCACAAGGATGGATCACTTGAGCACTTGACACATCCAAAAGTCATTCGACGTCGCATCCCTCTTAATAGTACGGCAATCCTTAGACTCAAATTAAATCAAAGATAATACAAGTATAGAAATAGTAACTTGCCGTCTTCTTTCTTAATGCCGGTGTGTGAAGACCTTCACCATATAATTGATGACATCTTTGTCTTGTCCAACTTGACTCGATTCACCTCATGAGACTCTCGTCCTATCAACCTTGACTTGATCATCCTCTCCGACGATCTCCACGCCAATTCAATCTTGACTTAGTCCTCAACTCTTGGTGACACCGCCGTCTTGTTGACCTCAGCTTAACGATCATCCTCCACGATACCTTGGTCATCATACACACACGGGACCTAATTCTTTCCAAACCACTCATGAAAAGCATTAGTCCCAAAAGCTCAATAGATATGAAGAAATTGATATTTGTGAGCAGTTGATTACCACAAGTGTTTCATATAAAGAAGCACAACATAAATGAAAACACTTGACATAAGAAATGTTCTCTACTAAGTACATCATGATGAATATGTAATTGATTTGTATGTACTAGAGAGATAATTGCCAATATGATGAATCAATTAAATACTGACAAGGATCACAATCTTTACTTAAATGAAGCACATGATAGAATATACACGAATTATACATGTGCAAATAATATTTGGAATAAGAGTAAATATGTGATCCAACTCTAGATTAAATTTCACTAAGAGAAGTGCATGAGAAGATACACAACTAAGACATGCATGCATCAAGTCAATCTATAGCAATGTGAAGTTTAACTTTAGTTAATACATGCATACTAAAAGTAAAGCATATAATGAACTCAAATGAATATATATGCACAAATAAATATGATATGAACCAATGTGCATATATATAATCAACATGTTACTTGGAGTTCACTATGCATTTGCACAAGAGGAATGCAATAACAAATATAGAAGGGATACCGAGATTGCATACCTTATCTTTGTTTACCCATCCCACTTGATTTTCCTCTAAATAGATGAGACTGATACTCAACTGGGCAATAACATGTTAGTCTCATAGCAATATAATCATATTAGAGGTTTGTCATTTGTTAAGCACTAAGTTAAGCATTTACTCAATTACATAGATTGTCATTATATGCGTTTGTCATTAATTACCAAAATAACATAAGTGCCTAGATGCACTTTCAATCTCCCCCTTTTTGGTAATTTATAACAAACCTATTATCAATTGCACCAAATGACAATATTAAGATATTTAGCATTAAAAAAAGTATGAAGAAACAATAAGAGATCATACTTACAAATTATCCCTTTTTGTCAATCGATTAGGGGACAATTGATAAATCCATAAATTCTCCCCCATTTGTCATTAATCAAAAAATGGTGCTTAATAGATCCTTATTATTCATTCAATAAAGTCTGTTCTCCCCCTTGATTGCACACTCAATAAAAAGATTAGGGAGAACAAAATAAAAATAAGGAGCTAGGAATAGGGCAATGATATTAAGCTCCCCCTAAATCTAGGCAAGATATGATACCAATTATATCCAAGATTTAGGTAATGGATGTTTCCAATGATACCAATTTAAATGTAGTCATGATTCACAAGATGTAAGTGGTGCTTAAACATGACACATGAATATGATTCCACATGGAGAAGATCTATTCTTAAACATCAAGATCATATAACAAATTTATATAATTTAAGCACAAGCTCATGATCAAATTAAATTCTAACAATCAAGATCATATAGAGAAGATTACACAAGAAGGAATTGCTTATATGATCACAAGATGTATACAAGATTATGAATCAAAATTATATAAGTAAGATGCACTTTCATGATCAAGAATTTCATAAACTTATCAATGGCATACCTCTTTGCAATGTGTCACCCATATGTACCTTTTAATTCTTGATAATGCCAAATGCAAGTTAGATGGCACTTCAAAACAATTTAGGATTAGAGGATACCTCTTGAAAGATATCAATTAATGATACCAATTAAAAGATACAACACCATTTAAAATAAGACAATTGAGCATAATGGTGTGCAAAGACATTATTGAATATGGTCAAAAAAGAAATACGTTCCTTTGTCAGTTCTTGTCCACCGCATGTTCGAATTGGTCATGATCACCGCGCACGGCCTTAGATCCCTCGGACTATGGAGCTCCTCGCCATTTCCTTCATCCCACCATTGAAGATGACCCCTTTTCCAATACCTTGAACATCAATAGACAAATACACAATTTTCGGGAACAAATATCTTTCAACTTGACCCAAGTTAGTTTGATAATGTCTAAGTACAACATGCACGATATAGATGATATACAAGACAATACTCTTTGCACGCAATTTGAAAAGTTCAATATACCAATTGATGATCTCATTATACCAATTTACAAAAATATTTAAAACTCATTCAAATTTAACTCTTGAAATCCACTTGTAATGGTCATTTTGCATAAGGATACCAATTTTGAGAAAAATATTTATATTTGTTTCAAAACAAGCTCATTGTCTCGGAAACCAACACTATATGTCAATTAAAGATCAACTTAATACCATGACATAACCAAAAGGAGATCCTCCTTCAAACATACAAAACTTGATTAAACAAGTTTTAAAAGGATTATAAGGTATATCATGGAGCTAATACATTTAAATATGTTCAAGTTTTGTTTTGAGAGGTTCTACCAATTTGAAACCACTTTCAAAACATGAAAGCCACAAAGAGTTCACAAACTGAAATTTCAGGTTTTTAGATTTTGACATTTCATTTAGGCTTCAAAAGATAGCTGAAAAACTGCTCATATAATGTCTAAAAAAATTGATAAAATTTGACATAGTAGACTAACTATTTAGGATCAAATTTTACAAAGGTGATCCCCTAAAATTATGATCTGATTTGGAAATACAAAAATCACAATTCAGCTCAAAACCATTCAAAAGTCTGAATTTTCATCCTTTTGATCAAAGAGAGAAAAGGCCATAACTTTTTCAAATAAAGTTGAAATTATTTGAAATTATGTAAAAACATACTTTGGACTACTGAGAAACTTTTCCAAAAAGAATTTTTCAAAACGGAGTCTCCAATCAAAAGATATGCCAAATTTTGCTTTGTAGGTATGATTTTCAATCAAAGAGAAGAAAAGTCAAAACTTTTTCAAATAAAGTCCAAATGATTTGAAAACTTTTAGAAATGAACTTAGAACTATTTATAAGGTTTCTCAAAAATAATTTCCTCAAAAGGAATTTTCTTTCAAAAGATATGACAGATTGCGCTTTGAAGGTAAAAAGAGAAGTTCAATTTGCACCGAATGCTCAAAATTTAATCCGATTTGGATTTCAAGGAGATTTTAACTTTCATGGCTTTGTATGAGTTGAAAATACTATTTCAAGCCAAGATACATAAAGAAATCCATTTGAAATAGCAAAACTCACAATATGCAAGAAAAGGTCAGTTTGGGTTAAATGAATGATTTTGGCCAAATTCAAATGGCTATAACTTTTGAATGGTTGGTCGTTTGGAAAAACTTTGAACTAAATAAATGCTTAAAATGACCAACCCTACGAGTTTTTTATTGACCACTTTTTCAAAAACTCAATAGATTTTAACTTATGAAAATATTTCATTTAATCCAAAATCAAGATCTTATATGATCCATTTGAGGCCAAATTTGCTATTTTGTTTCTAAAATAGAAATTTTTACTCTGAACGCATTGTAAAATATTTGAGATACATATTTGAGAACTTTTATAAAGATTTTTACAAATATTGGCCTTTTAAACAATATTTTTGACTTTTTGACCAAAGAGGCTCATATGAAGGATATGCATGCATATGATTTTCAACATTATTCCAAAAAGTATCAAATGAAGTCAAATAGCCATAAGATTGTGCAGAAATGGTCCATGGACATCCAAGAGACTTCTCCAAAAAGAATTTCTCAACTATCACTCTCCAATCAAAAATAGGCCATTAAGAGTGTAACACCCCGGCGCCAAGCGCACCGCGAATGCTACCAAAAACTCCAAATACAAACGACACATCTACGAAAAGACTGAAACTGAATTCAATCACTAAACTCTTAACTGGCCTAAGAAAAACTAAGTTACCGAAATTTACAAAATTTCGGTATGACCTCTCTAGAATAGAGGACATCCACTCAGCAGACAGAAAACATGCAGATAATATGATATCATTCTAGCAGGTCCTTAGTTAACCAATCACACATCCAACAGATGGTAATAAACTCCACCACGACTAACCGCACCTTACAACTTTATTAATTACAGCCAGACTTTACAAGTTAATTTAAATGAGGTAGTGACTGAAGTCGTGCACGTGCTACTACTCCCATCCCGGTGAGTCAGCTTCAAGGTACCTAAAACAAGAAACAACAAGCGTGAGTCCAAGACTCAGCAAAGTACACAAGCGTAACAATTCCAGTTTATCGTAAGTAAAACAAGAACTTGACCATAAGAGCAAGTAATACAAAGGAAGCAACATCCGAAAAATACGCATTTGTACCCATTTAAAACAAGTCTTGACTAAACCAAAATTCATCGCAATTAAGTAATAAACTTGATAATAAAACCATTCAACGCCAAAGAAACATTACTGGACTCTAAATCCAACGTTCCCCGACTTAACTATCCCCTTGTTGCAACTCAAACCATTTTCATCAATTGAATTTGAGTTCATAACTCGACTTCACTCCCCGATATTCATACAACATAATTAGCAAGACAAGGAAATGCGCTAATTCATCAAATTCAATTCAATCTCCCCTTTTTGGGTTGAGTCCACGAATCAACCTTCAATTACCACAATCACCATCCAATTGACACACCATTTACCACCACACTCATTATGAAAAAATGCAATGCACATGAATGCTCATTTCCATGCACGTACCGGTACTGCCAGTGCCCACCCGTCGGTGTGCACCCTCACGTCCCTTCCATGCCGTAGATGGAAGGTGCCTACTCTTACTGTCTCGCTCCCATTCACCTCGATGAATGGGACTACGAGGTAGGACTTTCGTGTTCACTACGTGTGAACACAGAGGCCCGCATCAACATGGGTCGCCCCTTCCATTATGAATGCATAAATGCAATTTTCATGAATGAAATGCAACTTTTCATTCAATGCATACACAAACATATCATATCCACATACACACACATAGCCAATTCTCACATTCCTAAGTCACTAGCGGTAATTGTACAAGCAGATTCAACCATAAGGCATGGCAACTCATGACAGCGTTTCTATCATACAACCACATCCTACAGCCACCGAACCAAGTTCACACAATACACTTGCAGTTAAAGGCTCACGTATACTATCTTTATAAAGGACTTAACCGTGTGAACCAAACCCATGTTAGTCCCAATCACTCGAACAATCTACTCACTATAATCAACCTTACTAAAAGCTCGGTCTCACTTAGAGTTCATCTAATTAACAGAGCAACAATTAAACTAAGGAGCATCACATATGAACACACATCCACACTCAATAACACGGTGTAGTTGTAACACCCCGACGCCAACGCGCCACGAATGCTACCAAACCCTGATTCACTAGCGACATCCCTTGGACCCACACATGATCGAAGGGTTACCGACACACGAAAATCCTCCACAACACCATCAATTGAACTAAGAATTACCAAAGAAGACATAAAAAAAATCTAACATCTATACGAACGTGTCTGCAATCAACCACTAAACTCAAAAACCGGTTTGAAACTAAGTCACCGAAATTTACAAAATTTCGGCATGACCTCCCTAGAAACTAGGGCATCCACTCAGCAGACAGAAAACATTGCAGGTATATAATATCATTCTAGCAGGTCCTTAGTTAACCGATCTCACATCCAATAGAAGTTAATAATTACGCTACACCGAACAGCATATTACAACCTTAACCCATATCACTAGGCTTTACAAATCGATTTAAATAGCTCGATGGTGACCGAAGTCGTGCATGTGCTCTACTCCCATCCCAGCGAGATAGCTTCAAGGTACCTAGAACAGGAAGTAAACAAGCGTGAGCCCAAGACTCAACAAAATGCAACATTAATAAAAAGTAATGAATTCAACTGAATTACTTTTACTCTAGAATTTAATATAGCCATTTCCAAATGGAAATCAATCAGCAAGAGAAGCAATAACTAACTCCACTTACCACAACCAACTCGAAAACATAACTAAATTTTACCCTCGCCTCAATAAACATTCCTGGATGAGTCCACGCCCCAATCCTCAACCTGTTCTTCCCATTCTCATCAATCCCAATTATCAGTTGCAACACACAATGCAATGGAATGCATTTATACTTTTATACTCAAGTGCACAAAACATACAAAAGGAAAATCTCATATCCATACATCACAATCAATTCATTAAACATGATTCCTCATCGTAGATGCAATACGGATGCAAATATGCCATACAACAGTAGAATCTCATATCCATACATCACAATCAATTCATAAAACATGATCCATCATTGTCAATGCAATGCAGATGCAGATTTCACAATTTCCATGCATATGATGCATCATGCATGCTCATCTCCTCTTTTAGCACATATCGGTATGGCCGAGTGCACACCCGTCGGTGTGCACCCTCTCATTCCCCTTCCACCCCGTGGTGGAGGGTGCCTACTCTTACTGACTCGCTCCCATATAACCACGTATATGGGACTACGAGGTAGGACTTTCGTGCTTACTACATGTAAGCACAGAGGCCCGCATCAGAATGGGTCGCCTCTTCCATCATGAATACACAAATGCAATTGACATAAACAAATTTGCAAACTACATTCATTTCTCACATTTGCATAGCCATAGCCAAATACATAAACATCAGCCACTCCTCACATCCATAAATTACCATTTACATCCTCAACACTCATAATTGCATTCGCAACACTCAATAATCGCATTCTCAGCACTCATAATCACCTCCTCAACGTTCATATTCATTCTCACATCACCATTACTCGAGTAATTACTAATTCCATCTATCTTGATCATAAATCAATCCATTTTCGCAATCCAATTCCGTACTTTCAGTATTCCCACTAGCCTATCAAACTAGTGAATGTAAATATGAAAGTAAGCTTTAGCAAGACTTCATCATGGCATCTAGACGGAATTCATTAAATATCGCACATAACATTCAATCCAGGGATGCAGCATAATTTCATGATAGCAAGGCATAGAAAGTTCATCAAACAAATCATAACACGTTCAAACAACGAGGCACTTGAATCAGATTACTTACCTTTTTTATCAAAAGACAATTACCTTACTAGACGAGCTTATAAACACGAATGCAACCATAGGGTCAGCATATACATAACACAAGCAATGAACTAAATACCCTGCCAGAGACATACGGGTTGCACTTGCCTTTAAACGAAGATGAAGCGACGCGGGGTCGAGGCCACCCCCTTTTTCAACATTTTCCAGCCAACTCTGCATTTGGCAGGTGCTAGTCTTTTAAATGTGTTTTTGTCTGAATGCAAATAAAAGGGTGGTAGCAACACTTTTCATGAATTGAGCATTAAAACTTCCCCAAATCAAGCATTAAATTTACAGCAGCAAGCAAATGGTAACAGCAAGTCACGGCAGACAACTTTATTTTATCATATGTTTTAAATAAGAAATTTCTAATAGCATGTTCTTTGCTGTGAGCCTCACCCACAAAAGAATCAACACACCTATATATATATATAGATATATGACTTGAACATCATAACATTAATATATTGTCATCAGAACCTCGAAATCTTTACCACATACTGTTGCAGCACACACGCATCCATTCAAATCTCTCTGATTGGAGATCTCACAATCAGGTATGTATGAATATATATATAATTTTGCTAGCATGTAGCCAAACAAAACCACTACTAGTTCATAGTTAAGAACATTCAACAATTATAAATCACAAAAATTATGTAGAGCAACAACACAAAAGTCGAACTGAAACAGAAACTCCATGCCAAAACAGTATCACATCCACAACCATCAATCAAACATATTACCAACTCCTCCAGGCTTAAACCCAAAGCGCATTAGCCCAACAGAACCCTTCACTAAAATAAAAACTCCCTACACAGTATGCCATGATCTTGAGAAACAAGAGCCAGAAGCTCGCCCAAAGCACCACCTAATACATCAGCCATCTCGGTAGACAAGAACCAAGACTAAATTCCATCCCAACACCGACCAACTTACCATCTTTAGTAATCATGCACGAATACCCTATACATGTACTGCAAAATGCTACGCACAAAACATTAGACAACAACAGAAGTGATCCACAAAGCAATATAATTAGACCACACAAGTGCTCCCCTGGGCACCATATCTTGTATCCACAAGCTCCTGTACCAAGATTTACTAGTAACGGCAACGAAGAAACCACACACACACATGCAATGTCATTTCATCCCCGTGAAACCTAGCTAGGCATTTTCTCAAACACCACACATGCAATCCAAGCGAATCCCCACTTTCTAGGGTTTTACCTCAAAGGAAGTCCATGGAGGAAGAAAGGGAGGTGGGGGTGAGGCTTGGAGGAGGCGCCGGCCGGGAGAAACGCTGGAGGAGGTGCCGGCTGGAGGAGGCGCCGGCCGGGAGCGGCGCCAGTCGGCAGTCTTGGCGCGAGCGGGCGCCAGCGCAGCGTCCGGGCTCAAGCGGACAAGGGCGCGTCCGGTGCAGGGGAGACCGGAGGTGGCAGGGAGGGCGCCAAGCAGGTTAGCTCAGGCGCCTGAGGAACGCCGGGAGGTCTTTGCGACAGGCGGGAGCCCAACGGCAATGACACCGGAGGCGGAGAAGTCGGCTGGGGGATTTTGGGACAAAAGGTTGGCTCCCCCCTTTTTGCTTCTGGTGGCTTCTAGGGTTAGAAAACAATTATAAACTACACAACAATTCTAAAGACCACAACCAACAAACTCCAAAAACTGACATTTCAATCTCACGGCGAAAAGAAAAACCTTTGAATAAAATTTGCCGCAGAAAAATACGGCTCAGGGAAAACCCCCATTCCGATAAGCACTCGGCAAAAACTCAAAACCTTTAATAAACTGCGAGGCGACAAAACGCTTCTCCCGAATAAATCCTTGAATTTAGAAAATGGAGACAATTCCGGCCAAAAACCCAGGAAAACGATTTTGCGGTATTACAGTAGTTGCATCAATTCCCTTAAACCTTTAATCATCATAGACATTTTCATAAGAGGGAGCACTTTCTAGTTATAGCCAAGCAAGGCTTACCTCTTGCGTATGCATCGACAATTACTTACGTTAAGAGCAAACAATCGTTTAATCCTCCTAGCCGCAATCTAGGGTATGCACTTGCCTTTAACTTCTCGAACTAGAGTGGCGAGAGGTTGATGCCACACCTGGGGTCACATCACCTGCAAATAAATACATTTTACTCAAAACATACCAACAAAACAAACACAAGACTTATATCGACTTCGATCCTACGATCCATTCCCAAATCCGAAAAACATAAATCTGCTTAACCGGGACAGCAGCGCTCTAAAGAGCCAAACTCCTAATTGTTTTAGCCGAAAAATGGGATCCTTACCTCTATTTAACCATAAGAGGCTAATCTACAGCTACGCCATGGCCACTCATGCGAGAGATGCCACGAAGGCCACCAAATCACACACTAAAGTTCAGCCGAGAAACTGAGCTCGCTGAAATTCCCAGCTTCGGGACAAAACTTCCAAATAGCGTAACTTTTGATCGGCTTATCGGATTTTTGCGTTCTTGCACTTGAAATGACCATGAGGAGATAAACTACGCATATATCATAGCCGCTCGCTCAGCCAACTTACCCTCTGCTCCCAGATCGAAGACGAACAGAGGATACAGATTACCCGACTTACTCTGGACAGCCCTCACGAAAAATGCCATAACTTTCAAACGGCTGAACGAAAATTAGCGATTTCAGACTCTATTGAAAGGTAATTCGATTATCTACAACTTTCGTTATAGCCAAACCCCCAGGAAACGCTTGTAGAATTTTCCATTAGCAGCTCTAACCAAGGACGAAAATCTGTCCGAACAGAACATTCTCATTCACTTTAGTCTCTCCATTTCCCAACTAAATACATTGCAAAACAAGAACCCTAGCTAGGCATTTCATCAAACACCATGCATGCAAGCAATCTCACCCCCAAAATTTCTAGGGTTTTTACCTCCAATCTCTTACTCGTGGGGGAAAGGGAGATGGGGGAAGGGCTGCAGGTGTTGCTGCTGCTGCTGAAGTTGTGCCGGAGGGTGGTCGCCGGGGCTGGCCGGAGCAAGGCCGGAGGACGCCGGAGCTGAGTTCGCCGACCTTGGGGGAAACAGCAGGGGCATCGGACAGTGGAGGTGAGGCTCGCCGGCCAGGGGAGGCGCCAGGAGGAAGCATCACCAGGGAAGGGCGCCAGGAGGAAGAATCGCCAGGAGAGTAATCGGGAGGGAGGCGCAGGAGAGTGCATCATCAGAAGAGGGGAGGCGCAGGAGAGTTGGCCAGGGGAGTCGGTTGGGGAAAAATGAGACTGCCACCAAGAAATTTGAGCCACACAATGAGGAAAGAGAGAGAGAGAGAGATTAGGTGAGGGAGGGGGAAATTCCGAAAATACCCCTCCCAAAAACCAAAAATCCAACTTTTACCACTAGCGCGAACCAAATAAATTTCAACTCTTGGCGGGAAACGACAACTGACAAGAAAATGAAGACAATTTCGCCCAAAAAACCCAGGAAAACGATTTTTTGCAGTATTACAAAGAGCATTGGAGGTTTAATTTTGACACTAAGTCAAATAAAGTCTACAATCTCGCAAATGAGTTCAAATAAATTTGAGAATTTTCAGATATGAACTCCATATACGAGAGAAGGTTTTCCAATAAAAGCTTTCAATAAATCAATTTTATTTTGAGAGATATGGTGAAAGATGTATTTTAACCACATAAAGGATTAAGATTTTCACCAAATCCTCAAAATGGAACTAAATGAGTTTTGAATGGAAATGTGCACTTATATGGCTTCATATGTGTTATAGAGATGTTTATAAGCCTATTAGCATAATCAAATCCATTCAAATCGTAAAATCTAACTTTATGCACGAGTATATCAAAAAAGATCAAAAGAGAGATTTTGGTGAACTTCAAAAAGACACAGCTTTTACATGATTTGGAATTTTGAGAAACTTTAAACTAGAGAAATGTTTTAAATCCAAAACCTCAAAAGTTTTGTATAGAACCCTTTTTCAAATGCCAAATAGATCTTGTTTTAGAAAAAATTGAAGTTAAATGCAATAACAAGATCACATAGATCTTTTTAGGCCAAAGTTTGACTTTTAGCATCCAACCAAGGGTTAGATACTTGAAAACATTTGAAATGTATTTGGAAACACTTTAGAAGACTATTTTCACAGGATTTTGCATTTCAAACAAATATTTTGCTTTTATCCCTTTTTAAAGCAAGTTAAATAGGAAATAGTTTTTCATAAAAAGCCTTAAAATGCAACTCAATTTGGATTTCATGTAATTTCAATTTCCATGGCTTAGAATGGTTTATCAAGATGGTTCTAGCCAATATTTATAATGAAATCCAATTTGAATGCCAAGATTTGAGTAATATGCTTAAATAGGCTATTTTAGTTCAAACCAAAGCTTTTTGGGCTAAATTTGATTTCAACATAGAATTTTCATTTTCAAAGCTTGTAAAACATTTGAAATATATAATAGAATACTTTTATAAAGCTTTTCACAAATTTGAGCCTTTTAAATATGAATTTTGACTTTTAACCTAAATAGTCCTTTTGAAGAAACAATAGAAAAGCAAAGCCAAAATCCAACAACACAAAAATTCAAATGAAGCAAGGGATAAGATATAGAGATTTGAATTTTATGTATGAGTCTAAAATACCATTTTGAACCAAAATACTACACAACATCCGGTCCAAATGGAGAAACTCAATAAGTGCAATAATATGACCATTATGGGTCAAGTATAGTTTTTCGGCGAGTTTCAAAATCAAATAACTTTTGCTAGGTACTAACTCAATAACAAACTTAATATCTCGATCTATCAGCATAACATCTCATATTTTGTGTAATGGTGTTTAAATATTTAATTATGATTTTATGAGATTTTGATTTTTTTGGATCTAAAAAAAGGGTTTTTCTATTTTTAGATTTATAAATAATTTATTTGAGAAAAATTAAAACTAAAATCATAATTTTTAACCTTATTTTCTATTGTGTAAATGCCTTTCTATTTTTAGTAATTAATTATTTCGAAAATTGGAAAATTTATTCTCATTGACATGTGGGACTAGACCCCACTTGTCATATCCTTCTTCAAGGAGCCCAGTAGCTGTGCATCTCTCTTCCCTCCATAGGGAGATTTTGGAGCTCAAAAATCGAAGCTGTTCTTCTCTGAATTCGTTGCAAATTCGTAGGTAAACTTATCTTGATACAACCAACCCATTTTTTTGGTCTAATCCCCTCTTTTTCATTTGGAATTTTTGTTCTTTTTTTTGGATGCAATCATGTTTGTGTTGGATCCTATCTCCTTGAGGCCTGCTGAGAATATTTAAGGAGAGCACTGGGATTGTCACTCCATGCTCAACCTGTTCCTCTGCTCATTTCTTGCTTCGATGCCCTCATTTGCTCGAAATGCTGTGAAGTCCTGAAGCCACCCCTAACGTCACCCAACATGCCCAAGTGACCTTCCCGATGCCTTGGAGCTTCTCTTGCTTAACTTTCTGTGTCATGTCATGTTCTCGCTTGTCGTGAGGGTAACCCCTCAAGCAATTTGAAGATCACCGCATCGTGCGTTCCAAATTTTAATGTGCTTCGAAGTTGTTCATCGTGTTTGTCGCCACCGTTGAGCTATTGTCAGCTGGTCGGCCAGCCTCCACTAGTGGGGAGCCACCCTTACCTACCACTACTAGTGGGGAGCTGCCTAGCCATGGCCTAGCCCTAGTGGCCTTACGCCATATTGTTGCCACGCGCTGCTCTATTGCTATTGGGTCAAGAGAACAAGTGTCTAGAGCAGGATGGAGGAGATATAAAAAAAGAAAAGAAAAGGAGAAAACAAATCCAAATTTCAAAATTCAGGTTGTTGACATTAGCACGAAATGGTAATTTGGATTTTTCTTTTAAAAGATAAATTTTCAGAATTTCATAAAATCATTATTCTCTTTTTCTTTGAATCTAATATTTTGTGACTCTATTCTCTTTCATGTGAACTCTGATTGAGGCAATTCAAAATTTTAAATTGAACTAAATTCAAGCTCATTGTTTTGATGAATTTTGCCTAATTTTTGGAGTTTGTTTTGTCTGAGTTGTGAATTTATTTTGAATCTCTGCATTCGTTTTATTGGACGTTGAAGTGCCAGGAGTTTACAAAGGTGAGGAGTTCACTTAAGTTCAAGGTCTAGATCAAGATCAGGAGCTATTCTAAGGCAAGTTGTGCTTTGAATCATGTTAAGCCTTGTTTTAAAAGATTATGTTGTTTGAAATTATTGCATGCTACTTTAATTATTAAATGTTTTATTTTTCTCAGAGTAGTTGTGCAGCCCTTTGCAACCATTCCAGCAAAGTAGACGTCGTTAGAAGCAATTGAGTTACAAGAAGACCTGACCAACAAAGAGCATCCGATCAAGATTCTGGATGTGATGGAGCTCATGATCAGAGACAAGTCTGTCCGCTTTTGCAGAGTTCAATGGAGTAATCACTCAGAGAGTGAACCAACCTGAGAGCGCGAGGAAGACCTGAAGGCAGAATTCCCAAACCTATTTTCTAGATAGCCCTAAATCTCAGGGTCGAGATTCTGTTAAGGGGGGAGGTTTGTAACATCCCAAATTTTTCCTTCTTGATTTAGTTAATAGTATTTTATTTCCATTTGTGAGTTTTGTGGATTTTCTAGATTTATTGGATTTTTCTGGAATTAAGTATATTAACCTTTTGCCTAAAACTAATTATATGTAGATAAATTTAAAATAAGGTTTTGCCAAAAATATTTTATTTATGTCCAGAATGTCTTAAAGTATTTTTGAGATTTTTTAGGATTTTTCCTAGTGTTCTCAGTTGCCCAAATAAATCAAAAGTATTCTCAATATTTATTTTAAAAGAAAAACCAAAAATATTTGTTGTGAACAATACTGGGCCGAAGCCCAGCATTGTGCACGCTCGGCCCTTGTGCAACGCAACGCAGCCCACCTTTTAGAAACTCACCCTCGACCGTTGGATCAAGATCTGAGGGTTCATCAAGCCGTGGAACCCTAGCAGCTAAGTGCCGTCAGATCAGCATCGCACGGTTGGGATTGGATCGGGCCGTTTCGGCCGTATCCAATCCGGATCGTCGATCTGTTGCGAGCCGTTGAGATCGTGTCAAGCTAGGACTTCTTCATGACCGTTCGATCAAGATCTAACGATTGTCTGTCGTCGTCTCGGATCAGGACTGGGAGTTCATCGCGGATTGGTTACCGCCGTGACCGTTGAGTTTCCAATGCCAGTACACATTGCTCGAGGGCTATTTAACGGCCCGACCCCCCCTTCTGAAGTTCCCCGTGAGCTGTCGCATCTTTCTGCACAAGCGTGCGCCTGTAGGGCCCCGTAGCGCCTGTGGTAGCCCGCCGGAGTCCGCAAGCCTTGCGTCGTGTTCTCGTCACCGCCGGGAGCTCCTTCCATCGTTCTGAGGCCGGTTCTAGATTCGTCTCATCATGTCGCGCCCGTTTTGCCATTTCGCGTCGCTGAGATCTCACCGCAATGCCGCAAGCCGTGTCGTCGTCTTCAAGTATGGTGAACTCACGCTATCGCGTCACCATCGTCAAGATCGAGCACTGTCAACTGTCGGATCTTCCACGAATGCCTCGGATCAAGCCAAGACTCTTCATTGAATAGTAAGCATCTCGGGTAATGATCACCGTTGGATCGAGGATAAACGATCGGATTTGCGTCGCATCATCATGTCTTCAGTAAACCCCATCGTCTCATGGGTACCGTCGGATCTAATCCAAGGGTCAAGATTTAGCTGTGTGGCCGATATCTATGACCGTTGGATCGAAGCTGAACGGTGCAAGATCTGATCGCATCAGGCATTGTTGGATCGGTACCATGCGGATCAGATCGTGTTTCGAGTCAGACCAATCAAAAGCTGACGCGTGTCATGCGACGTCATTGCTGACATCAGCAGGTGCATGGCACAGTGCCGTGGGTCTACGGTGAACCGATCCCACGGTGCACTGAGTCCACAGCATAGTGCCAAGTGCCACATGGCAGCGTCTGGTTGACTCGGATCCGATGCTGACATCAGCGTGACGCAATAAATTGTATTTTATTTTATAAAATAATTCGGTTAATTATTTGATTTTCAATTTTCTTATTTTTATGATTTTTGAATCTTCTGAGAGCTCGTTCTCCCTCATACCAACCCCGATTAAGGTGATTCAAATTTCTAAAATTTGTAAAATTGAGATCTATCTAATGGTGGTTTTTTTATTTTTGGAGTTAATTTGCTCTCTATTTTGGGTGTTTATTTGCTTTTCCTTTTCGATTCACGTAGACGTCGAAGTGTGTGACGCTTCAGAGGAGGATTCGACACCTCAAGACCAGATTCCGGATCAAGACCAGGAGCTTTACCAAAGCAAGTTGTGCTTTGATCATGTTGAACCCTTGTTTATAAATATGCTATTTTGTTTTACGATATTACATGCTATTTCATGTGTATAAATGTTTTCAACCAAAATTGGGAATTAGTTAATGTAACTTTTGATCTACACCCTACCTTGTTAATTATATGCCATGATCTATTTGTCACCCTAGATTGATTACTATAGTTGGTTAATAATAAAGTTAACATGGGATGGTTAGATCAGATTAGATTGCTTAGCCATGCCACGTCATCACATGTACTTGAATTTCTGATAATTAATCTTGACTAATGGAATATAGAACAATGTTATGAACTTGTGTGTCATATGTGGTCACACAAAGAGATTGAGTTATGGTGGCGGGGAGGTCACACAACAATGTTGATTTGTGGATAGCACGTGGTGCTTGGTAATCAACTGGGTTGGTAATCATTTAAATCAGAGCTAGTGGTAAGGGCAAGTGTGCTAGGGTGAGCCCAATGGGCTGAGGATATGTGGAGGTCTTGCTTTGATCAACCCTAAGGACTTAACCTTGCAAGCCTTTGACCTAAGTCAATCATGCAACCACATGTCTATTATGGGGCAGCCTAGCTGACTAATTTGCAATGTCTTAACTTAGATACTGCTTTGGTGGTGTGAGTACGGGTTCACGGAAGAACTCACATGGCGCAAGAAGGGGGCCCTGTTGTGGTGGTTTAGCCCATCAGTGTTGAAACCTCAGCGGACAGTACTGGGTTAAGGCGGGTCATTGTAAAGGCTTTGTTATGATCATTCGCATATGTGGTGCATGGTTGTATCATGTGGGTAAAGTGCATAACCTCTACAGAGTGTACAATCTATTCGAATAGCTGTGCTCGCGGCATTGAGCAATGCTTGGGAATTACAGTCAAGGGTTAGTTAATCAATTGGATAACTAAATGGGATGGCAGGTTGCCATGTGGATGACGAAACTTGACTTAGGATGGAAACTTGGTTTACTTGAGAATCATTGAATCTATTTATTACTATTATTTTTTTACTGTCTTTTCAATCTATGTAATGTATGTGTTCATAAATGCTGCTTAACTACAAATAAACCACATAGCCATTTCTTTAGAATAAGCCTTGCATATAGCCATGGTAGAAATGCATTCTATGCACAACTTGTGGAGTGCTTTTATACTCACCCTTGCCATCAACAACAAATCAACAGTGGAGGAATCATCGCCCTTGTTGGAGGTGGACTTCCAGGTGCATACGGGTCACTAGGCCATGACTTGTTAGTCGCTTGTGGTGTACTGATGAGTCATCTATGTCTTTTGCTATTTCTGCTACATTTATCTTAGTTTATTTCCAGTCTAGCCCTGCGTGGCTGAATAATGTAAGTGATTATAAGATCATACACTAGTTATATCAATAAATGGAGTCTTACTATTCTTATCGTTGTGTATGATGTGATGCTTACCGATGTTAAGCTGTGTGCACTAGCATTGATCCTGGGACTTGTGCGGTAAAACATAGTGGGTTTGAATTGGTGAATTCGGGTCCTGACAGAGGTGGTATCAGAGCATACTGACTATAGGTCTTGGCCCTAGCTAGCATGGTGGTGTCCTTGGAGTGTCCAAAACTATTTTCTAAAGAAAGAAACTAAATTGGATTAAGATAATACTCTTGACTCTTTTTATTCTCTGCTCCTCACCTTTGCTGAATTTTTATTTTCTCGTGGCCGTTTGAGAGTAGTGGACTTATCTATTTCTCTTTTGAATAGTTGAGGAGGCAGCAGACGCACAGAGAGCGTGAGGGGGGCTATGCAGCAGAGCTGTGGAGAGTTCTTCAGGTTTTGGGAGGCTTCACCAGACCCATGTGCTGAGGCAGAAACTAGATCGTCAATGGAGTAACAAGAGGAGTTATCTGCAGACTTTTGATCTATGCCAGAGACAACGAAAAAGCAAGTTAGCCCATCAACATCACAGTGAGGAGGACCACCTTTGAGATCGATATTCAGGAGGCATCTCGACTTGCCTTGAGGAGGATCTGCCACGACTATGCTCGCGAGCTCGACGGCACCGTGTTTCGACTTCACCCTTCAGGGCGAGCTTCATGGCAACAGAGGATCGAGGAGGAGGAGGACGCCACAGTTGTGCATATGGCACAGTTGGTAGCAGCACAGGAGGCCCACACCAGAGACACTGCTGCAGAGCTGAGGATGGTGTACGAGGCCCTCAGAGTCACAGAAGAGGAGCTATAGGATACCCGCATAGCTTTCACTAAGAGGATTATAGAGCTCGAGGAGGCACTACAGGAGGGTGGCCAGGCCGCACTAGCACAGCCAGATGTGGAAGAGGAAGAAGAAGATCCAGAAGAGGTTGAGTTCGAGCTAGAGGAGCAGGAGGTGCATCCAGCTGCAGGGCACCAGGATCAGTTCGCTCCAGCGCCAGCCCACCCACCGGTGTATGCACCGGGTCAGCCTCAGCCAGGGTGGCAGAGGAGTGAGAGTCTTAGGGTTATGTTGAGACTCAAGTGTTGAGTCACGTCAATAAGATAGCCTTACCCTTTGTAATAAGCGATAAGGTTGTATGGTTAGTTTGGTTCTTATTGTTTGCTGAGTGTGCAGTATATGTTGCATAGCTCGTAGGCTTTTGCAAGCAACCATACCAAGTTGTCGACGATCGGGATCGTCTTACCGCAAATGTGAAAACGGGGTTAGCGTGAATGAGGGACCTAGAAAGCGCTACGCTCAACGATGGATCAGACGTAGGTCGGTGATGAGGACATCACTTCCATGGATACAACCACATCTACACATCAATTTGAACCCGCTGCGATTATACAAGGACTGGTTACTCGAGCTCGCGCACGATAGTTTAATCATCAGGTGAATGCGTTCCTAAGCCTCCCCATTAGTGATAATATGAATGGGATGCTATTTAATTCTTGTGATGATCCTATTTTCCTTAGGAACCATGGAGAAGAACCTCCAAATGCCAAGCATAAAGCACAATCATCATATGGGCAAGTTGGACTTGGAATCAGTAAATTCGCGGGTTCGGCCTCCGCGACAGCATCAACTTCAAACGACCATAACTTTTGATTCCGGTGGTTTCTATAGGCCCATGAGTACACGTTTGAAAGATATCGGAGTCTACTTTCCAATGGATCCAGCCCCAATGCCAAATTCGTCTTGAACCAACAGGAAATCGTAGAAGAGTGTCGCAGGCCAGAAACTCCGGGTGCTACACCACCTTTTCTTTTGGGCCCAAAGCCCATGTAACCCTAGGGCTTCCTCCCACCTCCTGCCCATGAAGGCCCAAGTTGCATGGCTGCATGTTTAGTCCCATATTGCCTAGTGTTTAGTATCCACCTCCCTCGCTCCGCTATATAATAAAGGGAAAAGGCCACCGTAGAGATTTGGGTTTTGTTTATTTGATAATTTAGCAATTGCTACTATTTTGAGTCTTCCAGACGTGCTCAACAGCCGCCTAAGAAGCTCCTTATTTCAGAACCCCACATTATTAATCCTTCATCTTTATTTGCAATTTCAGATTGCCTTTACCTTTGTTCTTGCTTGTTCTTCGGTTGCATGCAGGAGTTGAACCTCGTGTTCAGGTTGATCGTGCCAACGGCAAGATCAATAACCCTCTGGAGTTGGTTTAGCGATTGCTAAGGTGCATCGTCGTCGTACGTTGTAGTCGGATCGTCAAAGTCAATTCCTCCAAATCGAAGTTATCACCCTCATCGAAAGATCGGGACCCAAAGTCACATCAGGTGGTATCAGAGCGCCAAGTTGCTCGGTGAGAGATTTAGAACCCAAGATTAGTTTTTGTTTTCTGTCCAAAATTGAAAAACCTCTACAAAAATTCAACCTTTAGATTGAATCTAGTATTTTAGTGAGTTTTGTTAGGTTTTGATCCATTAGAGTCCTTGTTTTAGTTGTTGATCGTTTTTCCTTCGCGTAGCTTTTATTCCAATCTATCCAGCTTTTGTTTTGTTCATAACTTTCGCATACGAGCTCCGATTCAAGTGTTTTTTCACTTTCCTGAAACCTTGGGACAAGCTCCACAAAAACCTAGTTGGGCACAAATTCTAATTCCATCCGAAAGGTTGTTTAATCTGGACATCAAATTCGGGAAGCAAGTTGCAATTGCAATCTAGGTCGGTTCGGTATTTTGATCATAACTCTCACATCCGAACTCCGATTAAGAAATTTTTATACTTTCCTGAATCCTTCAAGAGTCCTCTACAAAAATGTTTTTGGTTGTCCTTTGTGATTCGGACTCCTTCAAACCGAATTTGACTCGGATTCGGATTTGGTCAGATCGGTTGAATTTTGTTAAATCTGTGCACCTTAGTGTTTTGGCCATAACTTCTACATACAAGCTCCAAATTGTGTGTTTGAATACTTGTTTTAAAGACTAGAATAGTACCATCAATTTGTTACATTGTGAGTAAGCTTGATTCGGTCATTTCCATGCCTTAATTGTAGCAACAACCTTATTGCATAGTTCTGGCCAAATTTGGGTTTGTTTCTTCAATTTGTGTTCTAGCTTTGTTCCTTTGAGTTGGTTGAGTCCAGTAGCATCTACAACCATAAAATTCCAAAATATCAGTGCACATACCTTTGGGAACCAATTCATCCTTTGCGAATACTTTGATCCCAATTGAGACTAGCGATTTGAAATTGCTTGGGGCTGCCCCTTTTGATACGTTGCACTATCATCTCTTGTGATATCAAGTTAGGGATTCCAAAACTTTGCTCATACTAGTGCTGGCCGAAAGTCACCAAATAGAAAAAAAAGAGAAAGAAAGAGCCAAAAGGCCAAAAAAAAGAGAGAAAAGAAAAGAGAATAGTGGCCGGCAGCACTACATTGATCAAAACCCTAATTTGTGTTTGTTATTTTTAGATTGTGTAATTGTATTAAGTAGTGAGCAATCTTGTGCCCTTTTACCTTTTCTGAAGCAATTAGCTAGCGTCTCTCCATAACTTATGCAACACGAGTTTTCGTGCTGAAATTATTCTTATTTAGCTCATTCCATTGGTTGCATTAAGTTTCATTATCTTTGCATGTGTGTTGCCTTGAAATTCACTTATATCTTTGAGATCGGCAACTAGGGCTTGTGAATTCTAGTTTGGATCAATACTTATTATTACAATAACTAGAATTATCAGATTGCATAGGAAACAAATGAAGCCTACCTAGCTCCACATATTCTACCTCGTACATTTGTTCGGTCCCTTGGCAATCATTTTATCCAAGCTTGGGAGAACTTTTGACGCCGCCAATGGCCGACAACCCCTGCTGCACGGTAAGAACTTGTAAGAGGTTTGGTTAAAGTTTGAGAGTTGAGCGACTTGTTTAGCCACATCTAGTAGTTGCTAGGAAATTACATATAGCTGTGTTTTTCCTTGTTGTCTACTAATCATGACAGATCCACATGAAATGAGTTCACTTCAATTCAACCAAAGAATTTGTGACATGAACAACATGACGGCTTCATCTTCTACTCCTGAACACGCTAACCTCAAATTAACATTGCCTCCATATGCTGGAAACTTTGACCCTGAAGCATATATTGATTGGGAAATAGCGGTAGACAAACAATTTGGCATGTATAATTTGTCTGAAAATGAAAAGATTTGTTTTGCCGCTAATGTGCTTTCTGGGTATGCGTTAACATTATGGAAGCATGTTTGTAGAAAAGGAGAAAACACGAGAATTGGAATGATATGAAAAAATTATGAGACTTGAATTTGTTCTGAATATTATCTTTGAGTGTTTGGTTACTAAACTTCAATGCTTAAAACAAGGGGTAATATGTTAGAGAATACTATCATGAATTGCGAACTTGTTTGTTACGTTAGGTTTAGAAGAATCGATGAAGTTGTCCATTTAGGTTCATACATGGGCTTAATAAGGGTATTCAAGATATTCTTATTGATCAAACATATCGTTCTCTTTCAAAAATGTTGGAAAGTGCTTGTAGTATTGAATGTTTGAATGCACTATTAGCTTCACTTGAGGCGCCTGTTGTTGTACCACCTCTTGTGGCTAACATTTTGCAGACAAATGAGCACAAGCGAAAAGAGATTGAGATCGTGGAAGATGAGAAAGTCGAGCATGGGACAATCCCTTCGACTATGGAACGAGATATGGATACCCCGACACCTACAACAATGGATGAAAATTTAGGAGGTTTTGATGTTCCTACTTCTGAGGAGGGGACAAATGACCATGGTACAGATATGATTTTACAGCAAGAAAGGGAGCAAATTTGTGAGTATATTCCTGCTATACATAATTCTTGCGAACTACCACCTTCTGCAACAATTGTAGAACCATATGATGAATTGCATGCCTATAATTTTGATCATACGGTGCTAATTACGCAAAAGGAGGTGATAGTTAGAATATCCCCGACCACTATTTTGTGCTATATCATGTTGAATGAGCCTGTTAGTTTGACTTGTGCTATGGACAAGATTTCTGAAATTTCATCTCTTAAGTCTTTGTCTAGCACCTATGCCTACTGTTTTAAATTCAATTTAGTTGGTGAATATGGCATAAATGGCAAGTTTCTTGTTTATATAATATGCATACACTACAAGAAACAGGGAAAAATTCGTGGGCCAAAAACCCACGAATTTAGGCCAAAACCCACGAATTTAAGTTAAATTCGTGGGCAAACCGTCGAATTTAGTTCACGAATTTAACTTGACGAAATTAATCAATTAAATGCGTGGGTACCCACAAATTTAAATTAAATTCATGGGTTACTGAATAAACCCACGAATTTTACTGTTAAATTCGTGGGCTGAAAAAATGCACGAATTTTGTTAAATTCGTGGGTTTTAAGTGGTCCACGAATTTATCAGCCATTACACAAAAAATATATATATATCCTGGTGACTAACCACCCATCCAGCTTGTATTTCATTGATGTCAGCTCGATCATTATTTTGGTAATTTGATACCCAAATTGTTGCAGCAGTTACTAGCCCATTTTCCAAACCTGGAAAACTGTAAATAACATATATACGAACCGGATTTAACGTAAAAAACCCCTCCAATGCGAAGGGTAAAAAACCACGGGCACCGGCCGTCAAACTTCACAATTTTCAAGAGTGTTTACAAATCTCCAGAGAGATCAACTCGCGACGGCTTACATGATGAACATATATAAGGCAATGACCTTGGTCAAGAATAACAACGATCCGTATCAGCAGGGCTTCCGCCCCGCACAGGCGCCCTAGCACGGCTGGTCGGGGTGAGGCGCGGGTCAAGGCGTGAGGTGGTGACTGGTGATACTAGCGATCGAGCGAAGAAGACAAAGCAAGGTCAGGAGACGCGAAGAGAGAGAGAGGGAGAGGCGGTCGAGGTTAGCACAAAGAAATTAAATTGAGACTCTGCTGCCCACAAATTTACTTAAATTTGTGGGTATTTACGTAAATCGACAATTTAAATTATAAATTCGTGGGTATGTTTTTGGCCCATTTAATTTAATTAAATCGTGGGGTTTTTGTAAACCGATTTAATTTAAATATATAAATTAAATGCGTTTTTGTTTGGTAATTTAATTTAAAAAACCCACTTAATTTTTCACTGTTTCTTGTAGTGATAACTTGTGATAAACTTGCTGAATTGAAGCTTGCTATTTTGGGCAATTCTAGTTGTAAGCAACAACTTGTTTCATTTGCAGCTCCATCAAATTTTCCTAATAAGTGTGATACCCATAGTTTGCTGTCACATTGTTCGAATTTTAGTACATTAACTTGTATTACAAATCAGCATGTCGTAGTTGATACGTGGAAGCCCATTAAAATTGTGTCACCGTTATTGGAATGGTTCGATATTGCTTGTTTACAATTTGATGATATGAATGAGCCATGCTTGATGCCAGAACTTGTAGTTTTGCCCACAAAACATGTTATTGAACGCGGCTCACAAAACATGAGTTTTCTTTATCAAAAGTCAGGGATGGATATGTGCTTTACTTACATTTGCAAATCAAGTTGCAAACTAAATCATGTTAATTTTGATGCTATATGTTTCACTTATAACCACGAATCAACTTGTAGAATTGTGAGGAAAGGTTATTTTCTTAAATTTGATTTCTTCTTTTGTTGTAATGAAAATAGCCTGCCGTGAATCCAAAAGAACAATGAAATATGGGATATACACATATATGTTGTGTACACACTGTTCTTTTTGTTAGTTGTTTCTTTTCCAGCTTTTCCAAAACTGAGGATGGTTTTCCATCGAGGAGGGGAGGAAGCATCGAAGAGTGCTAGCGCTCATCAAGTCATTATATGCTGGAAAGAAGTGTTGAGCTATGTGGATAATATCAGATGTGCTAAAAGGTGAACTTGAGTCGAGGACGACTCAAATGCAAGAAGGGGAGGATGATGAGGACATCACTTCCATGGATACAACCACATCTACACATCAATTTGAACCTGCTGCGATTATACAAGGACTGGTTACTCGAGCTCACGCACGACAGTTTAATCATCAGGAGAATGCGTTCCTAAGCCTCCCCTTTAGTGATAATACGAATGGGATGCTATTTAATTATTGTGATGATCCTATTGTCCTTAGGAGCCAAGGAGAAGAACCTCCAAATGCCAAACATAAAGCACAATCATCATATGCGCAAGTTGGACTTGGAATCAGCAAATTCGCGGGTTCGGCCTCCACGACAGCATCAACTTCAAACGACCATAACTTTTGATTCCGGAGGTTTCTAGATGCCCATGAGTACACGTTTGAAAGATATCGGAGTCTACTTTCCAATGGATCCAGCCCCAATGCTAAATTCGTCTTGAACCAGCAGCAAATCGTAGAAGAGTGTCGCAGGCCAGAAACTCCGGGTGCTGCACCACCTTTTCTTTTGGGCCCAAAGCCCATGTAACCCTAGGGCTTCCTCCCACCTCCTGCCCATGAAGGCCCAAGTTGCATGGCTGCATGTTTAGTCCCATATTGCCTAGTGTTTAGTATCCACCTCCCTCGCTCCGCTATATAATAAAAGGGAATAGGCCACCGTAGAGATTTGGGTTTTGTTTATTTGATAATTTAGCCATTGCTACTATTTTGAGTCTTCCAGACGTGCTCAATAGCCACCTAAGAAGCTCCTTATTTCAGAACCCCACATTATCAATCCTTCATCTTTATTTGCAATTTCAGATTGCCTTTACCTTTGTTCTTGCTTGTTCTTCGGTTGCATGCAGGAATTGAACCTCGTGTTCAGGTTGATCGTGCCAACGGCAAGATCAATAACCCTCTGGAGTTGGTTTAGCGATTGCTAAGGCGCATCGTCGTCGTACGTTGTAGTCGGATCGTCAAAGTCAATTCCTCCAAATCGGAGTTATCACTCTCATCGAAAGATAGGGACCCAAAGTCACATCAGGTGGTATCAGAGCGCCAAGTTGCTCGGTGAGAGATTCAGTACCCTAGATTAGTTTTTGTTTTCTGTCCAAAATTGAAAAACCTCCACAAAAATTCAACCTTTAGATTCAATCTAGTATTTTAGTGAGTTTTGTTAGGTTTTGATCCATTAGAGTCCTTGTTTTAGTTGTTGATCGTTTTTCCTTCGCGTAGCTTTTATTCCAATCTATCCAGTTTTTGTTTTGTTCATAACTTTCGCATACGAGCTCCGATTCAAGTGTTTTTTCACTTTCCTGAAACCTTCGGACAAGCTCCACAAAAACCTAGTTGGGCACAAATTCTAATTCCATCAGAAAGGTTGTTTAATCTGGACATCAAATTCGGGAAGCAAGTTGCAATTGCAATCTAGGTCAGTTCGGTATTTTGATCATAACTCTCACATCCGAACTCCGATTAAGAAATTTTTATACTTTCCTGAATCCTTGAAGAGTCCTCTACAAAAATGTTTTTGAGTGTCCTTTGTGATTCGGACTCCTTCAAACCGAATTTGACTCGGATTCGGATTTGGTAAGATCGGCTGAATTTTGTAAAATATGTGCACCTTAGTGTTTTGGCCATAACTTCTACATACAAGCTCCAAATTGTGTGTTTGAATACTTGTTTTAAATACTAGAATAGTACCATCAATTTGTTACATTGTGAGTAAGCTTGATTCGGTCATTTCCATGCCTTAATTGTAGCAACAAACTTATTACATAGTTCTGGCCAAATTTGGGTTTGTTTCTTCAATTTGTGTTCTAGCTTTGTTCCTTTGAGTTGGTTGAGTCCAGTAGCATCTACAACCATAAAATTCCAAAATATCAGTGCACATACCTTTTGGAACCAATTCATCCTTTGCGAATACTTTGATCCCAATTGAGACTAGCGATTTGAAATTGCTTGGGGCTGCCCCTTTTGATACGTTGCACTATCATATCTCTTGTGATATCAAGTTAGGGATTCCAAAACTTTGCTCATACTAGTGCTGGCCGAAAGTCACCAAAAAGAAAAAAAAAAGAGAAAGAAAGAGCCAAAAGGACAAAAAAAAGAGAGAAAAGAAAAGAGAATAGTGGCCGGCAGCACTACATTGATCAAAACCCTAATTTGTGTTTGTTATTTTTAGATTGTGCAATTGTATTAAGTAGTGAGCAATCTTGTGCCCTTTTACCTTTTCTGAAGCAATTAGCTAGCGTCTCTCCATAACTTATGCAACACGAGTTTTCGTGCTGAAATTATTCTTATTTAGCTCATTCCATTGGTTGCATTAAGTTTCATTATCTTTGCATGTGTGTTGCCTTGAAATTCACTTATATCTTTGAGATCGGCAACTAGGGCTTGTGAATTCTAGTTTGGATCAATACTTATTATTACAATAACTAGAATTATCAGATTGCATAGGAAACAAATGAAGCCTACCTAGCTCCACATATTCTACCTCGTACGTTTGTTCGGTCCCTTGGCAATCATTTTATCCAAGCTTGGGAGAACTTTTGACGCCGCCAATGGCCGACAACCCCTGCTGCACGGTAAGAACTTGTAAGAGCTTTGGTTAAAGTTTGAGAGTTGAGCGACTTGTTTAGCCACATCTAGTTGTTGCTAGGAAATTACATATGGCTGTGTTTTTCCTTGTTGTCTACTAATCATGACAGATCCACTTGAAACGAGTTCACTTCGATTCAACCAAAGAATTTGTGACATGAACAACATGACGGCTTCATCTTCTACTCCTGAACACGCTAACCTCAAATTAACATTGCCTCCATATGCTGGAAACTTTGACCCTGAAGCATATATTGATTGGGAAATAGCGGTAGACAAACAATTTGGCATGTATAATTTGTCTGAAAATGAAAAGATTTGTTTTGCCGCTAATGTGCTTTCTGGGTATGCGTTAACATTATGGAAGCATGTTTGTAGAAAAGGAAGAAAACCTGAGAATTGGAATGATATGAAAAAAATTATGAGACTTGAATTTGTTCCTGGATATTATGCTGAGTGTTTGGTTACTAAACTTCAATGCTTAAAACAAGGGGGTAATACTGTTAGAGAATACTATCATGAATTGTGAACTTGTTTGTTACGTTGTGGTTTAGAAGAATCTAATGAAGTTGTCCAGTTTAGGTTCATACATGAGCTTAATAAGGGTATTCAAGATATTCTTATTGAACAAACATATCGTTCTCTTTCAAAAATGTTGGAAAGTGCTTGTAGTATTGAATGTTTGAATGCACGATTAGCTTCACTTGAGGCGCCTGTTGCTGTACCTCCTCTTGTGGCTAACATTTTGCAGACAAATGAGCACAAGCGAAAAGAGATTGAGAACGTGGAAGATGAGAAAGTCGAGCATAGGACAATCCCTTTGACTATGGAACGAGATATGGATACCCCGACACCTACAACAATGGATGAAAATTTAGGAGGTTTTGATGTTCCTACTTCTGAGGAGGAGACAAATGACCATGGTACAGATATGATTTTACAGCAAGAAAGGGAGCAAATTTGTGAGTATATTCCTGCTATACATAATTCTTGCGAACTACCACCTTCTGCAACAATTGTAGAACCATATGATGAATTGCATGCCTATAATTTTGATCATATGGTGCTAATTACACAAAAGGAGGTGATAGTTAGAATATCCCCGACCACTATTTTGTGCTATATCATGTTGAATGAGCCTGTTAGTTTGACTTGAGCTATGGACAAGATTTCTGAAATTTCATCTCTTAAGTCTTTGTCTAGCACCTATGCCTACTGTTTTAAATTCAATTTAGTTGGTGAATATGGCATAGATGGCAAGTTTCTTGTTTATAGAATATGCATACACTACAAGAAAAAGGGAAAAATTCGTGGGCCAAAAACCCACGAATTTAGGCCAAAATCCACGAATTTAAGTTAAATTCGTGGGCAAATCGTTGAATTTAGTTCACGAATTTAACTTGACGAAATTAATCAATTAAATGCGAGGGTACCCACAAATTTAAATTAAATTCATGGGTTACTGAAAAAACCCACAATTTAATCATTAAATTGTGAAATTTGAAAAAATGCACGAATTTTGTTAAATTCGTGGGTTTTAAGTGGCCCACGAATTTATCAGCCATTACACAAAATATATATATATATATCCTGGTGACTGACCACCCATCCAGCTTGTATTTCATTGATGTCAGCTCGATCATTATTTTGGTAATTTGATACCCAAATTATTGCAGCAGTTACTAGCCCATTTTCCAAACCTGGAAAACTGTAAATAACATATATACGAACCGTATTTAACGTAAAAAACCCCTCCAATGCGAAGGGTAAAAAACCACGGGCACCGGCCGTCAAACTTCACAATTTTCAAGAGTGTTTACAAATCTCCGGAGAGATCAACTCGTGACGGCTTACATGATGAACATATATAAGGAAATGACCTAGGTCAAGAATAACAACGATCCGTGCATCAGGGGCTTACCGCACCCCACAAAGCGCCCTTAGCACGGCTAGGCGGGGTGAGGCGCGGGTGTGTGGCGCGCTGGGTGACCGGTGCGGGCGATCGAGCGAAGAAGACAAAGCTAGGTCAGGAGACGCGAAGAGAGAGAGAGAGGGAGACGGGCGGTCCGGGGTTAGCACAGCAGTTAAATTCATGGGCTACGCGGCCCACAAATTTACTTAAATTCGTGGGTATTTTCGTAAACCGACGAATTTAAATTATAAATTCGTCGGTATGTTTTTGGCCCACGAATTTAATTAAATACGTGGGGTTTTTTGTAAACTGACGAATTTAAATATATAAATTCATGCGTTTTTGTTTGGCACACAAATTTAAAAAACCCACGAATTTTTCACTGTTTCTTGTAGTGATAACTTGTGATAAACTTGCTGAATTGAAGCTTGCTATTTTGGGCTATTCTAATTGTAAGCAACAACTTGTTTCATTTGCGGCTCCATCAAATGTTTCTAATAAGTGTGATACCCATAGTTTGCTGTCACATTGTTCGAATTTTAGTACATTAACTTGTATTACAAATCAGCATGTCGTAGTTGATGCGTGGAAGCCCATTAAAATTGTGTCACCGTTATTGGAATGGTTCGATATTGCTTGTTTACAATTTGATGATATGAATGAGCCATGCTTGATGCCAGAACTTGTAGTTTTGCCTACAAAACATGTTATTGAACGCGGCTCACAAAACATGAGTTTTCTTTATCAAAAGTCAGGGATGGATATGTGCTTTACTTACATTTGCAAATCAAGTTGCAAACTAAATCATGTTAATTTTGATGCTATTTGCTTCACTTATAACCACGAATCAACTTGCAAAATTGTGAGGAAAGGTTATTTTCTTAAATTTGATTTCTTCTTTTGTTGTAATGAAAATAGCCTGCCGTGAATCCAAAAGAACTATGAAATATGGGATATATACATATATGTTGTGTACACACTGTTCTTTTTTTAGTTGTTTCTTTTCCAGCTTTTCCAAAACCGAGGATGGTTTTCCTTCGAGGAGGGGAGGAAGCATCGAAGAGTGCTAGCGCTCATCAAGTCATTATATGCTGGAAAGAAGTGTTGAGCTATGTGGATAATATCAGATGTGCTAAAAGGTGAACTTGAGTCGAGGACGACTCAAATGCAAGAAGGGGAGGATGATGAGGACATCACTTCCATGGATACAACCACATCTACACATCAATTTGAACCCGCTGCGATTATACAAGGACTGGTTACTTGAGCTCGCGCACGACAGTTTAATCATCAGGTGAATGCGTTCCTAAGCCTCCCCATTAGTGATAATACGAATGGGATGCTATTTAATTCTTGTGATGATCCTATTGTCCTTAGGAACCAAGGAGAAGAACCTCCAAATGCCAAGCATAAAGCACAATCATCATATGCGCAAGTTGGACTTGGAATCAACAAATTCGCGGGTTCGGCCTCCGCGACAGCATCAACTTCAAACGACCATAACTTTTGATTTCGGAAGTTTCTAGAGGCCCATGAGTACACGTTTGAAAGATATCGGAGTCTACTTTCCAATGGATCCAGCCCCAATGCCAAATTCGTCCTGAACCAACAGGAAATCGCAGAAGAGTGTCGCGGGCCAGAAACTTCGGGTGCTGCGCCACCTTTTCTTTTGGGCCCAAATCACATGTAACCCTAGGGCTTCCTCCCACCTCCGGCCCATGAAGGCCCAAGTTGCATGGCTGCATGTTTAGTCCCATGTTGCCTAGTGTTTAGTATCCACCTCCCTCCCTCCGCTATATAATAAAGGGAATAGGCCACCGTAGAGACTTGGGTTTTATTTATTTGATAGTTTAGCCATTGCTACTATTTTGAGTCTTCCATACGTGCTCAACAGCCGCCTAAGAAGCTCCTTAATTGCCTTTACCTTTGTTCTTGCTTGTTCTTCGGTTGCATGCAGGAATTGAACCTCGTGTTCAGGTTGATCGTGCCAACGGCAAGATCAATAACCCTCTGGAGTTGGTTTAGCGATTGCTAAGGCACATCGTCGTCATACGTTGTAGTCGGATCGTCAAAGTCAATTCCTCCAAATCGAAGTTATCACTCTCATCGAAAGATCGGGACCCAAAGTCACATCGATCGGGCGGCGTCAACGCAAGAGACAAAGATTATCTTGTAATGACCCTACTCGATCTTCTCTGGCGGAGGAATTCACTAGTCGTGAGTACAGAGAGTTGACCGTGCGTTGACTTTTTCAGAAGTTTCTCAGTCCGTGACAGCTAGCCCCCGAGGCTCAAGGTCATGGCAAGAATTTGGGTCGACCTCGAGCCTCCCCATACAGACAGAGGGGACTGTTTTCTGGAACGTTCGAGCCCGAAGTCGAGGTCGGGCGGAGACCTACCGCCAGGCCTTGGCGATGTTACACCTGGCGCTCCTTGATCTTCAGGATTCTAGTACGGACATGATCGAACAGCGAAACTGTTCGCAACGCCTCTATCCCGCCGCGCAGCCCTTAACTGCACCTGTTGAATCACCGGACCGGCGCACCTTTTGAGATGCCCCAACCTCCGGCCTATAGCGCACCGAGTTTATAGAACTCGAGATCATCGCCACTTCGAAGAACTCTCGACTTCTTCGCAGTCTTCGCCTTCTAACTCCTCGCTCGAGCCCTTCTTCTTCCTCCGACCAAACTTTCCCTCAACCGCCATGGCAAAGCTCGGGAAGAGTTCCCTGACGGCGGCGAGGATGAGAGAGCTTGAGGGCTTGGGGCTGTTGGACCCGGCGACATGGCGGTTGCTGGACGGAGAGACCGAGCCGCAACCACGGGACGACGAGCTCGTCAGCACGGAGCACTACATGCTCTTCGGCCTGCGGACGCCGAAGAGCGACTTCCTAGCAGTCGTTCTCGCACAATGCGAGATCAAGCTTATCAATTTGGTACCCAATTCCATCCTCCTTCTTTCCGTCTTTTCTCACCTGTGTGAGGGGTTCCTTGGAATCCTTCCCACCCCCTCGCTTTTCTTCAGTTTCTTCTCCCTCTTCCGCACCAGGAAGGACCCCGTGGTCGGATGCCTCCACTTCCGGCTACGGACGGGGATCCCTTGGTCTTTCCCCCAAATGCGCCCTCGTGACTCCCTTGGCCCATGGACCGAGCGGTGGTTCTATTTGAAGCAGGGTGAAGATGGCGCGCGGGCGTTCGACGGTGCCCCCCTCAATGGGAAGAAGCAGACCCCAGAGGCGGGCGACCTGGAGGATGACCAAGAGGCCATCACCGCCATCCACATCTGCGCCTCGCGTGGCCTCACCGGGCAGGCCATTGCCAATGACTTCCTGAGGAGCCGGGTGTTCCCTCTGCGGAAGAGGGTGCACCCGTTCTTCGAGATCAAAGGTCGTGACGACCTCACCCGTGAGGGGATATCTGGTGAGTCATCCTGCCCTGAAGCTTGTGCCAGCTTAGATATTTGGGTTCCTTTGATGAGTTAATTTTTCCAGCAGCGCCGAAGGAATCTTGGATTGCCGCCCAAATGAGCGAGATGTTCGGGATGGAAGCTAACAACTACACCCTCGACGATCCTGTTCCGAGGAACGTGCTGCGCTAGAAAGCTGAGGTAAGCAGCCCTGGACCGAGCTTCTTAGCCCGCATACGCCTAGAGCCTTCTTTGATTATTTGGTGCACCTATAGGACAAGCTCGAATTGCTTGAGACGGCGAGAAAGATGTTGCCGCTGCCCAGGGTAGGCAAGGGTAAGAAGTCGGGCAAGAGGCCAGCCCCGGACGGAGCGAGCAGCAAAGGCCCGAAGAAGCCACATGTCGAATGGGGTGACCATACGATGGTTAGTACCCTTGGTCGAGCCCCCGAGCTCTTCGCTCGTGCTCCTTCACCTTTTGACTTAGATCTCTTCTTGCAGCAACAGAGTGCTACGGACGCAGCCAGGACCTCGACCGAGGGTCAGGACCCACCGCAGGCCTTGAGGACCAAGGCCCAAGGCTCCCGAGGAAGGGACTCCCCCTCACCTATGGGGCACCAAGGGCCTCGCCAGCCCCCCACAAAGCGGAGGCTGCAGACTCAGGTGCGTCCTAGGCCTCCTTCTCGCTTGGATTCACTTCTATCTTCTTAGCTTAGTAGCCTTCCTTTATCGCAGACCTTGAGCGCTCGAGCTCATTGCCTGCCCGTCCTGATGATGACTGTTGTCCAGGGCGAGTTTGAGTCCGACGAGGAGGAGTCCTCCTATATGCTGATGCCCCGCTAGCCCTCAAGCTGGGGGCGCACCCCCTCAGGCCCCCATAGTTGGGCCACAGTTGGGGAGTTCGACCAGGGGCTCGACGACCTGGTCGAGGACGACATCGAGCCCGCGGCCATTGAAGATGATGCCGCCGTCTCCATGGATGCTGAGGACGGCGCTGACCTGTTTGAGGCCGCCGAAGGGGATGGCACCGGGGACCCCCCAGCCACGACCGCCGAGACTGCCCCGACCGTGGCGGTTAGGACTCCCTGAACTACCAATCCTGAAGATGTTCCAGCCACGACGAGCACGGAGGACCGAGCCGTGGACCAGGCCAGGGCCACCGTAGTGGAGGGCGCTAAAGACCCTCCAACTGCGGGGGACAAGGCCGAAGCCACCACCGGGAACGAGGTTGGGGGCGGGTTGAGCCCCCTCGAAGAGGAAGCTCGAGGCGCGGCTGCCCACGACGGAGCACCCGAAGGCCTCACCCCCGAAGACCCAGCGAAAGCAGTGGGTGACACCGTCCCAGGAACGTCGGGCAGCAGTTCCGCTGCGTACTCCCGTGCAATCTTCGAGGGCCGTCTTACCCAGGTACTTGAGTCTCTTCGAACCTTGGCTCGGACTTTACCTTTTTCCTTCTTCTTTCTCTTTCTTCTGGTAAGTGCTGTGTTGACCCTTCGAGCCCCACAGGCCATCGACTCAGTCACCCAAGGGCTGCAAGGCCTTCAAACGCATGCCGACGCACTGAGGGCCTTGCTCGATGTGTTGGAGGCCCGGGAGACGGCGTGCTCCAAGCTCGTGGAGGACCTGCAAGCCGAGCGGGAGGAGGCCGCGCAAAAGGCGGCAGATGACTCCAACGAGATCGCCGGCCTTCGCAAGGTGGTGAAGACGCTCGAGGCTTCCCACAAGTCCGAGCTGGAGTGGTCCATCGCCTCGGAGCGGGACCACACGTACAAGGCCATCGAGGATGAGCGTGCGAGGTCGGCCAAGGCTCTCGAGGCCGAGCGAGCCAAGGCCGAAGAACTAAGCAAGGCCGTTGTGGACCAAGCAGCCACCGCGTCGAGGACCTCCCCTGAGCTCGAGGCCAAGGTTCAAGAGCTCGAGGAGAAGCTGGGTCGGGCAAGCAGGACGGCCAAGAGTGCCTTGTCCCAACTTCAAGAAAAATGACGCCGCGCCGCCGAAACCTCTACCGAAGCCCTCTGACTCCAGGGTGAGCTCTCGACCTTAAGGGCCAAGGTCACCGAGCTCGAGCAGGAGAAGCTCACGTGCGAGATGGCCGATTTGTAAAGAGGGTTAGATTTCCTGTAAGCAAGACCTTTTGTAAGACAAAAAAGGTTTAATGGAATGACATTATTTTAGCAAGAATAGTTTAATGTCTTGGTTTGATTTATCATTTCTCGATCAAGAGATTTTTCCCTAATCGTGCACTTAGCCTCTTCTGGTTGTGGTATATCTCGTCCAGCCCCCGTTGGGCTCAAGGTCGAGCGACGCCGGCCTTGAGCGCAAGTTAGAAACCTGTAGAGACCAAGACCTGCAAGATCGGGGAAAAAACACATAGGGAGCATAACATAGGCGCACGAGGAAAGACTTAGGCTTTAGAGTGTTAGGATCGTTTCTAGGCCAAGCCTCTCGAGTCCCGATAACTATTTGCGCCTTGCTCGTTAGGCCCGGCCATGGGCTTAATTCGAACCCAGGCGCAGAGGGAGTGTTGATGTGAAGAGATTCGGCTTACAATCAACTCGACCACTAGGGGTGAATGTTTAAGCTCCCGGCACCAGGGCCTATAGCAAGTGTGCTCGCTCGTAGGCCGGACTCAAAGAAGCCCCGAATTCGGGCCAACAGAAAATATAGAATGTAGAAAAAGGGCGTGAAGACCAAACATGAAAAATGAACAACAACTGCTTTATTGAAATCTGAGGTAAAGGGTTACACATAGAATTTTCGAAGCTGGTCAATGTTCCACGAGCTAGAGAGCTCTCTGCCATCGGGCAACGCCAGTCGGTAAGCCCTCGTGCGATCTGTTGAAATAACTCTATAGGGGCCCTCCCACAGCGGGGATAACTTGTTGGTATTGGACGGAGCCTGAATCCGTCTCAGGGCTAAGTCCCCAACAAGGAGCTCCCTAGGTCATACCGATCAAGATGCGTGTCTGCGAAGAGCTTGCAGGTAGTGCACCGATCGTAGCAGTGCACGACATCTTACTTCTTCCGCCAGGGTAAGGTCAAGGGACCGCTCTTGCTCGAAGTCGATCTGGTCGACCAAGCTGACCCTGGCGGAGCCCAGCGTGACCTCTGGAGGCAGGACGGCTTCGGTACCGAACACGAGCCGGAAGGGTGTGGACCACGTTGCTCGGCTGACTGTGGTACGAATAGACCATAAGACGGTGGGAAGTTCATCCACCCAGGTCTGGCCGTGTCGTTCGAGCTCATCCGATACTTGCTTCTTGACACCTTGAACAATTTGTCCGTTGGTGCACTCCACTGCTCCATTGCTTTGCGGGTGGGCCACCGAAGCATAGCATACTTTGGTGCCGATGTCTTCGCAGTACTCTTGGAACAGCTCACTTGTAAATTGTGTCCCATTGTCAGTGATGATTCTGCATGGAACCCCATACCTGGTGACTACGAACAAGCGGAAGAACTTGACCGCCGCGCGAGCCATGACGGTCGAGACGGGTTCGGCTTCGTTCCATTTGGTGAAGGTATTGATGGCGACGAACAAAAACTTCTTCCCCCCGGTCGCCTGTGGGAAGGGGCCGAGGACGTCCAATCCCCAGGTCGAGAAAGGCCAAGCTAGTGGGATGGTCTCAAGCGCGTAGGCGGGCTGATGCGACTTCCAGGCATGGAACTGGCAGGCTCGGCAGGAGCGGACGATGTTGCGAGCGTCCTGGAGTGCTGTTGGCCAGTAGAACCCCATGCGAAAAGCTTTCCTGACCATGGTCCTGAAAGAAGAATATGCTCCACAGAGACCTGAATGAATGTCGTTTAACAGGTACTTACCCTCCTCTGTGGTAACGCACTTCGTCAGGATGCCTGATACATTCCGACGAAAAAGCTTGCCATCTACGAGCCTGTACGAGCTCGCCTGGCGCTTGACCCTGCCCCTTTCCGCAGGATCGGTCGGAAGCTCTCCCCTCACTAGGAAATTATGGATTGGCTCGGCCCACGAGGGAGTACCTTCGATGAAGGCGACCGAGGCCCCTTGGTCGGAGATTGAAGGCGACGCCAGGGTCTCCAGGATCACATCTGGTGGGACCGTGTCGTCGTACGACCTGAGCTTGGAGAGGAAGTCCACGTCGGAGTTGTCCTTCCGCGCCACATGCGTGATCTCTAGGTTTTGAAACCACTTCTCCATCTTGCGTGCCTCGGTGAGGTATTTGGCCATGGAATCCTCCAAGCACTGATAGCCCTTATTGAACTGGTTGACGACGAGCTGTGAATCGCCCTTGATGACCAATCGGCGAACACCTAGCGCCTTGCAGGCTCAGAGCCCCGCTAGAAGAGCCTCGTACTCTGCTGCGTTATTTGTCGCCGGGAATCCAAAATGAATCACATACCTCAGCTTGTTGCCCTACGGGGTGAGGATGAGGATCCCAGCCCCTGAGCGTTTGAAGGACCTTGAACCGTCAAAGTACATGACACAGGGTTTCTCCTCCCCGACCTCGAGCTCGGGAGCTGGCTGCAATGTCTGCTCGACCACGAAGTCAGCAAGCACCTGCGACTTGATGGCCGTGCGCGCCACGAACTAGAGGTCGAAGACGGCCAATTCCATGGCCCACTTGGCAATGCGGCCTCCAGCCTCTGGATTCCTCAAGATCTCCCCGAGCGGATAGTTGCTCGGGACGACCACGGAGTAAGCCTGGAAATATTGCCGAAGCTTGCGCGAAGCCATGAGGAGGGCGTACAGTAATTTCTGAACCTGGGGGTAGCGCTCCTTTGGCCCGTGGAGGACCTCGCTGACGTAGTAGATCAGGTGCTGCCGTGCATCCCGCTCAGCCACCAGGACAGCGCTGACAGCCTGGGTGGTGGCCGCGAGGTAAAGCAGCATTTTTTCGCCTGGCTGCGGGGTCGTGAGCAAGGGTGGGCTTGATAAGTATTCCTTTAACTCGTCGAACTTCGGTGAACCTTGCTTGTAAGGCCTTGAGGGCAACCATGCTCGCGAGCCTCGAGATGAACCGGCCGAGGTGAGGCATTGCACCTGCCTTACCGAACTCGGGGGGGCATCTTTTCTATCACCTCGATCTTCTCTGGGTTCGGGCCGACCCCCGAGCCCCCGATCATGTAGCCAAGCACCTTCCCAGAAGCAGCGCCAAACACGCATTTCTCCGGATTAAGCTTGATCTTATGCTTGTTCAGGTTGGCGAAGGTCTCCCCAAGGTCTTGAACGTGGTTGGCCCCGGCGGAGCTCTTGACGATGATGTCATCCACATAGACCTCGAGGTTGCGGTCGATCTGAGGCTCGAATGTCTTGGTCATTAGGCGCTGGAAGGTCACGCCGGCGTTGCGGAGACCAAATGACATGGTCGTGTAGCAGTAGGTCCTGAACGGTGTGATGAACGACGTCTTGCTTTCGTCGTCAATAGCCAGCTTGATCTGGTGGTACCCAGAGTAGGCGTCCAGGAAACTTAGCAGCTTGGTATTCGCCGTGGAGTCGATAATCTGGTCGATGCGCGGGAGAGGGAAATTGTCCTTCGGGCATGCCGAGTTCAACCCCGTGTGATCCACGCACATCCTCCACTTCCCGCCTTTCTTCTGCACTATGACGGGATTAGCCAACCATTCGGAGTAATCAATCTCATGAATGAAGCCGGCCTTCAACAGCTTGTCGAGATTCTCCTTGATTATGGTGACCTTTTCGGGGGAGAAACGTCGCAGTTTCTAGCGCACGGGCCGGCAGCCGAGCCGCACTTGTAGTTTGTGCTCGACCACCTCCCTCGGGACACCCGGCATATCTGCCGGCTCCCAAGCAAATATGTCTTTGTTGGCGCGGAGGAAGGTGACGAGCTCAAGTTCCTATTTGGAACTCAGCTTGGCCGAGACGTGGACGCACTTGGATGAGTCCCCCTCCACGAGCTGCATAGCCTTCGTTGCCCCGCCGGGTTGGATGACCGCCTTCTAGTGGGCGACCTTCACAGTCGCGTCAGGGCCCTGCTGAGGTAGCATACTGGCGAGGGCTAAGGCCTGGGTCTTGTAGCCGTGTGCCGCCTTGAGGTCACCCCGCACGGTGATGATGACGCCAGGTCCTGGGAGCTTCATGCAGCGGTGGCCGTAGTGGTTGGCGCCATGAACTTGACCAGGGCCGGACGCCCTAGGATGGCGTTGTAGGGTAGATCACCCTTGACCACCTCAAAGGTGACCAGCTCGGTGCGGAAGTTGTCCAAGGCACCGAAGGTGACGAGCAGGACCACCTATCCCAGAGGGGTGGTCGAGCTTCCGGGAACGATTCCAAAGAACGGAATCACGATGTTCTTGACCTTCGACTGAGGTATCTGCATCCGGTCGAGTGCGCTAGCCAACAGTAGGTTTAGGGAACTACCCCCATCAACCATGACCCGCCCGACAAAGGTATTACTAATGGTCGGGGTCACAACCAAGGCGGTCTTGAGATCCTTGGACATACCTTGGGGGCATCCTCCGGCGTGAAGGTGATCGTTGCCCCGGCCCATTTGCATGGCTGGTCCGCGGGCTTCCCAACGGTGGCCTGGTAGACCATGCGCGTGCCGTCCTTAATCTCGCGCCGGGACTGATATGCCGACGAGCCGCCGAAGATGACGTCGATCCGGCGGTCACCCTGCTGGAAATCCAGGTCGAGGTCGGCCTGGTCCTCTCCGGTGTTTACCCATTCGGGCTGGTCTCCCTCTTTCGGGAGAATGGGCATCTCTCCATGCCCATCGTAGAAGGCCTCTAGCTTGTTCTGTCAGGCCCGGCAGCCTCGCAGGTCGTGGCCCGGAGTCCTGTGGAACAGACAAAACTTGCCTTCGTCGAACCGAGGTCGCCCCTTAGGACATTGTGGGCGGTCGTCGGCCTACTGCGACCCAGACCGGCGATCCTCCTGCCGAGGTCAGCGCGGCGCCTGCTAAGGTCGTGGCCGATTTTGCTGGGGACAGAGCCCCTCCTGGGCCGAATCCCGCACCTCCATGACCTCGCGGTGACCTCTTCCGCTTCTTGGCGGCCGAGCCTTAGTCGGTACTCTTGGCGTTGGTGGGGCCAGCCTTGCTCGAATTGACACCAAGCTTACCTTGGTTGTAGCAGCGCTTCCAGCGGACCGCGTCGTCCGCGTCTGCGTAGCGCTGTGCCATGCGAAATAGCTTGCCGACGGTGAGCCTTGTCATAATCTCCAGGTCTTCGGTGAGGCGCTGGTCGCGAACGCTAAACTTGAAGGCCTTGATCACGGCCTCGTCGGAGACACTTGGGATCAGGTTCCTAGTGCGGATGAACCACCGCATGAAGTCGCGGAGAGGTCATTCTTCCCCTGGATCACTCAGTCTAGGTCCTTCTCCCTACCGGGCAGCTCGTAACAGCTCTGGAAGTTTGAACGGAGGGCGCTCTAAATTTGGCGCCACGAGCAGAAGGTACCTGGCTTCTGGTTGAAGAGCCAGGTGAGGGCAGCACCGTCCAAGACGATGGGGAGGTAATTAGCCATCACGTACTCATCTCCCCCGCAGCCAAGATAGAAGTGGTGTAGATCGATAGAAACTTGTCGGGGTTCTTCGTTCCGTCGAACCGCTCAATTAGGGCGGGCTTGAAACGAGCCAGCCAGCGCACCCGTCGAAGGTCATCGGAGTACGCCGTGCAGCCGTAAGCTGGGACAGGAGCGCACCTGGGGAGGTGCTCGCTGCTGCTGGAGTCAGACTCCCGATCGCCCTGGCGCTCTACCCTATGACCTCGACGGCCGCGGCGGTGGGCCCGAGCATCGCCTGGGAGGTATTGCAGGCACTCGTGGACCCAGCGACGCCTCGGGGGAACGTCAGGAGAAAGGCCTGACGTGCCGCTGCTGGAGCAGGAGCCGTCGTAAGCCGGTCGTCGGCGCACACCGTCCGGAGTCGTACTCAGGGAACGACGGCGAGGCGGTGTACGGGACAAACCTCGGGATTGCCGGCGCGCTGGAGACTAGCGGGGACGCTGGCGCCTACGTGAGGAGCTGCCATCGCTCCTCAGGGACCGGGACCCAGAAGGATGGCCCTGGTGCTGTGAGCGCACAGCCTCGGTAGCGGCCTTATCAAGCTCATCGATGAGAGCTCGACCAAAAAGACCCGACCTTGGACGGGCGGGGTCAGTCATGACTCGGGCGATCGCACGGAGGCGCTCACTCGATTGAGGGAGCTTGGAACGACCTGACGACGTTCCAACCTTCTCGCGCTCCTCCCGCCAGAGGGCAGTTACGGCCTGGTTGATGGCGACTTGTGCCATCCGGCGAGCGTCTTCAGGGGTGTTCGGGCTGTGCTCCCCCTCCTCCACGCTCGTGCCATGACTAGCGGCCATGAGAACAAGCCGATTGTGCAGCGGCGGAGAGGGGGAGAACAGGGACGTGGAGCTTCCATGCTCGAGGACGGCGTTGGATCCCAAGCTCGCGGAATGTGCTGTTGCGGAGGATGCCATACCTCGAAAATCTTGAACTTCTTCCGGATGAGCGAAGCTTTCGGGCCCCACGGTGGGCGCCAGCTGACGACGATCGGAATCGCCTGACCGCAAATGTGAAAATGGGGTTAGTGTGATTGAGGGACCCAGAAAGCGCTATGCTCAACGATGGATCAGATGTAGATCAGGGCGAGGCGTCAACGTTCAAGAGACAGCATATTATTCTGGTTCGAGCCCCCACGAGGGTAACAGCCCTACTCCAGTCTTCTCCTAAGGCGGAGGAATTCACTAGTTGTGAGTACAGAGAGTGGATTACAGCTCGGGCTTGAGCGTTTGGGTTGTGTCTACTGGTCTATTGCTAGTGCGCTGATGTCGTGTGTCCTTCTGCCGCTCTGCTTCAAGGGATTTTATACCCCTCCCAGTCGTTACAAGAAACGACCGAGAGAGATTCCCGGGGAAGTGCATGGCGTGCAATGAAGACGTGCTGCAACCGTCCCAGATCTGACGCCCACATCCGCCTTAACTCTGGGATCTTCGGTCTTGGTAACCGCCGAGTAAACGCACGCCCCCGAGCCAAGGTCGAGGTCGTGCGGGGACGGAACCCACCACTGCCCAAGCTCGAGGTCGTGCGGGAATCAGCGTTGCTTAGATCATGGTCGAGGCCCCTTGCTGCAATGTCCCGAGCTGGGGACCCTGTTAACCGTGCGTTGACTTTGTCAGAAGTTTCTCAGTCCCCGACACAAGTATATTTAATAAAGTTATTTAAGTTTGGGTTTAACCTATTTCCCCCGCCTTAGAAATTCTTGCATCTTATCTATGCTACTTCTACCTTTCCTAACCCAAGAAGCAATCAGCAGATGGTGAACACTCGTGGAAACAATGGAGCTTTAGGAAGTGGCCTTCACCCGAGTAGCAATACCAATAATGAAGTACCACCGCAGCCAGCACCACCAGTGGATATGTAGAACTTGGGAGCTTTCCTCGCAGTGCAGACTCAGCTTATGCAGGCAATGATGCAGCAGATGCAGAGTGTGACCAACTAGGCTGCAGTCAACAACAATACTCAGCATGGCAGCAATGGGCCACATCCTTACTCCAAGTTATCAGATTTCATGAGGACCCGTCCACCAACATTTTCAGACAATGTCAATCCCTTAGAAGCCAATGACTAGTTGAGGACCATTGAAAGGAAGCTGCACATCACACAGGGTGAAGGCAATGAGAAGGTGTTGTATGCTTCGCATCAGCTAGAGTGAACTGCAGCAGAATGGTGGGAGAAATATTGTGCCTCGCATGAAGCCCCACAGGAGATCACCTGGGAAGAATTCTCAGCTGCTTTTCGCCAGCACCATGTGCCAGAAGGAATGATGGACCTGAAAAAGGAAGAGTTCAGGGCTCTGAAGCAAGGAAGCTAGTCAGTGGTAGAGTACCTGAACAAGTTCACTCAGTTCGCACATTATGCTCCTGAGGATGTGGCTACCGACAAGGCTAGGCAGTCTCATTTCCTTAAAGGCCTAAACTCTGGATTGCAAGTGGGATTGATTACCCATAATTCCCAAGACTTTCAGGAGTTGGTCAACAAGGCCTTAATCCTAGAGGACAAGCACAAGGAGTTGGGTGAAGACCGCAAGCGCAGGATGGCTAACCAAGCAGGGTGGCCTAATCAGTTTAGATTAAGGATGTCTCCCCAATAGTTTGCTAGAATTCAGCCGTAGTTGCTAGGGAAGGCACCAACCCTGGCACCTCGCCCCACTAACCAGAATTTTTAGACACCAGCGCTAGGGAGCAATGCACCGGCAGGAAGTCAATAGTCCGTTGCCAGAAGATGCTACTCTTACAATGAGCCAGGACACTTCGCCAACAAGTGTCCGAAGAGAGGAGGAATTACCCCAGTCCGTTTCAACTTGGGCACTACTCCAGCCAAGGCGCCAGTGACAGGAGGAAACCGAGTGCCAGTGCAGGCAAGATCATCGCCTTAGTCAACAGTGTGTGGAAGAATCAACCACACCACTGCAGATGAAGCTCAAGAGGCACCAGACGTCGTATTGGGTAAGTTCTTGGTTAACTCAATACCAGCTACAGTTTTATTCAATTCTGGAGCTTTGCATTCGTTTGTTTCTCGGAGTTTTGCATTGAAGAATGGATTTGCTATTAAGAATCTAAAATGTGTGCTTTTAGTCCAAGCCCTAGGATCTGAACTTCGGTCTAGCCTTGGGTGTTTGGGAGTTAAGATGCTTATGAATGGGATAGAGTTCCTAGCAAATATTATCATGTTAGATACCCAAACCTTGGATGTCATCTTAGGAATGGATTGGCTGTCCAAGCATAAGGTTGTTTTGGATTGTGGCTAAAGGATGGCATCCCTAGAAAGCCCTAGTGGCAAGAAAGTGGAAATTCGTGCAACCGTAGTTCGCGATGGTTAGTTAATGGTCAATACCAGGCATGACACTAGATCGGGATATCGAGTTTGTCATTGAGTTAGTACCTAGAACAACACCGATAGCAAAGAGGCCTATCGGATACCAACCGATGAGCTAGTCGAGATGAAGAAGCAGATTGAAGAATTGCTTGAGAAAGGATTCATTCGACCAAGTTCTTCCCCGTGGCGAGCGCCAGTTTTGTTTGTCAGGAAGAAAGATGGAAGTTTAAGAATGTGCATTGATTATCGTGCACTTAATGAAGTGACAATCAAGAACAAGTATCCCTTGCCCAGGATTGATGATTTGTTTGATCAATTGAGAGGAGAAGGAGTTTTCTCCAAAATAGATCTCCGATCAGGATATCATCAGCTGAGGATCCGAGTAGAAGATATTCCGAAGATTGCATTCTCTACCCACTATGGGCATTATAAGTTCATAGTTATGTCTTTTGGACTGACAAATGCCCTGCATACTTCAGGAACATGATGAATAAGGTATTCATGGAATATTTGGATAAATTTGTGGTGGTCTTTATAGATGACATCCTTGTGTACTCCAAGACAGAAGAAGAGTATGTAGAGCACTTGAGATTGGTTTTGGAGAGGTTGTGAGAGCAGCAGTTGTATGCCAAATTCAGCAAATGCGATTTTTGGAAAGAGAAGGTGCAATTCCTCAGCCATGTGATGACCGCTAAAGGAGTCACTGTGGATCCAAGCAAAGTAGAACCTGTGTTGCATTGGGAGCAACCGAAGATAGTTACCTAGGTCCATAGTTTTCTGGGAATGGCGGGATATTACCGTCGGTTCACAGAAGGATTTTCAACGATTGCGAGACCTTTTACGCAATTGTTGAAGAAAGAGAAAAGGTTTTCATGGACGCCAGACTACGAGAAAAGTTTTTAGGAGCTAAAGAAGCAGTTAACATCTACTCCTGTATTGATATTGCCAGAAGTGCAAAGTAGTTTTGACATTTATTGCGATGACTCAAGGCAGGGTCTTGGTTGTGTGTTAATGCAGAATGGCAAGGTAGTGGCCTATGCATCAAGGCAGTTGAGGCCGCATGAAGGGAAATATCCAACGCATGATCTAGAGTTAGCTGCCATAGTGCATGCTCTGAAGATATGGAGTCATTATCTCATTGGAAATAGATGTGAGATATATACGGACCATAAGAGTTTGAAGTATATATTCACCCAATCAGATCTCAATATGAGGCAAAGAAGATGGCTGGAATTGATTAAAGATTATAATGTTGGAATTCATTACCATCTGGGAAAAGCTAATGTCGTAGCCGACGCCTTGAGTCATAAAAGCCACAGTATAAATATGATGGTAGCAAGCGATCAACTGGAGTTGTGTGAAGAATTTCAGAGGTTGAGATTAGAAGTTGTGCCATAACGTTTTGTAGCTACTTTGGAAGTAAAGCCAACCCTTGAGGATCAAATCAGGAATGGGCAGAGTAAAGATGAGAAAATCAACAAGATCAAGTCTAAGAAAGAAAAAGGTTTAGCGGACGATTTCACAGTGGATGAGCAAGGCACCCTGTGGTTCAAAGGTCAAATTTGTGTACTGAGCTTAAGTAACTGATTCTTGAGGAAGCTCATGATTCTAAATACTCAATTCATCCTGGAAGTGCCAAGATGTATCAAGACCTTAAAGGAAGATTTTGGTGGCCAAACATTAAGCGTGAAGTAGCAAAGCACGTTGCATTGTGCAATGTGTTCCAAAGAGTAAAAGCTATAAACCAAAAGCCCGCTGGTTGTTGCAAGCACTGAAGATTCCAGAATGGAAGTGGGAAGAAATCAGAATGGATTTTATTACCGGTTTACCAAAGACTCAGAGAGGCTATGATTCGATATGGGTCATCATTGATCGATTGACCAAAGTTGCTCACTTCATCCAGGTGAAGACAACCTATTCAGGAGATTGATTGGTAGAATTATATACGTCAAGGATTGTGTGTTTGCATGGTGTGCATAAGGAAATTGTGTCAGATCGAGGTACCTAGTTTACTTCAAGGTTTTCGAACAAGCTGCATGAAGTAGAGGGGACTCGTTTAAATTTTAGCACAGCGTATCATCCTCAGACAGATGGCTAGACAGAAAAAGTTAATCAGATTCTGGGAGATATGTTGAGAGCTTGTGCGTTAGATTACGCTACGTCTTGGGATAAATGCTTGCCATATGTTGAATTCAGTTATAACAATAGTTATCAGGCTAACTTGCAAATGTCACCATTCGAAGCTTTATATGGTCGTGCCTACCGTACCTTGTTGAATTGGAATGAAGCGGGAGAACGTTCGGTGTTTGGGCCTGAGATTCTCAAGGAGGCTGAAGAGCAAGTTGCCATGATCAGGGAAAGGCTGAAAACAACGCAGTCAAGGTAGAAGAGCTACGTTGACAACCATCGCCGTGATTTGAGCTTTGAGCCCAATGATTTTGTGTATCTCCGAGTTACTCCCCTTAAAAGTGTAAAAAGATTTCATACCAAGGGAAAGCTTGTACCCAGGTTCGTTGGACCATTCAAAATCTTAAGTCATCGAGGAGAGGTTGCTTATCAGTTGGAGTTGCCATAGTCATTGGCAGGAGTGAATGACGTGTTTCATGTGTCACAGCTCAAGAAGTGTCTTAGAGTGCCAGCAGAGCAGACGTCGTTAGAAGCAATTGAGTTGCAAGAAGACTTGACCTACAAAGAGCATCTGATCAAGATTCTGGATGTGATGGAACGCAGGACCAGAGACAAGTCTATCTGCTTTTGTATAGTTCAATGGAGCAATCACTCAGAGAGTGAAGCAACTTGGGAGCGCGAGGAAGACCTGAAGGCAGAATTCCCAATCCTATTTTCTAGATAGCCTTGAATCTCGGGGTCGAGATTCTGTTAAGGGGGGAGGTTTGTAACATCCTAAATTTTGCCTTCTTGATTTAGTTAATAGTGTTTTATTGCCATTTGTGATTTTTATGGATTTTTTGGATTTTTCTAGAATTTATTTGAATGACTTTAAATTAAGTATATTAACCTTTTGCCTAAAACTAATTATATGTAGATAAATTTAAAATAAGGTTTTGTCAAAAATATTTTATTTGGGTTCAGAATGTCTCAAAGTATTTTTGAGATTTTTTTGGGATTTTTCCTGGTGTTCTCATTCGCCCAAATAAAGAAAAAGTATTTTCAATATTATTTAAAAGAAAAACCAGAAATATTCGTTGTGAACAGTACTAGGCCGAAGCCCAGCACTGTGCACGCTCGGCTCGTGTGCAGCGCAGCCCACCTTCTAGAAACTCACCCTCGACCGTTGGATCATGATCTGAGGGTCTTCATCAAGCCGCGGAACCCTAGCCGCTAAGCGCCGTCGGATCAGCATCGCACGGCTGGGATTGGATCATGTCGTTTTGGCCGTATCTGATCTAGATCGTCGATCTGTTGTTAGCCATTGAGATCGTGTCAAGCCAAGACTTCTTCGTGACCGTTCGATCAAGATATAACGACTATCCATCGTCGTCTCGGATCAGGAGTGGAAGTTCATCGCGGATTCATTTCCGCAATGACCATTGAGTTTCCAAAGTCAGTACGCGCTACTTGAGGGCTATTTAAGGGCCCGACCCCCCTTCCGAGGTTCTCCGTGAGCTGCCGCATCTTTCTGTCCAAGCGCCACCGCCTGTAGAGTCTCGTAGTGCCCATGGTAGCCAGCCGGAGTCCGCAAGTCTTACGTCATGTTCTCATCGCCGTCGGGAGCTCCTTCTGCCGTTCTGAGGCCCGTTTTAGATTCGTCTCATTGTGCCGCGCCCGTTCCACGTCGTTGAGATCTCACCACAGTGCCGCAAGCCGTGTCGTTGTCTTCAAGTCCGGTGAACTCGCATCGCCATCGCCAAGATCGAGCATTGTCAGCCGCCGGATCTTCCACAAACACCTCGAATCAAGCCACAATGCTTCCGTGAATAGTAAGCATCTCGGGTAACGATCACCGTTGGATCGAGGATAAACGATCGGATTTGTGCCGCGTCATCATGTCTTCAGTAAACCCCATCGTCTCGTGGGTACCATCAGATCTAATCCAGGGGTCAAGATTTAGCCGCGTGGCCGAGATCTATGACCGTTGGATCGGAGTTGAACGTTGCAAGATCTGATCGCATCAGGCGTCATTGGATCGGTACCGTGTGGATCAGATTGTGTTTTGGGTCGGACCAATCAGTAGCTAACGCAAGTCGTGTGACGTCATCGTTGACATCAACAACAGGTGCACGGCATAGTGCCATGGGTCTATGGTGAGCCGATCCCGCAGTGCACCGGGTCCACTGCACAGTGCCATGTGGCAGCATCCGGTTGGCTCGAATCCGATGCTGACATCAGTGTGATGCAATAAATCATATTTTCTTTTATAAAATAATTCGGTTAATTATTTGATTTTCAATTTTCTAATTTTTATGATTTTTGAATCTTCTAAGAGCTCGTTCTCCCTCATACGAACCCCGATTGAGGTGATTCAAATTTCTAAAATTTGTAAAATTGAGATCTATCTAATGGTGGCTTTTTTTATTTTTGGAGTTCATTTGCTCTCTATTTTGGGTGTTTATATGCATTTCCTTTTCGATTCGCGTAGACGTTGAAGTGTGTGACGCTTCGGAGGAGGATTCGACACCTCATGGCCAGATTTCGGATCAAGACTAGGAGCTTTACCAAGGCAAGTTGTGCTTTGATCATGTTGAACCCATGTTTATAAAGATGCTATTTTGTTTTATGATATTGCATGCTATTTCACGTGTATAAATGTTTTCAACCTAAATTGGGAATTAGTTAATATACCTTTTGATCTACACCCTACCTTGTTAATTGTATGCCATGATCTATTTGTCACTCTAGATTGGTTACTATAGTTGGTTAATAATAAAATCAACATGGGGTGGTTAGATCAGATTAGATTGCTTAGCCATGTCACGTCATCACATGTACTTGAATCACTGATAATTAATCTTGACTAATGAATGTGGAACAATGTTACAAACTTGTGTGTCACGTGTGGTCACACAAAGAGATTGAGTTGTGGTGGCGGGGAGGTCACGCAACAATGTTGATTTGTGGATAGCACGTGGTGCTTGGAAATCAATTGGGTTGGTAATCATTTAGATCAGAGCAAGTGGCAAGGGCAAGTGTGCCAGGGTGGGCCTGATTGGCTGAGGGTATGTGCAGGTCTTGCTTTGATCAACCCTAAGGATTTAACCTTGCAAGCCTTTGACTTGAGTTAATCATGCAACCACATGTCTGTTGTGAGACAGCCTAGCTGACCAATTTGCAATGTCTTAGCTTTGGTACTGCTTTGGTGGTGTGAGTCCGGGTTCGCGGATGAACTCACATGGCGCAAGAGGGGGGCCCTGTTGTGGTGGTTTAGCCCATCAGTGTTGAAACCTCAGCGGGTAGTACTGGGTTAAGGCGAGGCATTATAAAGGCTTTGTTATGATCATTCGCCTGTGTGGTGCATGGTTGTATCATGTGGGTAAAGTGCATAACGTCTGCAGAGTGTACAATCTATTCGAATAGCTGTGCTCACGGCATTGAGCAATACTTTGGAATTACAGTCAAGGTTTAGTTAATCAATTGGACAACTGAATGGGATGGCAGGTTGCCATGTGGATGATGAAACTTGACTTAGGATGGAAACTTGGTTTACTTGAGAATCATTGAATCTATTTATTACTATTATTTGTTTTACTGTCTTTTCAATCTATGTAATGTATGTGTTCATAAATGTTGCTTAACTGCAAATAAACCACATAGTCATTTCTTTGGAATAAGCCTTGCATATAGCCATGGTAGAAATGTATTATGTGCACAACTTGTGGAGTGCATTTGTACTCACCCTTGCCATCAACAACAAATCAACAGTGGAGGAATCATCGTCCTTGTTGGAGGACTTCCAGGTGCATACGAGTCACTAGGCCAAGCCTTGTAGTTGCCTATGGTGTACTGACGAGCCATCTATGTCTTTTGCTATTTCCGCTGCATTTGTCTTAGTTTATTTCTAGTCTAGCCTTGTGTGGCTGAATAATGTAAGTGATCATAAGATCATACACTAGTTATATCAATAAATGGAGTCTTACTATTGTTATCGTTGTGTATGATGTGATGCTTACGGATGTTAAGCTGTGCGCACTAGCGTTGATACTGGGAATAGTGCGGTAAAATACAGTGAGTTCGAACCTGACATAAACCTTGTAAGCTATTAAACTAAGCACAATTGTACAACCACATGTTCTAATGGGAAGAACCTGGCAAGTTATTGAGTTTCAACATTGGCATTCTCAGGTTGTAGGTTAGACTGTATGTGCAAGGTGGAGGGTATGGTGTGCAATATGTTAGCCATATCAAAGACGGTACCAGTTCTGAAATCTAACGATGCACACCTGCACCCGTTTGCTGCATATGTAGCTATGTGTAATAGCCTGAAAATCTTAGAACAGTAAAAATTTTATATTTAAATTTAAGTGTGAATATTTTTGGATTTTTTGAATATTTTTTTGCTTTCTTTGGATTTTCTTGGATTTTTGTGTTATGAAAAAATCAAATAAAAGAGAAATGGGGAATGAAAAAGGGAAAAAAGGTAAAAATACAAAAAGTAAAAATTTGGAAAAATTTTCCATAAGAACCCTTAGCATGCAAGTAAGCCATTTTAGCCAGCAAATGAAATTTTATACATAGAAAAATGAAGAGGTAAATAAAAGAGAAACTTTGAATTAGAAATAAAGCATTGTCAGAATTAATACAACATTTTGGAATCTCAAATGGAGCTGTAAAAATTATCATGAAAGCCTCAATAAAATTTCTACCTCTAGTAAAAATATTATAAATTAATAATGTGTTTTAGAACTTTTTCAAATTTACAAACTAAAATTATGAAAATCTCGAAACAGAAATGTCAGAATTTCTACAAAACAATGGTATAGTCAAATCAAACAGTGATAAAAAGTTTCAAAAATGTTAGACTTCATTTCCTTCTCTAAGTAAAATTAAAATCAGAAATAAAATTTAGGAGCAGTCACTGTTGTATGAATATTATTTATTTTTTGGTAACTCAATTTAGTGCCAAATGTTTATCAAACATTAAAATCTGTCCAAAGACCCTGGTAAAAAAATTTTAAAATTTATACGAAGATTTGTTGGCTGAATAAAATCGGGGACTAGGCAGTTTAGATCAGAGTCGCTCTCTCGTTTTTACGGTCTCGCCGATAGGTGGGCCCTCACCGTGAAAACTCCGTTCCATTGGTGCGCAACAAACAAGCTTCCTGGTCACTGTCAGTGGCCCCAGGCCCACTCGTCAGACTCATCTCTTCCTTCTTCTTCCCTGTTCTCCCGGCCGAAGCGAAGTCTCCCAATCTCACTGCAGTCAGCTGAGCTCACTCTGATTGATTTTCCTCGCCGAATGGTTGCATCACCAGTGCTCGGTCTGCCTCGCCTCAGCCATGTCTCGTGTCGTACTTCCCGCGCCATACCGCCTCCATTACGGCCTGCACCACCTCGCCATTTGAGCACAAAACCGAGCCACAACCTTCTCCTTGCGTTCAAACATTGTGATGCTATCCTTGCTGAGGAAGCTGAGCTACTCCCTGATTTCCCCATTGCAGCCCACCAAAGCTCCTTTTTCTTCTCCTGCCACCCGAGCTCCCCCTCTCCTCCTGGCATCCTCCTCCCCAAGCTCTTGGTTGAAGCTCCCTGCCCCAGCCCTGCTACTCCGGCGTCCTCCTCATCCCCAAGCTCTTGGCTGAAGCTCCTCCCTACCCCTAGCCGAGCTCCCCCTCCATCCCCCTTCTTCCTCCTTGTGCCATGTTGGATTGCTTGTTCTAGGGTTTGGATTTGGGCTTTTTTGGGGGGGGGGATGGTGGTTCTATGGTTTGGGGAGATGTTCTGAATTTTTGTGCTGTGCAATGTCAGTTTTAGAAGCTGCGATTTGAGGTCCTTAGAAACCTTTCCTGAGGGGTTGGCTGTTGAGCAAAATTTAGATCTTGGTCTCACGTTTAATTAGAGAGCAAGAAAGTGATTTTTTGTTCAGCCATTTAGGAGATATGACCTTTTTTGTGTCGACTATCCAGAGTATGCTGTTGTTGTCAGTCGTCTCTATTTCATGCTGTTTTGGGTAGTTTAAGGCCATTTCCTAGAGGGTTGGTTGTAGAAGAAATTGTAGATCGTTGTCTCATGTTTAATTAGAGACTAAGAACGTGATCTTTCGTTTAGCCGTTTAAGAGTTATGGCCATTTTTGTTTCTGCTGTTTAGAGCTAGTTGCTATTGTTAGTGGTCTCTATTTTGTGCTATTTTGGATAATTGAGAGCCATTTCCTGCAGGGTTGGATATATAAAAAATTATATATAGTTATCTTATAATTAATTAGAGACTGAGTTTACTCAATTTGGTTCCACCGATTAAAAGTTATGCTTGATTTACTGTCTGTTATTCAATTTCTGCTTTAGTTAGTAGTAATTGTGTTGTTTTGCGATTTAGGGCAAGTTGGAAGCCGAATTGGAATTTCTCAATACCTAGAGATAGATGGGAAATTTCCTTTAGATTATAAAAATATCTTCATTTGCTTAATTTGGAGTTGTATTGAATTATTTATGCTATGTTGAATTAAGCTGTCCAAAACTAGTGTAGTTGCATGTAATTTCTATTCATTGCTATTAATTGTAAATTATCTTCTTGTGGTTATTTAGAGTACAAGAAGTCGAGTTTTGGATCAACCATGTAAAAGTTATACTTGTTTTAGTAATATCTGTCTAGAATTAGTTATTGTTGTATGTACTCTCTGTTCTTTTTTGTTCTGGACATTATTGAGGTGTTTCCTGAATGACTGGCTATAGAGGAAAGTGTAGATTATTTTTGTGATTAATTAGAGATCAAGAATATAATTTTTGGTTTAGCTATTTAGAAGATATGCTAGTTTGAAGGCCTGCTGTTCAAAGTAAGTGGCTGTTGACTCTAGCTTCAGATTTGTGTCGATTTGAGGTTCATATAGGAATTTTTAGAAAGGTTGGCTGTAGAAGAAGTTGTAGATAGTGTTCTTAAGATTAATTAGAGCTCAAGAATGCATTGTTTGGTTCAGCCATTTAGAAGTTATGGTCATTATGTTATCTGCTGTCTAGGTTGGTAGCAGATTTGGTTTAAGGTTAGTTGTGAAAGGATTAATTGGTCTATTTAAGAAAGTTTAAAGCGAGGTTAAGCATAGGAGCAAAAGTGTTGTTTTTATTTGTCGCTTGAACTGTGTTTTACCTTGTTTTGAGAGGAATGAAAATATATATATATATATATATGAAGCTTTTCCGTACTCTTGGGAGTACATACTCCCACCTCTAATATACCACTTAAATGAACGCTTTATACTCCTTTATCACTTTCAGTATACTCCAATAATAATTCTAAGATACTCCAATGCAACATGGTTGAAAAAATTTCATCAGAACCCTTTATTTTTTTACTACATACCCTTTTCCATATGTAAAAGGAATATATAGACAAATATTGCTATAAAGGGTGAACTTTAATGAAATTTTTCGTGGAACTCACTTTAGAGTATCTTATAATTAGTATTAGAGTATACTCAAAAGGATAAAGAGATATAACAACATCATTTAAATAGTATACTGAAGGTGGGAGTATGTACATCCAGGAGTATGGAATCATTTCCCTATATATATATATTTATATATTGCAGGGAATGTGCTGTCGGGAGTGGCCTCAATCTTATGCTACTCCATTCTTTGTGGGTAAAGGTAAGTGCATCATTAGGGTGGTTTGTTGCATTGTATGATGAATTGCAACCTAACTGTCTTAAACATTTGATATGTCTTGCTACCATATATTCTTGCAAGAGTATGATTATGGTGTTATAAATGTTAAATTTATGGATGTGAGAAAATGTTAATGCTTATGAATATAATTACTTGCAATTTAAGAATTGTTCATGTCATTTGCATATGTGCATTCACGATGGAAGAGGTGACCATGTGGGCCTCTGTGCTCACACGTAGTGAGCACAAAAGACTTACTTCGGTAGGCCCCTCCAAAGGATGGAAGGAAATGAGAGGGTGCACGTCGATGGGTGTGCACTCAGTTATACCGGTATTAACTGTGAAATGTGTATTATGAGCATGCATGGTGCATTGCATGATTGAAGAGAAAAGAATGTTAAATTAATGTGTTTATTTTCTTGAAAGATTTACTTACCATTAAGCAACTTGCCATGAGGTATGTTTTTGTATTATTTCTTGTATGATGCACTTTGCTGAGTCTTGGACTCACACTTATTTGTTTGTTGTTTTTTTAGGTACTTTGAGATCGGTATTCGGGTGTAACACCTCGGCACCTCACACACCCTGAATGTTACACCCTCAAGCACCAACCTTTACAAGACACCATAAAATTTTAGCAAAGCAAGCAACATACTAGTAGGATTGCCGAACTTAACCAAAAATTTTGGCAGCACCTCCCCTAAAACTCGGATATCCACTCAGTAGACAAACAAGACAACAATCAACATGATTAACATATATAGCAATTCATGACATCTAACTTGTCAACCTAACCAAATAAGCATATAACATGGAAGGGCAATTAATCCAAAAGGCAACCATGATGCAACAGAGTAGAACTACACATCGAAGACACAACATAACCAAGGATACAGAGATTTAAGCCATTATCTACTCACAAGAGACAATTAGACATCGCAACAAATTTATCGCAACACAACCCACTAGTAGAATCTATTACAATAACTTAAACATGCGGGTGACTAGTTTGAGTGATAGCAAGTGTGAAAACAGTGCTAAAGCCCTTCCCCATATGCCGCTCTTAAGGTACCTAAAAATACAACATTACAAACAAGCGTGAGTTCAAAAACTCAGCAAAGTGTATCATATCAAAACATGTAAATGCATAATAGTAAATCAAGATAAATTGAACACTGAATGATAATCTCACAAGACTATAAACATCTTGATAATCACATAAGAATACAAACACATAAGAACCATATCATAAGATATCCCAAATTTTGCTTCTTCAGATTTATTGTGCTTTTCTTGATTTCATCTAATTTTTGGGGATTTTAATTATTCCTTTTTGCATTTATTTAATTGAGCCTTTGATGTTCTCAATTTGTTATGAGCAATTGGTTGATAATCTTTTATTGGAAGTGTGGGATATATACATCCTGGGTACCTGCAAAGCAGGCCTGCGAGGCCCAGTTGGACAATGCTAAGTCGGGCCAATCGCAGGAAAATAGAAGTTACCAGGGGTGTGCCAAGACGTGCCAAGAAAGAAAGTCCTGGAGATAGCAACCGATCCAGATTAGGCAGGATATGATTGTAGTCTAAACCATTGCCAAAATGGATAAGTGCATGAGATATAATCCTTACTCTGTATCCGACTAGGACTCTCTTTTGTAACCGCCCTCCTCTGCTATATAAAGGGAGGGGCAGGGGAACATGAACATACAATCTCATTAGCGAATAGCAAGCCACATATAATTCCAGAGCATAGGACTAGGATATTATCTCCTCCGCGAGAGCCCGAACCTGTATACATCCGGCGTCCCGTGCTACCATCGAGTTTGGATCCAGCGCCTAGCCCCCTTTTCATTATTGCCGACAACAAACGTCGACAGTTGGCGCGCCAGATAGGGGCTGCGCTAAGATCAATCTCAGCAGGCTCGATGGCGATCTTCAACGAAGACATGGCCACCTTCGCTCTGGCCTAGGCGTTCCGCTTCGGAAGTCTAGATTTCATCGCCGACAATTTTGGCCAACTCATCCTTTTGGATTCGGATCAGATCCAATCTGGAAGCGATTCTGTTGCTCTCCTAGACAGGCAACCACTCGGACAGTAAGCCAAAAGTTTGTCCCCCGGTTTGAGCAAGAACCGGCCAAGGACGAGTCCCGAGTGGAGAAGAGCGCTTTAAAACCACTCGGATCTAAAGGTCTGCCCAACCTATCTTCTTATTCTTCTGATCCAGAGGGCAGGGCAGAAAGTTTTCAAGGTTTTCGCGGCGTTTTCATAATCGAAGACCCGCGAACTGATTTCCAGCAGCAGAAGGATGCTGCGAATGCTGCAGAGGCAGATGTCGGGACCCGAATATGCAAATCCGGACCCTCTGTGTATACTGCACTAGTCCAGGATCACGCTAGTGCACACAGACTCAACATTAGTGAATATCACAATCATACACAACGTAAATAAGGTGAAAGACATAATATATTAAATATTACCAGTTAAATGACCTTATGGTCAACTTACTTAACAATGCCTCACAAGGCTGAACAACAAATTAAACTGCAGCGGAATGAAGACGTAGATAACCCCCCAGTATACCACAGGCAACTGACGAGGCTCGCACCCTAAACATTCGTCTCTTCATAGTACTCCTTCTTCAGCACTGATGATTTTTGTAGGCAAGAGTGAGTACACCAACACGTACTCAACAAGTTGTGCACAGAATGCAATCCTATTATAGCTATATGCAAGCTTATTCCAAAGGAAGGCTCATGGTTCATAAGCAATAAGCAGCATTTGAAAACATATACAATTCATAGATTGAAAAGACAGTAAAACAAATAATAACAATTAAATAGATTCAGTGATTCTCAAATAAACCAAATTTCTCAACCTAAGTCAAGATTCAACCTTTCATGGCATCCTGCCATCCATCCCAAGTTTTCGTTTTCAAAAGTCTAAACCCTTGACTGTAATCCCCGAGCTTTGCTCAATTCCGTGAGCACGGCTATCCGAATAGATTGTACACTCTGCAGAGGTTATGCACTTTACCCACACGACATGATAATCTCTTTGATGCCAAGCTATTAGCACATTTCCTTTGGTATGCCGGCAGAGAATCATGACAAAGCCTTTACAATGCATCCTCTTAACCCAGTACTACCCGCTAAGGTTTCAACACTGAAGGGTCTGAAAACCACAACAGGGCCCCCCTCTTGCGCCATCTGGGTTCATTTAAAAGGATGAACCACTCCACCACGATAGTACTTAAGCTAAGCATTTGCAAATTAGTCACTAAATTTGTCCCATTCCGCACATGTGGTTGCAAGTTAGACTCGGATCAAAGGCTCGCAAGGTGTCCTTATGGTTTGATCAAAGCAAGACATACACATACCCTTTGCCCATCGGGCCCACCCTGGCATCCTGCCCTTGCCACTTGCTCCGACCCAAAATCATAACCATCCCAGTTGATTTCCAAGCCCCACGTGCCATCAACAATTCAATATCGTTGTGTGACATCCATTGCCAATACAACTCAATCTCATCGTGTGACCACACATGACACACAAATTCAAAACATTGTTCCATATTCCATTAATCAAGATTATTTATCAAAGATTCAAGTACATGTGATGACGTGGCATGGCTAAGCATTCTAATTTGATCTAACCATCCATGTTGATTTCATTATTAACCAACTATAGTGAACCAACCTAGGGTGACAATGAAGCATGGCATACAAATATCAAGGTAGGGTGTAATTCAAAGGGTATGATAGCTAATCCCAAACTTATGTTGAAAACATTTATACACATAAAATAACAAGTGATACGGTAAATCAAAATAGCATGCAATCTAGTTTATGGGTGCAACATGATCAAAGCACAACTTGCCTTGCTTAAGCTCCTGGTATTGCTCCGAAGATTGCTCTTGAAATAATAATCCTTCTTCCGACACCTCGCTCAACTCAACGTCAACGCGAATCGTGGGAGAAAGCAAATAAGCACCAAAACCAAATAGCTAATAAACACCAAGAACAAATAACAAATGAACTCGGAAATTCAAATAAAACCCCCATTAGATATATCTTGATTTTATAAATTTTTAGGAGTTCGAATCACCCAAATCGGAGTTCATATGCAAAAGTTATAATATTCAGATGTTTAGTTAATTCTGAAACTAGGAATTCTTATTTTCCCAAATTATTTCTATAAAGGAAAATACGGATTTTCTCGCCACGGCTACACGGACAAGGCATGGCGAAATCTAGACCGATGAACTCAATCTAACGGTTACGGGTAAATCTACTACGTGGCCTAATATCAATCGTCCGACTTAAATCCAACGATCGATATTTAATCTACGACGCTTACCGATTCCGCAGTGACGTGGATGAATTCCATACGCTTGCTTACGATCCGACGACTGGTGAAGTTCCCGATTGGTGATGAAGCGACGTCTTGAATCCACCGGCGCTGGGGACGACGACCTCGGCGACGGCGTTTTTGTGCTTCCTGGCGACGACGGAGTGGTGCTACGGTTCGGAGCGGCTCGGCAAACTCGAATCCGCAATTCTTACGGCGGAAGAAGTCCCCGGCGACGATGTATACTCGGCGCAAGTCCTCGGCCGAATCTTGCGACTCCGACGAGCTCTCGCAACGGTTGCTATGCTCCTTCAACGACGGCGCAACAGGAGACTAAGGTGGTGGCTCAAGGTGAGTATTGGGGAGGGGTGCGGGGTTTCTTTTATACCCAGCCGGGCGTGCAAATCGAAGGAAAGTTTGTGGCGGCGACGAGCCGGACTACAACTCCTAAACGGACTTGAGTTTCCTTGCCTAGCTATCTTTCTTCTTCTTTTTTTTCTGCGTGCTTTGATGGAAAGTCTTCGAGTTCCCTCCAAATTTGGCGCAGTGCTAGCGGTGGAGTTTCCTTTTTCCCTCGCTCGGTTCCCGATTTTTCCTTCGGTCGACGGCGCAAGATGCCTTTCCTGTTGATTGATTCTTCTGGCGATGCCACGCCCTTCCTTTCCCGCGCGACATGGTCTCCGAGTCCCGGTTGGCTTCGACCGGCGCAGCGCTTAGCCAATTTGAATCGGCTACGTGCCGAACGTTCTCTCGCGCCTGTTCTTCGGCGTTGACGCTTGAATTGACTCGGTCACGTGCAATCCTTTTTCCCACCCGATGGATTCGTTTCTTTCGGCGCTAGCGTGGCGTTTGGACGCGGCTGCGTGTTACTCCCGCCGAGCCGGACTCAAATTCCTACACGACTCAGCGCTGAGACGTCCTTCGCCCGGATGGACTCCAAGTTCAATCGTTTTTGGCGCCAGCTCGTGTCCTTTTTGGTTACGCGTCAAATACTACACGTCCGCGAAGGACAGTGCTCGTCACGGCGGTATGGTGCAAAAATTTTCAGTTGATTTTATAATTAAAGTAATTAGATACAACATTTGGATTTGTTTGAAAATACTAGTAAAAATTCCAGAAAAATCTCAGAAACACTTTTGATATAGTCTGGACTCAGATAAAATTTCTTTTAGAGAAACTTTATTTTTAAATTTATCTATTCATAATTAGTTTCCGACAGAAGGCAATATACTTTTAAGTTTATCCAAATAAATCTTAGGAAATTCGTGAAAACCATAAATTGCAATAAAATAATATCAATTAATTAAGATTCAAAAATTGGGATGTTACAGCAGAGCGCCTTCAAGCCCGCGCAAAGTCTCTCCAGGCCAGAGGCCGCAACGTTAATGAAGAACTTCTGCAGATGAAGATGGGGAATCAATCGGTTTTTCATACTCCTCAGTAGAATATCGTCGCATCAAAGACGCTCCTCGACACATTGGGGCCAATGCTCAGTTCTGACAGCCCAGCAGCGCTGATCGTGGTCCAAGTCCAGGCCATGGTGACGGCAACAGCTGTGAGGAGCCACCCAGATAGTCCTTAGGTTATTTGAATGACCGGTCGCCCTCATCGGATTTGGAGGCTAGCAATGGATCACCGGAGGTGTTCACAGTGCTAACACCCAAGCCCAATTAGGACAACAATGATCCCATTCGAATAACTCGACAACAATCCCGGTATTCCCCCGGTATGCAACCCGAAGCTCGCCCAGCATCGCCCCGCATACCGGTTTCCATTGCCATATCAATTCAATTCGCATAAAGGGGGCAACGAACCCAAAACTTCACGACCAGACACGCAACGCGGAAGCACAACAACAACACTAACTCAAGCATAAAGACAAACTAGACAACCACCCAACTAAACAACAACAGATTAAGACTCACAAACAGACAGCTCGCAAGATCCTGCCTAGACTCAGAAAATCTACAAAATTTCGGCATGACGCCCGTAGAAGTACGGACATCCACTCAGCAGGCATAAGAAACAAATAACTAAACAAATATATCACAACTACAACCACAACAAAAATAGACATGCATATAAGTAACAACCGAGACATGAGTTAAACATGGCGATACATTAGAGTTTAACAACGGAAATAGCCAAGTGATTAAACATAACCATAACATAATTCTTGAAAGCTAACTATACAACAAAAGGACATACAAACACCAAGTTAAACCAAAATTATGTCATCTCCGGAAGTGTCCTGCCCCTGAACACTTCCGGGCATTTACAACGTCGGGCTAGCTTCTACTCGGTGCCCCGCCCGACCACCGAGAAGCAACATGGACATAACTCACAACCGTCGGGGTCCTCACCTGAAAACCACAAAGCAGAAGTATGAGTACAGAAGGTACTCGCAAGACTTACCCGTGGTCCATATATGACCGACTCGAAAGAATATGCATTTGGATGTAGCAAGGTATAAGCTTAAGGTAAAAGTGCGGGAAAAGCTTACTTTGTTGCATAATCATATTCAACTACACAAATTTCAAGTTTATAGCATTTATGGACAGCACCTATTGCTAGAGTGAAATCTGAAATTAAACATTAAAGAGAGCAAGTAATAGCATAAACAAGTATCAACATCAAGTATACCACCTAGTTTCAATTTAAGTTATTACTACGTTGAAGTGTCGGATGATACAAGCGTGCTCATATCCGAGAGCGCGGCAATTCGAATCGCTTATTCACCCTGCAGGGGATCATCAATCACACGACAAGTGCCACAAGGAACCTCATGTCAACCCTCCTCCCATTCATATCTACTCGTTGAACCATCCTCATGCGGCCCGAGCACCTAGCAACCTCCTCGGCGGCTCAAGCCTTGCTTAGCCCTCGAGAGAGCCTAAACCTCACCCTCAACCACGTCCAATCGCATGAGGGCATGACCCATCGAGTAGTATGCCATGAAAGGGTGGCTTACCGTACCATTATATCGGGCATGCGATCAACAAGGGGTGCTCGATCAACATGGCAAACAACGGATCGGTCCTTAACCAACACAGGCGAGACTACAACATTTGAGTCTCCACACCCAAATGATCCAACCCTCTCGCCCAGTCTCAAGTTTTCCATTTCAAAGCATAATTATAACCAATTGCAACCCATTAGAGTGAAGTAATTAATCTCAAGTGATGGAGCCATCCACCACTTGGCCCATACCCGACATCTAAGCAAACTAAGTAGTATGGACACATTATGATTACCCATACACTAGCTCCAAGGAAGATGTTCAACAATTAACAATGAGTGTATGTGCAACAAGTAGGTTCTAACCCTATCCCACATTTCAATTCCTAATGCAGGACATAATCATCCAATAAGTAATTTATTCGCCAAAATACAATTATATAAGGTTGAAAATGCTTAGGTGCTTGCCTTGAGCTTCTGCCGGATTCTCAACGAAATCTCCTCTCCGGTAACCCCCTCGGTCACCGCCGCGTCAACCTCCGTGTTTTCATTCTCTACACGATCAGAATGCACGTAAATGAGATGCATGCGATGCATATGAAATGAAATGCTAAATGCATCCCCCCATGGAAGATCAAAAGTGAAATATTCAGATTATGGATTTTAAAGCCCTCAACTAAATTCTGAACTTCAGCCCAAAGTCTGAAATTTTTAGCACAAACTGATTTCAGGACAGCATTGATACAAATGGCCATAACTTTTTGATCACTTAACCAAATTGAGCAAACTTAGATCCTAGACGACCACAAGACATAAACCTACCACTTAGCTTTGGTAAATCACCCAAATTCTGCTCAGAGAATTCCCAGTTCAGCCAGGAACAGAGAACCGTTTCAGTGTTCAGAAGTTTCAGAGTTTCAGAACAGCATGCACAAATTTCATCATATAAATTGCTATACTTAATGGAATTGAGTAAAGGATGACATTTTTACAATCTACACGAAATGTCCTACAACTTATCAGGCAAAATTAATTTCTAATTCGGCCTCTAACTAATTTTAATTCGCAGCTCAAGTTTCAGCTCCACATTTTCAGCATTTTCAGAGCAGCACGCACTAAAATTGACATAACTTTCATCTGGATTAACGAAATTAGGTGATTCTAGTTGGAAATGAAAGATAATTCCATTACCCACAACTTTATCTACAGTAAACATAGCAGTAAATGCTCGAAACTTGCTCAAATCTACCCGAAACAGTAGCTACGAAATCTGCTTGAAAATTCAGAACTTTGCTCCAAACCCTAGATTGGTTATTCCCCATCCAAATCCAAAATCTCTACTCACCTAAGCCCCTAAAACCACCATTGCTGCCCCCAAAACCAGAAAACACCAAACAAACCCTAGGGGAGAGGTCTTACATTCAAGGGAGTGGAAGGGGGATGGAGGGGCTGTGTAGGGGAAGGAGGGAGCTGCTGCTTGGAGGTTGCTGGAGGGAGTGGCAGCAGCTTGAGGACAGCAGGGAGAGGGCACCACCAGGGAGCAGCAGGGGGAGAGGAGGCACCTTGGGAAGAGCTGGAGAAGACTTTGCTTGGGGAGAAGAAACCAAGAGAAGAAGTGTTGTGGCTTGGGGAGGAAACTCAAAAGAAGAGGCTGCTGGTTCTATTTCGGTTTGGGGCTGATTTGAGCTCACTTATTCACTTAACCCCACTAGTAAGCCATAGTTGTAATGGTTAAGTCCCAGAATTTCAGCATAAGATTCAATTTTGATGCTATGATTTAAATTAGTATTTGGCATTGAATTTTGGTTCAAACCCCACAACGTTGAGGAGAAAGTTTCTAGTTCGCGATTAGCTAACCCGCACATTCTAGATCCTTATAGCTCTCAAGTTACAAGGCTCTGAACTTTAATGAAAACCATATTTGCACACTGAAATTTCTAGCTCTTAAATTTTTGCTAAGTTGGAAATTCTTCTAAGTGGCGGTTTAGGACATTCACTGAAGTCGAAAGTTGATCTCAAATGCAGCCAAAAACTCGGTTGGCCCTAATGTTAGCCGCATGAGCCGAATTCGAATTTGGGGCCATGACAACAGCGATCCAACAACATCAGGAAGAACCTGGGGTAAAAGAACACTCTCGTACCCGCATCGTCACTCAGGCCGACAGCAGCAACACAGCTCGCAGTCGGGCCGTGCACGGCCGATTAGAGCTTCGACGAGGAGGCGACGCCCGACAAAGCATTAGCCGTGACCTCCGAGTAGACCTGAATGCCAGGCGGCGGGACCGGGAGGATGAAGAGTGTCACAGGCGCAAGGATGACTACGAGCGTTTTGGCATCCGCCACGATGATCGAGACGATCGCAGAAGACATCACCACCACAACAAAGGCGATAGTGCGGACCGTCGAGGTAGATCACCTCCTCGACGTTCCCCACACCGGCGCAGCAATGGGCCTATTGAGGGTATTCGGGCCTTCACCCCCGGCTCCGCCGAGTGGTCTGGCCTAAAGGATTCAACCCTAAGGGCATCACCAAGTTTGACGGAGAAAGAGATCCAGAAGCTTGGTTGCAAGTTTATTCCCTTGCGATCATGGCAGCGGGGGCCGATCATAAAGTAATGGCCAACTATCTGCCAGTCATGCTTACTCCTTCGGCTCAAGCCTGGCTCACCAGACTTCCAGCGAATTCTATAGATTCCTGGGGAGATCTTTATGAGCAGTTCATTACCAATTTCCAGGGCACTTATGAGCGGCCTGGGACTCAATGGGATCTGTACCAGCTTCGACAGAAAAGGGATAAAACACTCCGGGAGTTTATCCGACGCTTCATGCAGAAGAAGAATACGATCAGGGATATCTCGGAGGCTGCAGTCATCTCGACATTCCAGAAAGGCATCAACGATTCTTACTTGATAAAGAAGATGTCCCGAAAACTGCCGACCACGGTGAGGGAGATATTTGAATTGCCGACCACTATGCAACGGCCTCGGACGCCTTAGCTGAGCGGCAAGACGGCCATCCGCGGCATAAAGACAGGAAGGATCATGCCGAGTCCTCTAGGCATCGAGATAGGAAGCGGAAGCCCGAAGAACTAGTGGCGGCGACCGAGCAAGGCCGACATCGTGCGCCACGCACAGATGATTATAACGTGGTAATGGAGGCAGCTTGCCCTTTCCATCCCAAAGGGAAACACGTTGCGAAGGATTGCTTCACTCTGAGGAGGATTGCCAAGGAGTCCAGAAAGCGGCCGGCCAAGGGTGAAGCTAAAGATGAAGAAAAGAAAAAGCAAGATTCACCTGAAGATGATGAAGGCGAGTACCAGAAGACAGAGCGTGAGCTCAACTACATCTACGGGGGCTCGACGGCTTATGAGTCTAAGCAAAAGCAAAAGCTTACAACTCGGGACATCAATGTAGTCATGCTGGCAACTCCCCAATACCTCAGATGGTCTGAGGTCCCGATCGCTTTCGACCGCTCGGATCACCCGGATCACGTCCCATATCCAGGTAGATATCCTCTTGTTTTGGACCCTGTGATTCGCAGTATTAAGCTCAAAAGGGTGCTAGTTGATGGGGGGAGTGGACTCAACGTCCTCTTCTACAAAACCTTCGACGACATGAAGATTCCTCGCTTCGAGCTAAAACGGGGCTCATCACCGTTTCATGGAGTAATTCCTGGAACCTCTTCAGTACCACTCGGGCAAATCACTTTGCCAGTCACGTTCGGGACCAGAGAAAACAACTCGGACAAGTCGAAAGATCAAAAGGGGAAAAGAAAGAGCAGGCACCATCAAGATAATATTACATAAGATAATATTGTCCGCAATACTTAGTCTATATACACCAAAACATCGCATAGCTATTTTTTGCAGAAATTAAAAAGATTGCGCCCGGCGCACGCACCCTACGACCTCAATGAGGGCGTCCCGAGCCTCAATGAGCTTCGGGATGACCTCGATCAAGATGTCGACGGCGGCGGCATCGCGGGCCACGACCTCCATCTCCGCGACCTCAGCCATGGCCAGCTCATACAGAGCCCAAAGCTCAGCAAGGTCGTCCTCTTCTTCGACAAGAGGCAGGAGGTCCTCGTCTTCAAAATCGAACATCGGCTCCTTTGCCGGGGGTGGAGACGGCAGGGCCTCATCGTTAGACAAAAAAAGCTCAGGGGAGGACGCCATGAAGGATCTGAAAAAAAGCAAGAAAAAGAACTTAGAGAAGGGTGATCGCTCATGTAGCGGTTACACCCTTATACGCATGAAATGCAGAACATGAAGCGATCAAGAAGGCGTACGGATGCGAGCTCTGAAGCGGCGGATGAAGGAGTGCTTGAAGAAAGAAGATGAAGAGGCAACTGGAATGCGGTAATGCGTAGCAAAGTGTTACGTTTGAGGCAAGACCCACTCTTATAAGAAGCGACGTCAGCCTCTGCCTTAAGCGGGAAAACGCTTCACCTTCTGTGTGTACTAGGCATGACCTAGCGCACGTCTCGAGATGGGCCAAGCGACGTGCACGATAATTGCTATGCACATGAGTCTCAAGATGGGCCGAATTCAGTTTGGGATATGGTATGCTCCACGATGGCTTGAAAGCCAACGACCGCGTTGAAACGGGAATTGGGTACCTTCCAAATCAAATTCAACCCCGAAAGAAAAAGGTCTCTCAACTATAGCATTCAAAAGCAAGACACAGCACAAATAATTAAGCATCTCTCCAATGAGCAAAAGAGCAAGTGCAGGTCAAGCCTCAGAATACAACATTTTACACGGTGCCTAGATCCAAGTTCTCAACTAAAGCAGAGGCGGTGTCCCTAACCTCGTCAACCAGGGCAAGCCCTTGATCATCATCAACGGTGCAGGCACTCCTTGATGGCCTCGAGTTCCACTCGAGGATACAGAGACTTCACGATGGCCAAAGCTTGACAAGCACTCGTGGTCGCTGTTTCCTTCAAGTATGCCACCAGCTTCTTGGGCCCCTCCTCCAGCCGTTGGATCGTAGCATCCACATCATATGGAACTCCGCTGGTTCCAGCTTCGTCAGGACTCAGAACCCGCAGCATCCTCTCAGAGCCCTCCTGGAGTTTGTCAACCCGCACCTTAGTAGATTTAATCCTCTCGTCAAGGGCACGATACTGGCCCTGCGAGTTGACTCGGTGCACTGCAAAACCAGTCGGGTCAGCTAAAAGACGCAAAAAGGGACAAAGAATGAGTCGGAAGTATACCTTCTAGCTCTCTGTTCATCTTGACCGTCTCATCTTTGGCTTCCTTCTCAGACTTCTTCAGCTTCTCGACTTGCTCGTCAGAGGACTTAAGCTTTACCCGAAGGTCTGCAGCAGCGAAGACTGAAGTCAAGACGGGGAGGGCGAGTCAAGAAGTAAAAAGCCAAAATATGGACCAACACCGTTGGACAAAGGAGTTACCTTCAAGGGAGCACGACAGGTGCAGTTTCTCCGCCTCGAGAGCATGGGCCCGAGTCCGAAGCTTCTCCAACTCCTCCCGGTTCTCCACTCGGACTCGGCCGAGTTCCTCTTGCAGCTCGACGCGGACTCGTTGGACCTCGGCCTCGTAGTCCTTCCTTATCTTGATCTTCGGGAGTAACTCCCGAAGAAGGGCATTCCTATCCTGGGTGTGCTCCGCCAGGCGCTGAAGGCGACAAGACGAACAACAAAGTTACATCAAGCACCGAAGACAAAAAGAAGAGAGCTTCAAAAAGAACTTAGCACAAGCAGCTTACATGACCAAGGCGAAAACACTGATACGCAGCTTCACAGAATGCCTCCCACTCCTTGGCCTCGCCTTCGTCATCATAGGATATCCCATCGCCATGTTTGTCGAAGAAGGCAACCCGCACTGGAGAGTTTGGGCGGGGAGGCCGAGGGAGTTCTTCTGGCGAAGGCGAATGGTGAGTGGGCTGGGGGAGTTCTTTCGGCGGGGGCAACGGATCAGCAGCAGGATCAGGAGGTGTAGTTTGGCCAGTTGGCCCAGGAGGAGTTTGCTGCCGGGGGCTGCTCGGGTCCAGGCCAACCTCGGTGTTCGGGGCCTCAGGGGCAGACTGGGCAGTCGGAAGATCTGTCGCCGACTGCTCCGGATCTACACCTGGGGCGATGTGCTCGGCCTCGGATGGGGCCTTGGCCCCTGGGTCATCGGAGGCGCCTTCAGCAACCGCTCCTTGGGGCTCCGGATGCGGCGCGTCTACGGGGACCTCAGTGGCAGGCTCTCTGGGAAAAGAAACAATTAGGGCATGACCCAGAAGAATAAGGAAGAGCGAGCAAGAAGACCAACCTGCCGGATCTCGTTATCTTAAACGACGAGCCCTTCCGGGCAGAAGTCCTGCCGGTGGTAGGGCCGGCTGCTACGCCCGAGACTTTGGGACAAAGGGTCTTTGGTCGGTCTTGAGGTAGAGGCGCTTGTCGGCGAGTCTTGAGCCAAGGGCTCAAGGGCCACGGGGGCCACGGATTGACTTGATGATGACGAGGTTGTGAGGGGAGAACGTACAGCTGCCGAGTCCCGAACCTTCGGGCCTCTAGTCGGACGCACGTTTGCCGCCGACTTCCTCCTCTCTTCCTTGGACGCACGGACGATTGGACGTTTTCCCTTTCCCAAGGGGTCCTCAGCTTCGCTCGCTTTGCTCTTCTTGGCGCTCGGAGCCGGGGGTGAAGTGCGAGTAGGATGTTTCCGTTTGACGCTCTTGTGCATGAGGAACTCGGGCAACGGCGCGATAGAAAAGAAAGCGTCACAGCCCTGCAGGCATAAACAAGATACATGCTCAATCACAACTAAGCAAGAATCAGAAGGCCCGATCCTGGGAAATAAGAAGGCATCTTACCGGAGGTGGAGGGTTCGATTTCTTGAAGGGTCGTGGGCATCCGTCGTTGGCGATCTGAACGCCCGGAGCAAACAAGTCGGTTACGCGGCTAAGGAGCTCCTTCCTTGGAATCGGCTCAGGCACCTCCTAGGTAGGATCGGTCGGTCCTTCATGATCATAGCCAAGATGAACTCTCTCCTTGAGGGGCTGTACTCGGCGGGAGCTAAAACTGAGAACGATGGCTACTTCGGTGAGTCCGTTCTCCTTCAGTTCAGCAATCAACCCCATAAGGTCCACCACTTGGTCCATCCCATCACCCGTAGGAAGCGACGTCCAATTGATTGAAGGCTTGGGTGGTGTTCTAGAAAAAGCAGGCAGGGAAGGCTTAGGATTGGAACAATAAAACCATTCCTGGTGCTAGCCCTTATTTGAGGTTTTGAAGGGAATGGCAAAATAGGCTTTCTTCAAGCCGTCCCTCAGCTGGAGTCCGGCACCTCCAACGGCTTTGGGGGAACTCTTGCTGGGGAAAGGCTTGAGGAGGAAAAGATGGCAAAAAAGATTGAAATGTGGGCGAATGCCAAGAAAAGCCTCGCAAAGATGAACGAAAATGGCAATTTGAAGGATAGAATTGGGATTAAGATGAGTCAGTTCAATTCCATAGAATTCAAGAAGACATCGAAAGAAGGGGCATGCGGGAAGGCCAAATCCGCGCAGAAAGAAAGATTCAAAGATAACCGCCTCTTCGGTGCGAGGCGTGGGGCAGGATTCACCCGCAGCCGGTCGAGTAGAAAGCATTACCAGTGGGGAAAAAATGCCGGCGCAGACTAGTTCTTCCAGTCGCTTGTCCGTCGTCACAGAAGTGGCCCAATCCATGGCCAAGGCGGATGGAGGAGCATCCTTGGGAGGAGGAGAAGACATTTTTTGGGCGGAGGAAGCCTGCGATCACGCTGGATTGGGGAGACGAAAGATGCTAACCCTGGCGATGGGATTCGCAAGAGGAACGCCGAAAAAGAAAAAAACGAAGGAGCAAATGAGAATAGTGCGCATAAAACTATCTCAATCGCACCTAATCTCATATTTATAGCGGGCAGTGCCAACTTTCGCCTTGAGCGGGAAAACGCTTCACCCTCTACATGTCTTGGGGTTGCCCTAGGGCGCGCTTCAAGATGGGCCTAAAATCGTGCGCAGTAAATCACTGTACATAAGCACAATTGGGCCAAAACTAATTTGGGAAACGGTATGCGCCATGATGGGCCAAAAGCCAATGACCGCGTTAGACGGGAATTGGGTACCTTCCAAAAATAAACATCCTCTTATGATATGCCTCATGACAGGTCGCATGCTGGATACCGTTCAAAACGGATCAGATATCATAAAGATGGTCTAAAACAGAAATTCCAGAGGTACGCCTCATGATAGGCCAAAAGTTGTGCGCTCTGGTGCACAGGTGCCACTCGGCTAAAAGCCAACCTAAATGGGGATATTCTTCATGTTGAGTCATGTGCTGACCCAAGAAATCGGGTTTGGAACCACTCGACATAATCACACGTGGAGCTCTATCGAGTCCTTCACGGCCTCCTTGCCAACTACGAAGTACTTGGCTGCGCAAAAGACCAGTTGGGAACTCTCGGAAACAAGTAGGCAATCCGACCGCAAAGCACTCAGGGGCTACTGTGGGATATATACATCCTGAGTACCTGTAAAGCAAGCCTGCGAGGCCCAGCTAGACAATGCTGAGTCGGGCCAATCGCAGGAAAATAGAAGTTACCAGGGGTGCGCCAAGACGTGCCAAGAAAGGAAGTCCTGGAGATAGCAACCGATCCAGATTAGGCAGGATATGATTGTAATCTAAATCATTGCCAAAACGGATAGGTGCATAAGATATAATCTTTACTCTGTATCCGACTAGGACTCTCTTTTGTAACCGCCCTCCTCTGCTATATAAAGGGGGGCAGGGGAACATGAACATACAATCTCATTAGCGAATAGCAAGCCACATATAATTCCAAAGCACAAGACTAGGGTATTATCTCCTCCGCGAGAGCCCGAACCTGTATACATCCAGCCTCCCGTGCAACCATCGAGTTTGGATCCAGCACCTAGCCCCCTTTTCATTATTGCCGACAACAAACGTTGATAGGAAGTATTTTATTTGGGTTCTATTTGTCTCAAGGTATTTTCTGGATTTTTTCTGAATTTTTTTCGGATTTTATTGCTATTTCTTTTGGCTTTATTGAATTTCCTGATTTGTTTTCATTTGGAAATGAATTAAAATCCCTCAATAGTGTTTCGGTCGAATTCCCTCAAGTCCGGCCTGTTTCCCTCCGCGCGCAGCCCAGCCCGCCGCCCGAACCCTAGCCGCCCGATCACCGTTCGTCCGCGCCGCTTTGCGTTCCGAGCCGTCCGGCGTGTACGCACGAGATGCGGCCACGTCACCCAAGTCGTGCTGGCGATGGACTCCACCACGCCACCGAATCCCCGAGGATTTCGAAGCCCGTTGCATGCCTTCCGATCCCACTATTTATTGCGCCGCCACGTGTCTCAGGTAGCCCGAGTCGCGCTGCACCTTTTGTCCTAGCTCGTGTTGCCCGAGGCGCCGCCGTTCGCCCGCACTACCTCGCCGGAGTCCCGAAGCATTTTGCCGTCCTTTGCGCTGCCGTCAGTCACACTCCATCGTGCCTGATGTCGCCGCCGAGTTGCCCGTGTCGAGACGCTACAGCCGCGCCACTTCATGTCGCCGGAATCGCCCCGCAGCACCGTATCGCACATCGTCTTCTTCCCCTCTAGCAAGAACCGCACCGCCGTGCCATCGCCGCCAGCCGAGCTCTGTCCACTGTCGGTCTTCAATCGATGCCCCATATCTCGCTGCGTCGCCCTCACACCAGTAGACCTCATCTTCACTCCTCGTCCGTTGGATTAGATCGAACGGTCTAGATTTCATCGCATAGGTCTGTGTTGATTCAATTGTAGCCGCTAGATTTTAATCCTAGGGTTCTAGCGCTGCCACATTGCGTAGTCCTGTAGCCATCGGAAGAGCGTCGATCGGTCTCGAACGTGCCGTGTGGTGCCTCGCCGCTTCGCCTGCCGTGCCGTCCGATCTAGATCCGAGGGTAACCGTGCCGCCGCGTGTCGCGCTCGCAGTAGATCTGAGTCACTTCATGATGGTCAATCCCGGCCATTCATTTTGAATAGAATGGATGAGAACGATTTGAGTTTCGGTTAATAGTGTTGCGCTGTGTGTCGTGCTGTGGTTGGTCATGCCGTACCGATGACGCTAGCGCTTGCATCATCCGGTGCACAACATAGTGCCGTCGGTCCACCGTGTGCCCGAGCTGTGCCGTGGACTGGGTCCATGCGCCGAGACGTGTGGCAGTCTCTGGTTGCGACGCGTGTCAGCGTGTGATTGGGCTACGTGTCATGCTGACGTCAGCGATGACGTCATAAATAATTTCCAGGGGAAAAATAATTCGGCCAAAAAATCATTTCAGTGCTGACATCATCAGAAGCCATGCTGATATCATAAATAGGAATTTCTCATATAAAATAATTCGGATAAGTAGTAATTTCTGATTTTTAGAGTTTTCTAGTTAATTAAAACTTCGAGAGGCCATATCTTTTGCGTCCAAACTCCGATTGAGATGATTCAAATTCATAAAAATTAGTAAAATTGTACTCTATTTATTGGTAAATTTTATTTAATTTTTGGAGTTGATTTTGCTCTCTGTTTTGGTTATTTATTGCTTTATCCTTCGTTGCACGTAGGCGTCGAGTTGCCGAGAGAGTTTGTGATTGAGGAGCCAGCACTTGATCAGGTTGCAGAGCAGGATCCAGACCCATTCAAAGGCAAGTCGTGCTTTGACCATGTTGCACCCATATTTAAATGTTAAGTTGTTTTAACGTACTGCATTTATTTCAATTATCAAAAGTTCGCTACATGTTGGGAGTAGTTAACCGTCCATTTGAGATACTTTCACCCTTGCTATGTCGTATGCCGTAAATCATTTGTCACCCTAGAATGGTTTAATAGTAATTGGTAGCTATAAATGCCAATATGGGTAGTTAGAACGCTAGTAGAAAGCTTAGCCATGCAACGAATCATTACTTCATGCTCAAATGTTAATATTGGTTAATGACTATGGAACATGATTATTAATTGTGTGTCGGGTTGTCACACAATGTTGGAAATTGTTGATGGCACATGGTGCATTGAAAATCAACTGGGGTGGTAAAATGATTTAGACGAGGCATGTGGCATGATTTTGTGGTGGGCCAAGGGTGGCATGTGGGCGGTCGCATTTTCTTTTTATGTTGTTAATGACATGATGATTTTTGGTTAGTATTGCCTTGGTCAATTAAGGACTTAACCTTGCAAGAATTTGAACCGAGTCATTCATACAGCCACAAGTCTGGAATGGGACAGACCTAGCTGATTAATTTGTTGATTCTAAACTTTAGTACTATCGTGGTGGTGTCAGGCCCGGGTAGTGGTAACCAGTCCTCGCACGGGTTGGCTCACATGGCGCAAGAGGGGAGCCCTGGATGTGGTAACCAGTCCCACCAGTGTTGACACCTTAGCGGATAGTACTGGGTTTAGATAGGCATTGGAAAGGCTTTGTTATGGTCACTCGCCTTTGTGCTGTTTGATTATATCTTGTGGGTAAAATGTATAACCTCTGCAGAGTGTAAAACCTATTCGAATAGTCATGCTCACGGTATTGGGCATTGCTCAGTGATTACAGTCAAGGGTTAGATTTTTATTAAATAAATTTGGGGATGGAATGTTGGAATATGGAAGTAAGGATATGGGTTGACATTGAAAACAAATGCAAAGTTATTATTGTTATTATTGTTTTACTGTCTTTCAATCTACTTATGCTATTCTTCCGTAAATGTTGTTTTTGCAAAGTAACCTTTTAGCCTTCTTTTGTACTAAGCCATGCATATAGTAAGTAGAATTGCATTCTGTGCACAGCTTGTTGAGTGGTTATGTACTCACCCCTTGCCACCAACATCATCAGTTGAGAAAGAAGCAACACCTGCATTGGAGGAGGAATTCCAGGAGGAGACGAACAATTAGGGTGCGAGCCTTGTCAGTTGCCTGTGGCAGTTTATTTGTTTACTTTCCGTTAGCCCTGCGTGGTGTACTCATGTAAGGTGGACCATAAGGTCATTCCACAGTTATATTAAACTTGATAAAGTCTTATTTATGTTATTGTTGAGTATGATTGTGATAATCATCTATGTTGAGATTGTGTGCACTAGCGTGATCCTGGACTAGTGCAGAATACACAGAGGGTCCGGATTTGCTTATTCGGATCCCGATAGAGGTGGTATCAGAGCCATACTGACTGTAGGTCAAACCCTATTTGGTTGTCATGTTAGGAGTGTTCAAAACTATTTTCTAAAGTCAAAAAAATAACTTAAGAAGTTAAAAGGATCTTGACTCGTCCCTTCTTCTTGCTCTTTACCTATGCTGAATTGTTCTCTCCTTTCCTTGTTTTGAGTTGAGGCTTTGAGAGAGCCACTTTTCTGCAGGTTGAAATGGGCTACGTTTATGGTGAGCATAAGGGAGGATTTGTCGTTGAACTCTAGAGGATGTTGCAGATGCTAGGAGGCTTTGATCGCCCAATCTACCGCAACAGCAATTGGGTGGTGAATGGAAGGAGGAGAGGCACTATTTGCAAGCTCACGGTGTACACTCAGAAAGGTACAGTCGGGAGTCGACCAGTCTACATCACCGCGAGGAGGGCATCCTTTGAAGCTGGTATTCAGGAGACTGCTCGCCTTGCACTTCGCCGCTTTGCTCATGACTATGCCGTGCAACTGGAGAACATTGCATTCAAGTACCATCCAGATGGAGTCACTATTATGGAGGAAAATGTCAAGGAAGTGGATAATCCTACCACTGTCCGCATGGCGCGCTTCATTTAAGCTCAAGAGTTACACATGAAGGCCACCAATCAGGAGCTCTCCGAAGCATATGAGGCCTTGGCAAAAGTTGAGAAGGATCTTCAGGAGACTAGGAGGATGGCTGCCGAGAGGATCGGTGCATTGGAGGAGGCTCTTTACTTCAGGAAAGAGTCAGCTGATTTGGAGGAATCTGACGAAGAACTAGAGGAGCTTGAGCCAGAGCAGGAGAGCCAGAGGTCAGTGCCATCTGATGAGACCCCAGCTCATCGGAACCAATTTGCCCTGAAGCCGAGTCGCCCACCGCCGTGTCAGCCTGGTTGTGCACATCCAGGATATCTTAGTGATTAGGCGTAGTAGAGTCTAGTGGTAGTTGTGACTCAAGTGTGAGTCGCATGAGTCCAAGTTAGAATCTTGCCATTAGTCGGTAGAGTTGCTTGTTAGGTTGCTTGCAGTTTTGAGTCATTGTGTTCTTTTGAGTGTGCAGTATGCGCTGCATTGCCCTTAGGCACTTGTGAGCAGCCATACCAAGTATTAAATAAATATAATAAAGTTGGAGTTTGGATAAGAACCTTTTGCCCCCGCCTAAGATCTTATATTACTTGTCTATGCGGTTTCCCCTCTTTTCTCTAAACCTTGGAGTGATCTGCAGATGGTGAACACTCGTGGAAACAATGAAGGTCAGGGAAGTGGAAGCCATCAGGAGGAAAACAGGAATGTGTTGCCAATTCCTCAGGCCGCACCCCAAGTGGATATGAACAACTTTGGAGCTTTTCTTGCTGCACAAACCTAGCTTATGCAAACTATGATGCAGCAGATGCAGCACTTTGCTAATCAAGCAGCGGTCAACAATGCTAATCAAGCAGCTGGCAATGGGAACCATTCATACTCAAAGCTGTCTAACTTTATGAGGACTCGTCCACCCACATTTTCTGGGAATGCTAACCCAATTGAGGCTGATGACTGGTTGAGGACTATTGAGAGGAAGTTGCATATCACTCAGTGTGAAGGGAATGAGAAGGTGCTTTATGCTTCTCATTAGCTGGTGGGCACAGCTGCTGAATGGTGAGAGAATTACTACGCATCACAGGAGAACCCACAGGAGATTACTTCGGAGGAATTTTCTGCTGCTTTTCATCAGTACCATGTTCCTGAAGGTGTCATGGATTTGAAGGAGGAATTCAGGGCCATCAAATAAGGGAGCCAGTCAGCAGCAGAATATTTCAACCGGTTCACCCAACTTGCTCGCTACGCACCTGAGGATGTAGCAACTGATAAAGCAAGGCAGTCTCGCTTCATGAAAGGATTGAATTCTAGGTTGCAAGTGGGGCTAATCGCTCACACTTTTCCTAATTTTCAAGAGCTGGTGAATAAGGCCCTTATTCTAGAGGATAAGCGCAAGGAGTTGGATGACAATCGCAAGCGCAGAATGGCATAGCAAGGAGCTCGCCAAGGGTAGCAAAAGATGAGGGTTGCACCACAGCATTTTGTCATGTTTCAGCCAAAGGCGGTCCATAAAACGCCTTCGCCGATGACCCGTCCTATTGGGCAGAACTTCCACACGCCTGTTCAGACCAATAATGCCCTAGCAGGAGGTCAGCAGTCAGCAGTAAGGCGCTGTTTCAGTTGCAATGAGCCTGGACATTTTGCCAATAATTGTCCTAAGAGAGGTGTCACACCTGTACATTTCAACCTTGGATCAATGCTAGCCAAGACGCCTGCACCAGGAGGAAACCGTGGAGCTGTTCAGTCTGGAGCCACCACTCAGGCCACGGTGAGGGGTCGTGTCAACCATATCATGATTGATGAGGCCCAGGGAGCAACGGATGTCGTGCTGGATATGTTTCTGGTTAATTCAGTACCTACTACAGTTTTATTTGATTCTAGAGCTTCGCGTTCTTTTGTTTCTCGAGATTTTGCTGTTGGGCATCGGTTAAAAGTTAAGAATCTTAAGTGCATGCTTTTGGTCTAATCTCCTGAATCAGAGTTGCGTTCTAACCTAGGATGCATGGGAGTAAGGATGCTCATGAATGGAATAGAGTTCCTAGCGAACCTTATTATTTTCGATACTCAAACCCTAGATGTTATTCTTGGGATGGACTGGTTGTCTAAGCACAAGGTCGTGCTAGACTGTGGTAGAAGAGTAGTGTCCATTGAGAGCCCAAAAAGAAAAAAGGTGGAAGTTCAAGCAAATGCAGTTTTTAATGGTCAAATGATGGTTAATAGCGTAAAGGCAATCAGCCTTGAGGAAGTACCGGTGGTGAATGAATACCCAGATGTTTTTCCCAAGGAGTTACCTGGAATGCCACCTTACCGAGATGTTGAATTTGTGATTGAATTAGTGCCTAGTACATCCCCAATAGCTAAGAGACCGTATCGGATGCCGACAGATGAGTTGGTAGAAATGAAGAAGCAGCTTGAGGAGTTCTTTGGGAAAAGGGTTAAATGAGGCCAAGTTAAATGCGCCATGGGGAGTGCCTGTTTTGTTTGTTCGGAAGAAGGATGGGAGCATGAGGATGTGCATTGATTACCGAGCCTTAAATGAGGTAACCATAAAGAATAAGTATCCGTTGCCCAGGATTGATGACCTATTTGATCAGTTAAGAGGAGACAAAATCTTCTCCAAAATAGATCTTCGATCGGGATATCATCGGTGAAGATTGACGAAGACATCGAAAACGACATTTTCTACGGATATGGTCATTATGAGTTCACAGTGACGTCATTTGGATTGACCAATGCCCCTACGTATTTCATGAACCTGATGAATAAAGTTTTCATGAAATACCTGGATAAGTTTGTTGTCGTTTTCATAGATGACATTCTTATCTACTCCAAGTCAGAAGAAGATCATGCGGAACACTTGAGGCTAGTGCTAGAGAAGCTTCGAGCGCAGCAACTGTATGCCAAGTTTAGTAAATGTGACTTCTGGAAGAAGAAAGTGGAGTTCCTTGGCCATGTGATGACTGCTAAATGTATTGGAGTTGACCCTAGTAAGGTCGAAGCAGTGTTGCATTGGGAGCAGCCAAAGTCGGTAACCCATATTCGGAGTTTTCTTGGAATGGCAGGATACTATCGTCGATTCATAGAAGGATTTTCATCAATCACCAAGCCCCTTACACAATTGTTGAAGAAAGAAAAGAAATTTGCATGGACGCCAGACTATGAGAGGAGTTTTCAAGAATTGAAGAAAAGGTTGACATCTGCGCCAGTGTTAGTCTTGCTGAATATTCAGAGTAGTTTTGATATTTATTGTGATGCTTCGCGACAAGGTCTTGGATGTGTGCTGATGCAGAATGGCAAAGTGGTCGCATATGCATCAAGGCAGTTGAGGCCACATGAGGAGAATTATCTAATGCATGACTTGGAATTAGCAGCAGTAGTGCATGCCTTAAAGTTATGGTGCCACTACCTCATTAGAAACCGTTGTGAAATATACACGGATCATAAAAGTTTAAAGTATATTTTCACTCAGTCAGATCTGAATATGAGGCAAAGAAGGTGGTTGGAATTAATTAAAGATTATAATCTGGGGATTCATTATCACCCTAGAAAGGCTAATGTGGTAGCCGATGCGCTGAGCCAGAAGAGTCACAGTGTTAATATGATGATTCAAGGAAGTCAGTCCGAGTTATGTAAGGAATTTCAGAAGCTAAGATTGGAGGTAATACCAAAGGGATTTCTAGCTACCTTGGAGGTAAAGCCTACATTGGAGGATCAAATCCGAGAAGGGCAGAAGGATGATGCCGAAGTGAAGAGGATTAAGTCTAAAATGGAAAAAGGAAAGGCTAAGAATTTCACCGTAGATGCACAAGGAACTTTATGGATGGGAAGTCGAATATGCGTGCCGCATAAAAAGGAATTGAAGCAGTTGATTCTCAAAGAAGCACATGATTCAAAGTACTCTATTCATCCAGGAAGTGCAAATATGTATCAGGATTTGAAATTGAGATTTTGGTGGCCGAATATGAAGCGTGAAGTTGCTGAGCATGTTGTTTGTGTGATATATGTCAAAGAGTGAAGGCAATGCATCAAAAGCCAGCAGGATTGTTGCAACCTTTAAAGGTGCCTGAATGGAAATGGGAGGCGATTGGTATGGACTTTATGACAGGATTACCGAGGACTCAGATTGTTATGATTCCGATTGGGTTATAATTGATCATCTAACTAAAGTTGCACATTTTATACCAGTGAAGACTACTTACTCAGGAGACCATTAATTTGGCAGAGTTGTACATGTCAAGAATTATATGTTTGCATGGTGTGCCCAAGAAGATAGTATCAGACAGAGGTACCCAATTTACCTCAAGATTTTGGAATAAGTTGCATGAAGCGATGGGAACTCGTCTAAATTTCAATACCACTTATCATCCTCAGACAGATGGTCAGACCGAGAGTCAATCAGATTTTGGAGGATATGTTGAGGGCTTATGCCTTAGCCTATGCCACTACATGGGGTAAATGACTGCTGTATGCTGAGTTCAGCTACAACAACAGCTATCAAGCCAGTTTACAAATGTCACGATTTGAAGCCTTATATGGTCGTTCCTGTCGTACTCCGCTGAATTGGAATGAGACAGGAGAGAGGTTGATTTTTGGGCCAGATATTTTAAAAGAAGCTTAAGAGCAAATTGCCATGATTAGAGAAAGGTTGAAGACTGCACAATCAAGGCAAAAGAGATATGCTGATAACCGTCGCTGAGAACTAAGCTTCGAGCCTGAAGATTTTGTGTATCTTAGAGTAACCCTGCTCAAAGGAGTAAAGAGATTCCATGCTAAAGGGAAGCTTGCACGAGATATGTTGGTCCATTCAAGATCTTGAGTCGCAGAGGAGAGGTTGCTTACCAGTTGGAGTTGCCGCAGTCATTGGCAGGAGTCCATGATGTATTCCATGTCTCTTAGTTGAAGAAGTGTCTTCGAGTGCCCACGGAACAAATGCCATTGGAGTCAATTGATGTGCAAGAGGATCCAACCTACAAGGAGCAACCAATCAAGATTCTGGATGTGGCTGAACGAAGAACCCGGAATAAGTCAGTGCGTTTCTGCAGAGTGCAGTGGAGCAATCATTCAGAGAGCGAGGCTACGTGGGAGCGAGAAGATGATCTGAAATCGGAGTTTCCAAACCTATTCCTTAGTCAGCCCTGAATCTCAGGGTCGAGATTCCGTTAAGGGGGGAGGTTTGTAACATCCCAAATTTTGCTTCTTCAGATTTATTGTGCTTTTCTAGATTTTATCTGATTTTCGGGGATTATATTTATTCCTTTTTGCATTTATTTAATTGAGCCTTTGCTGTTCTTAATTTGTTCTAAGCAATTGGTTGATTATCTTTTCTTGGAAGTATTTTATTTGGGTTCTATTTGTCTCAAGGTATTTTCTGGATTTTTTCTGAATTTTTTGGATTTTATTGCTATTTCTTTTGGCTTTATTGAATTTCCTGATTTGTTTTAATTCAGAAATGAATTAAAATCCCTCAATAGTGTTTGGGCCGAATTCCCTCCGGTCCGGCCCGTTTCACTCCGCTCGCAGCCCAGCCTGCCCCCCGAACCCTAGCCACCCCGCGTCTCCGCCGTTCGATCGCAATCGAGCGATCTCCGTTCGTCCGCGCCGCTTTGCGTTCCGAGCCGTCCGATCCAGCTAGCGTGTACACACGAGATGCGGCCATGTCACCCAAGCCATTCTGTTGATGGACTCCGCCGCGCCGCCGAATCCCTGAGGATTTCGGAGCCCGTTGCACACCTTCCGAGCCCACTATTTATTGCGCCGCCACGTATGTGTGGTAGCCCGAGTTGCGCCGCACCTTTTGTCCAAGCTCGTGTTGCCCGAGGCGCCGCCGTTCGCCCGCACTACCTCACCGGAGTCCCAAGCATTCCGCCGTCCATTGCGCCCCCGTTAGTCACCCTCCACCGTGCCTGAAGTCGCCGCCGAGTTGCCCGTGTCGAGACGCTCCAGCCGCACCACTTCTTGTCACCGGAATTGCCTCGCAGCGCCGCACCGCACATCGTCTTCTTCCCCTCCGACAAGAACCACGCCGCCGTGCCATCACCGCCAGCTGATCTCTGTCCACCGTCGGATCTTCAATCGACGCCCCGGATCTCGCCGCGTCACCCTCACACCAGTAAACCTCATTTTCACTCCTCGTCCATTGGATTAGATCGAACGGTCTAGATTTCATCGCATAGGTCTGTGTTGATTCAATTGTAGCCACTAGATTTTAATCCTAGGGTTCTAGCGCTGCCATGTTGCGTAGTCGCTGTAGCCGTCGGATGCGCGCCGATCGGTCTCGATCGTGCCGCGTGGTGCCTCGCCGCTTTGCCTGCCGTGCCGTCCGATCTAGATCCGAGCGTAGCCATGCCGCCGCGTGTGGCACCCACAGTTGATCTGAGTCGCTTCATGATGATCAATCCTGGCCGTTCATTTTGAATCAAACGGACGAGATCGATTTGAGTTTCGGTTAATAGTGTTGCGCCGCGTGTCGTGCTATGATTGGTCGGCCCAGTCGATGGCCTTGGCGCTTGCATCGGCCGGTACAACCGCAGTGCCATCGGTCCACCGTCTTGCCTGAGCCATGCCGTGGATCGGGTCCATCTTGGCCGAGACAGCGTGGACGACCTCTGGTTGCGACGCGTGTCAGCGTGTGATTGGGCCACGTGTCATGCTGACGTCAGCGATGACGTCATAAATAATTTCCAGTGGAAAAATAATTTGGCCAAAAAATCATTTTAGTGCTGACGTCATCAGAGGCCATGCTGACATCATAAATAGGATTTTTCTGTATAAAAATAATTCGGATAAATAGGAATTTCTGATTTTTAGGGTTTTCTAGTTAATTAAAACTTTGAGAGGCCATATCTTTTGCGTCCAACCTCTGATTGAAGTGATTCAAATTCCTAAAAGTTTGTAAAATTCTATGCTATTTTTTGGTGAATTTTATTTAATTTTTGAAATTGATTTTGCTCTCCATTTTGGTTATTTATTGCTTTATCCTTCGTTGCACGTAAATGTCAAGTTGCCGAGAGAGTTTGTGATTGAGGAGCCAACACTTGATCAGGTTGCAGAGCAGGATCTAGACCCATTCGAAGACAAGTCGTGCTTTGACCATGTTGTACCCATATTTAAATGTTATGTTATTTTAACGTACTGCATTTATTTCAATTATCAAATGTTCGCTACATGTTGGGAGTAGTTAACCGTCCATTTAAGATACTTTCACCCATGCTATGTCGTATGCCGTAAATCATTTGTCACCCTAGAATGGTTTAATAGTAATTGGTAACTACAAATGCCAATATGGGTAGTTAGAACGCAAGTAGAAAGCTTAGCCATGCAACGAGTCATTACTTCATGATCAAATGTTAATATTGCTTAATGACTATGGAACATGATTATTAATTGTGTGTCAGGTTGTCACACAATGTTGGAAATTATTGATGGCACATGGTGCATGGAAAATCAACCGGGGTGGTAAAATGATTTTGACCGAGGCATGTGGCATGATTTTGTGGTGGGCCAAGGTTGGCATGTGGGCGGTCGCATTTGCTTTTTATGTTGTTAATGACATAATGATTTTTGGTTAGTCTTGCCTTAGTCAATTAAAGACTTAACCTTGCAAGAATTTGAATTGAGTCATTCATACAGCCACAAGTCTGGAATGGGACAGACCTAGCTGATTAATTTGTTGATTCTAAACTTTAGTACTATCGTGGTGGTGTGAGGCCAGGGTAGTGGTAACCAGTCCTCACACGGGTTGGCTCACATGGCACAGGAGGGGGGCCCTGAATGTGGTAACCAGTCCCACCAGTGTTGAAACCTTAGCGGATAGTACTGGGTTTAGATAGGCATTGGAATGGCTTTGTTATGGTCACTCACCTTTGTGGTGTTTGATTATATCTTGTGGGTAAAGTGTATAATTCTGTAGAGTGTAAAACCTATTCAAAGAGCCGTACTCACTGTATTCGGCATTACTCAGTGATTACAGTCAAGGGTTAGATTTTTATTAAATAAATTTGGGGATGGAATGTTGGAATATGGAAGTAAGGATATGGGTTGACATTGAAAACAAATGCAAAGTTATTACTGTTATTATTATTTTACTGTCTTTCAATCTACTTATGCTATTCTTCCGTAAATGCTGTTTATGCAAAGTAACCTTTTAGCCTTCTTTTGTACTAAGCCAGGCAGGTAGTAAGTAGAATTGCATTCTGTGCGTGGCTTGTTGAGTACTTATGTACTCACCCCTTGCCACCAACATCACCAATTGAGGAAGAAGCAACGCTTGCATTGGAGGAAGAATTCTAGGAGGAGACGAACAATTAGGGTGCGAGCCTTGTCAGTTGCCTGTGGCAGTTGAAGGGTTGCTACGTGTTTTCGTCATATCCGCTGTAGTTTATTTGTTTACTTTCTATTAGCCCTGCGTGGCATACTCATGTAAGGTGGACCATAAGGTCATTCCATAGTTATATTAAACTTGATAAAGTCTTATTTATGTTATCGTTGAGTATGATTGTGATAATCATCTATGTTGAGACTATGTGCACTAGCGTGATCCTGGACTAGAGCAGAATACACAGAGGGTCCGGATTTGCATATTCGGGTCCCGACAAGTGGCCTACTATTACTGTCTCGCTCCCATCTATCACTGTGGATTGGACTACGAGGTAGGACTTTCATGCTCACTACAGGTGAGCACAGAGGCCCGCATCTACATGGGTCACCTGTTCCATCATGAATGCACATATGCAAATGATGCACAATTTTATTTTCATTATTCATTTGCCATGAATCACATTGCCAAATGACCATTCATAATATTAATCCATTCTCATCTTTACAAGAATGGAGTGCAAATTATACCAATGCAAATAATGCATAAGCTTAGCGCTTACCTCATCATCATCATCATCGTACTCAGAGACATACTCTGGTACCCATACACTAAGCATTTTTTTATCCTAATCAAACTCATAATTATCATCATAATCAAAATCATAAAAAAAACATGCCATAAATCCTTTTAGCATTCTATCCTCATGATACATTTGCCTTTAACCGCGAGGAGTGGGGTAGCGTGAGGATGAAGCCACCCCCTGTAATATCCCAGGTGATCTTTAGCGAATGTTTTTCTTTTGAGTGCATTTGAGTTTTCGCGGGTCATCCTTTGGGTTTTGGAAGGTCCCGAAAGAGGGTGGGCCAGTGGGTGTTGGTTTTGGGCCCTAGGAGGTGTTATTGGGCCTTTGAGGGAGTAACTCCAAACCCTAAAAAGCATGAGCCCCTAACCCAGCCCAGTAAAATTCCCGGCCCTTCTGGCTCCCTCTTCCCCGTCTTGTGACAGGCCTTTCCCACCCTCTTCCTCCGTCTTGTGATCGTGGCGCCCTCTCCCGGCCGACGCTGCCTCCGTTGGCTCCTCTCCACCCGAGCTCGGCGCCGCCTCCCTGCTCCTCCCTCCGAGACAGCAAGTCCCTAGCCGGTGTCCTGGTGGCCTCCCTCCTTCCTCCGCCGCCCTCCTCCTGGCCTCCCGGCCAGGGCGGCCTCGCGCCTCCCCTCCAGCGCTTGGCGGCGTCGCCCCTGCTCCCGGTCGGCCCCATCGCTCCGTGCTCCTCCCTCCTGGCCGGCGAGTCCCTAGCTGGCATCCTTCTGGCTCGGCGGCCCTTCCCCTGCCCCTCCTGGCTTGGTGCCCCTCTCCTCCCTCTGCCAGGCAGCGGTGACAGCAAAAGCGGTAGCAACAGCATTGCCCTCCCCCTTGCCTTCTTGTGGTGAGGACTTGAGCAGTTGAAATTTTCGGTATTTGGTTTCTTTGTGCATGCCAAGTGTTTGATGAAATGCCTAGAAGGTTTATGTTATGGTATCACAGTGATTTAAGTGTGCAAGGTTGAGAGATGGGCTTGAAATGCAAGAATCGATGCATTGCTAAATTTATGTACATACCTATATATCCTTGTCTGTTGTTCTATATGTTTGCCTGCTAAGTTGCTATGTGACGAGTATGAGCTATACCCCGGTTTTTAGTTTAAGTTTTTCTGCTTTGCTAATATGATGTTTAAATACTAAGGAAGGGACTTGGTGATATTACTAATTTAGAGGGTAGTGGCAAAATTGACATAAAATCTCTTGGTTTTGGTAGCAGTAAATACTCCCAAGATCAAATCCAACCATGTTATCCTAGTTCTGATTCAGTGGCAAGGTGTGGCTATTAGAATATTACTTTGAAGCAGCCATGTTTTGATGATCTGAAGTGTATGCTCCTTTATGCATGACTGCTAATGAATTAAAAGGAATTGAACGACCAAAACATGCAGCCAGCTGTTAACCTTTCTTCCTAGTAGATTTTCCAGTTATTTAGTACTGTTGTTCATGCTTCAAGGGTTGAGCTTTTGTACTGAGTGTGTATAAATTTAAGTTGGATGAATATTGTTTATTTGCAGGGAAGGTTCTGTCGGGAGTGGCCTCAACCACATGCCACTCCATTCTCCGTCGATAAAGGCAAGTGCATTCCCTAGATCGTGGCTAGGAGGATTATTTGATTGTTTGCTTTTAGCGTACGTAATTGCCGATGAATACACAAATGATAAGCTTTGCTTGGATATAACTAGAAAATGGTTCATTTTACGAAAATGCTTATGATGATTAAAAAGTTAAGGGAATGGATGCAAGTGCATCTCTAGAATGTATTTATGGGGTTGAGTTGATCATTAGCATTACAAATATGTTTACTCTAATATGTAGATTATGTTGTGAGCTCGCCTAGTAAGCTGATTATGTTTTTATGATAAAATCAAATTAATTGGGAAGGGATGAAAGTCCATGGAATTGAGAATTTCATATTGCATGGAAGTTAAGGTTTCTATCTGAGCAATTTACTATTTCGATCCATCGTAGGAGATGATGCCTTTATAGATTCTATTTGTGCTTGTGTTTATGGTTTTAACTCATGACATATGGAGTTGTAATGGAATGTAGCATTTTCGCATACATGTCATGCATTTTGATTCGAGCCAGGTCGGTGAGAAAGACATATGGGGACATATGTCTAATCCGGAGTGCTCCTGAGATGAGTCCTACCTCGTAGTCCCATCCACGGAGTTGGATGGGAGCGAGTTAGTAAGAGTAGGCCCCTCCACTGGGATGGAAGGGAATAGAAGGGTGTAACACCGACGGGTGTTCCCTCGAGCTATACCAGTATTGGCAAAAAGGATGCATTTAAGCATGGAAGCATGGTTGCATTGCATTACATTGCATAGTGAATGATATTGCAGTTCATGAGCTGATGGCAAGTCCAGGTTGGGGATTGAGTCGTGGACTCATCCAAAGCCGTCGATTGAGGTATGAAAGATAGATAAACTGTTTCCTGAGGTTTGGGATTCATTTAATCTGAGTTATGAGGTAGTTGTGGGGTTTGTCGCTGGTTTACAGTTATTTTACTTAATGATTTCAACAAAGAATGGCTATGTTATATTATGAAGTAATTGTGTTCTTACGTCTTGGGCTTATATGAAAACAAACTGCTTCATTTATTTGTTGATGTCATTTAAGTGTATTGTTACATTATGTCTTGAAGTAATTGTAATTCAGTTGAATTGATACTTTTCACATTTGGTGCTCTTGCTGAGTCTAGGACTCACGCTTGTTGTTTATTGTTTTAGGTACTTTGAAGCTGGCTCGCCGTGATGGGAGTAGTAGCACGTGCACGACTTCGGTCACCACCACCTCATTTAATTAATTTGTAAAGCCTGGTTGTATTTAAGGCAGTTGTAATGTGTTGTTCGTTGTGGCGTAATTTACTAATTGCCGGTTGGATGTGTGATTGATTATCTAAGGATCTGCTAGAATGTTTCATCCTGGTTATGTGTGATTGATATATTAACTGCAACTGCTTATTTGTCTGCTGAGTGGATGTCCTAGTTTTAGGGGAGGTGTTGCCGAAATTTTTAATAAGTTCGACAACCTCCTAGTTGTTCACTGCTTTGCTAATATTTATTCTTAGTGTTTTGTACTTGTGGGTGCTAGAGGGTGTAACATTCGGGGCGCGGGGTGCCAGAGTGTTACACCCCCGAAGCTACATCACCTGAAAATAACATTTGTATACTCATTTTCAAAAACTATTCAGACCACAACATCACATAGCGCAGCTACGTTATATTTCGAAAACAACCCCAACTCCTAGCTAAAGGAAATCTGGACAACAAGCATAGAAATGAGCATATCTCCTAAATGGTTGAACCAAAAATTGAGTTCTTATTCTCTAAATGACCACAAGAGGATAATCTATAATTATTTGATAGCCATTTATTCAGGAGATATATCACTAATTCCCATATTAGAGATGAACAGAGGTTATATGCATTAACTCTAGTTCTGGACAGCAAGCATAGAAATGAGCATAACTTTCAATTGGCTAAACAAAAAATTGCATTCTTGTACTCTAAATGACCATAAGAGGATAACGTACATTTATCATATATCCATTCATTCAGGAAATAGACTTAAAATCCTTTAATTACACTATGAACCTTAGCCTAAAATCTGAACCTTCAGTAGCTTCAGATTTCAGGACAGTATACTTCAAAATAGCATAACTATTGATTCTTAATCCAAATTAAGAAAACAAGGATATTTTATTAATCTAAAAGAAATTTCCTAGCTCTATTTAGGCAATAAAAAAATTCTAATTTGACCTGCATCTAGCTTTAAACAACAGCTCAAAGTTTCAACTATCAACACGAGCATAATCAGGACCGCCAGTACTAAAACGACCATATCTTTTGATTGGCTAAACAAAATTTAGTGTTCTTGGTCTCAGATTAAAGGGAAAATGATGAGCTACAATTTCTTCTACAGCCAAATATTCAGAAAACACTTTTAAATAGCTCAAAATACAACCCTAACAGCAGGTACAACACAGCTCGAAAACAGAAATCTTCCCTCCAAAATCTAGAACCACTTTTCCCAAAAAAACTTCAAAATCCAAACCCTAGAACACCCATACCAGCTGGATACCTCTATTAGAATAGCATACACATTCCCAAAACTAAGAAATTCTCCTCCATTGCTCACAAGGAAGAAGAAGAGGGGAGAGGTGCTGCAGCCCGCAAGGGGATAGAGGAGGCCGACTGGAGGAGGAAAAGGGGGGTGCGCCGGCATGGAGGAGCACCTGGGAGCAGGGAGGTGCCATGGACAGGGAGCAGCACTGGCCTAGGGAGGGAGGAGGCACAGGGAGCAAAGGAAGAAGAGGGGAGGGAAGGGATGTTGGGTGGGGAGAGGGGAACCGGGTGGGGAAAAAAAGAAAAGGGGGGAGGGAGAGGAGGGAAGGGGAAAAAGTAAAGGGGGTGGGGGAGAAAATTTCATCCGCGACAGAAAAATTCATCTACGGTACTACATTCTCCTCCCCTTAAAGGAATTCGGCCCTGAATTCCCAGAACACCAAAACACAAAGCAAGGTCCACTAGGGACACAAATTTCCTTGCAAACTCAAAGCACCAATGCAAGGATTCAAACAGATCCAAACGATAAAACAAATTTCCAAATCCAACTTTTAATGAAAGTGATTTGACTTAACTCAGACTAAGATTATCTTCTCATGACTCCACATTCACTCTAATTTCTACTTAAATTTGCAAGGGACAAAACTCTCTTACATTCTAGATCCTAATGAACTTCCAGGACAAAGAATCTCACAAGAACTTTCTCAACCTTTATCCTCAATACATCCATTTAAGGACTCAATCATATTAATTTATATGCCAAATTTCCATATCAAACATGTTATACCACTTTCGCAAAAATAATATGATGTAACTCAGATAAACTTCCTTTGGCATCACCGGATAAGACCTCCATATAGCCAATGTTTTTTTTTCTTGCGAGAACATGGTTCCAAACTCCAAACTCAACTCTAAATTCCGCCTTCAACTACAATCTAATCTCCCCTCTTGACCTTTTTACCATAATTCATCTTATGCATGACAACAAGAATGACACGAGGCTTTTCATTCTAACATGCCTATAAACCATAACTCAACTAATCACTCACACCATCCATTTGGATATCCTGGATTCCAAACTTGAACCCCCAAGAGACTATAACATGAATCTCCATCTCGCCCAAATAATTAACCTTTTCACAAAAGGACCATAACCAACCAATGCCATCGAAAGAAATAACCCACTTTGGCACAATTTCCTTTCCAACCATAAACCACGATATATAAAAAAAATTATTCTATCCTCTCCTAGGCACATCTCACACCTAGGGACAACTAGCTACGATAAATGTTCACAACAGAACACTTTACATCAAATTGTTATCACCTCCCCTACAACCAAACAATACTCCCAACAAAATTTGGACCAAGACATCAAAAATCTCCATCATAATCCACCCTTAAAACACTAATGGTCAACACCTAGCCCAAGCTAGGATCGCAGATTATTACCAAATCACAAATGGTTCTCTTCTTAAGAGGGTCTCGCCCTCACATACTTTCACTCAAATAACCAAGCCCAAGAGTATAATCCTTTATTATACTCAACATGAAAGACCATGTGGAGGTCTATACCTTTGTGTGATGAGTAATTGACTAGATTAAAGGTTGATCCAATGAGTAGCTAACTAAATTGAAAGGTTGATCCGAGTTAAAATTGTCTAGGAGCATTTTGATAAGGTCTCAACCAAGTCATGTTTCTTTGCTGAGTGCTTCAAGCTTCTCAACTGGTTTTCATTCCTAAATGCCGAGTGTTGCCAGTCTTTGCTGAGTTCATCTAGCTTTCCATCTGGTCTCTTTGCTAAGTACTGTGTTTTGAGTGGTTCCTGTCTTTGCTAAGAGCTTCTAGCTTTTTGAATGGTTTTCTTCCTTTGGTGAAGGTCGAGTGCCGAGTGCTTCCAGTCCTTGCTGCGTGATTTTTAGCTTCTCGATAGGTTTCCTTCTGAGTTGAGTACTTTGCTATGATCAAGGAGTTGTTAAGGACTCAACAAATGGTTAGCCGAGTGGTTAACCAGGTGGTTAGCAGGGAGAATTAGCCTTGTGGCTAGCCAAGCGTTCCAACCGTGTGGGCTTGAGTATATGGGTTTGCCGACTGGTTTTGGTTAAGTTGTGTATGACTATTTTGAGATAATTAGCAAATATAATTGTGGGCATTGCTATGTGAATGGTTTCCATGTCTTTGATGGTTGCAAGACGACGGTGCTAGGTCATGGTGAGGTGGAAGACTAGGCGAGGCACGTCGGAGTTCTAGAACGGTTGGGAGATCGCCGAAAGATGACCGGAGACAGAGTTCGGGCAAGCCAAGAAGGCAAGGGAAGGAGCAGATACTAGCTAGATGCTGCAAGGATCAATGAGGACTATTGGTGTACAGTCTAGTTGATAGGAATAGCGGGTCTAGTAGTATGCTTTGAGAGCCATGTAAAAAAAACCCTGTATTAGCGGGTTTAGGGTTTCCCCTTGCAGGCTGTGTGAGTGGGCGCTTCCTAGCCCTTAGATGAGTCTCTAGGGTTGAGAGCTACATCTAAGGGTGGTAGGTGGCCCAAGAGTTGTATAAATATGGAGGGGTGCCTCCCGCAAAGGAAGGGGTGGTGGAGGGATCCCAGAAGGGTTTTAAAGGTTTTTGAGTACTCTGTTGATCTTTGCCCACTTTTGTTTGTGTGGCTTTGTAACCTCCCTTCTAGGAATACAAGAAACATATCAAAGATTTCAATATTTGCATTTTTCCTTCTATCATTTACTTTATGCAAGTTACTTTCTGCAATTTAAGTTACGCAAAATTACTTTATGCAAGTTGATTCTTCCATCTGCATTCTTTCTCTCTTGCGACTTTTTACGTGCTTGAGTTGATTGATCTTGTATTTCATTTCTGTGCACCTCTAGCTTGCTGTGTTTAAACTTCCCAGATCTTTTCATTTTCTAAATCAAGAGCAAGTCTTACACCGAATTCCCTGTTCTTTCTACTCTTCTTAAAGTGTTCATTCTTCTTAGACAGAAAGATCGAATCTTTGAGATCAATCTTGGTGATCGATTCGGGAATCAAGTTTCTCGGTGAACCAAGATCTCATCTACCAAATTTCTGTGAGTTTTAATTAACCGATCAAAAGTTCTTGTGATTCTTGTTCTGGGTTGAGGTATCTGTTTGTGAGAAACTTTTGAGTCTGATACTCTCACCTACTCCTGTAGGGTACTACCAGCTTTTCTTCTCAAGAACCTCCATCCTTTTGAGCGATCTTTTATATTAGTCTTTTGGAATACTGTGTGGGAAAATTTGATTGCGACCATTCCCCCCCCCCCCTCTGTTCACCATTCCGGTCCTTCAATTGGTATCAGAGCCAGGTTCTGCTCTTTTCGTAGAACTTGACCGGTCTCAAGAGCCATAGCAACAGACAAGTATTCCACCAAGCCTCCCATTTTCTGCGGCATTGATTTTCCTTTTTGGAAGTTGAGGATGGGGTAATACATCACTGCCCAGGGCTTCCTAATTTGGTAGAAGGTGAAGTTTCTGTATGATGTTCCTGCCGATGAACACGTCACAACCAGAAATATGGGTGATGTGGAGGCAAATGCTAAGACAAGAAACATCCTCATACAGGGACTTAGCTGCAGTGAGTATGACAAGATCTCTCATCTGCGATCCGCTTATAAGATCTGGGTGACCCTCGATGCTTACCATGAGGGTACTACCCAAATCAAAACCGTGAGGCAGGATCAACACAAGCGTGAGTACAACAAGTTTGAACAACACGCTGGTGAGAGTCTTGATGAGTGTTTCGGTCAATTTACAAAAATTTTGAGCGGTCTCCGGGCAGTTGGTTGTACATACCCTGACTCAGATAATGCTCGACACTTCTTGACCGCACTTGATCTTCGCATTTGGGAAATGAAGGTAACCACCATCAAGGACACAACCGATTTGTCGACCTTGACTCTTGACGGGCTTTATTCCCGCCTCAAGACTCATGAGATCAACGTCGTCTCTCGCAAGATGAAATCTCAGTCAATGGCTTTGGTTACTGATCCCATTTGTTCCTCTTCTTTCGACTTTTCTACTATCTTTTCACTCTCGGCCCTTTGTGAGCTAAGCGATGACCATCTGGACAAGTTCCCAGAAACTGAGCTTGCTCTTCTAGCTCACAAATTTTCTCACGCCTACAAAAGGGTGAGAGAGAGAAAAAGGGGAGGTGTGATCACTTGTTTTGAATGTGGTGGCCCCAATCACATTCGAGCAAATTGTCCAAAACTAGAGACAGGCAAAAATTACTCCGGCGGTTCCGGCAAGAACGACTACACCAACAACAATCGCAACAAAAAGCCTCCAGTTCGCGAGCCGGCGCATGAGAAGTACCACAACTTCGCCAAGAACAAGAAGCTCTTCCACCGCATCCTCGCTGCCCTCGACGACATCAACCTCTCCGACATGGAGACATGGAGCGACGAAGGGGAGGATGATCCGTAAGAGAAGAAAGGCGACGACAACTTCTCCAGCATGTGCTTCATGGAAGACACCAACGGCGTTAGTGACTCCGAGCTCTACAGCGACTCGGACGAGGTACCTTCCTATGACCAGCTCAATGAGGCTTTTTGCAAATTAGGAAAATTTCATGCTAGAGCTAGGTATATGGAGCTTGAGAAGGAAGTAGGTATCCTTACTCGAGAGTTAGCTTTTCTTAGATCTTCTCCCTCCCGAGTCACTGATGACTGTTCCTTGTGTGATGCCCTACTTGTGGAGCTTGAGAACCTAAGGACCTTGCATGATAGTGCGCAAACTGAACTTGAAAGTCTTAGGTCAAAGAATGTTAGCACTTGGACTGATGATGCTTCCTCTCTAGATGCTAGTTTTCTTCATGCTCATACTACTCCTTCATGTGATAATTGCCCTAAATTACTTGTTGAAATAGATGCCATGAGCGTTCACCTTAGGAAGCTTTCTTCTAGAAACGATGAACTTGAAATGCATGCTTCTAAGAACCCTGTCAGCTCATGTGAGGGCTGTAAGCAACTAAAATTTAACAATGAAGCCTTACATGTCAAGTGTGTTAAACTTGATAAGGACTTACTAGATAAGTCACTTAAGAGTTGCTTGCATTGTTCTGTGATTGAGGGGGATTTAGATAAAATCCAAGTCGAGCTTATGAAGAAGTTAGAAGACCAAGCCCATAAGATTAGAGAAGTTCCCTGCGCTTGTTGTGAGGCCCTTAAGATTGAGGCAGCCATGCTGAGGGAGAAAAATGCACGTGCTAGTGTTTCTTCTTCTCTTTCTGGTTCAACTTCTTCCACTCACCCCTATTCTTCTTGTGCCTCTCTTTTCCGAGAGTGTGACTACCTCATGAACACTCTTGAAAAATTTGTAGGAGGCAAGAAGAAGTTTAATCTCATTCTAAACCAATAAAAAATTAGCAGATTTAATCAGGGTCTAGGATTTAACTCTTTGGAGCATGCTAGGACTCATCCGCCTACCATTGTGCGTGGATCCAAGAGTGGAGAGATTTTGGTTTCTCCCAGGATGAGTACCACGGTGTTTAGGTCTGCTGGGGTTGTCCATGGGACTTCTGAGCAGAAGGGTGCTCCTCATGTCACTTTTGTCTCTAGTAAGGCAAAGTATTCATGCACCTTCTGTAAGAAGGATGGTCACCTAGTAGATTTCTGTTACAGGCGTGCCAAAGTCACGAAACGTAAGCATATTGATGCTCCTAGGTGTGTTTAGGGTCATTTTCAGATCCCAAGTGCATCTAAGGCACACACTGCTACTAAACAAATTGAAAAATCGTCTGTTTTTTGGTAATGTCCAAGACTCGGTTTTCATGCTGTTCAGTCAAGTTTTAGTTCTGGAGCTGCTTGTGGTCAGTCTTTCCGCCGTCCTTTTGATATTCCTCATTTTTCCCATCGAGGTAGATATCAGCGGCGTGAGGTGTTTTCAGGTAGGAGATTTAGGTAGCCTCGTTGGGATGGCCCAGCTTTTGCTCCACGGCGGGCTAAACCAGTGATAGCTCCTACATCTTCTACTAGAGTTGCTTCTACTGATCTTGTGAGAATCAAGCGTCAGAAAGACACTAGAGTCCAGGCTTTTTCTTTTGTGGCTGGTACTTTGAGACGTCGTATGATTCAGTATTGGGTTCCCTGGTCCTCACTCTATCCCAGTACTGAGTCTTCTCTCTCTCTTTTGATTTGATCAGGTTCGTCGGATGGGCAAGGGAGATGTTTGGATTGTTGACTCCGGTTGTTCTCGCCATATGACCGGAGACTCCCGTTGGTTCTCTTCCCAAGTCCGAGCCCCCGATGATGAGTTGATCACTTTTAGGAATGCTTCTTCAGGTAGACTTATTACTAAAGGTATCGTCTGCATTAATGAAAATTTTATTCTTAAGGATGTTGCCTTAGTGAGTAAGCTGCAATATAATTTTCTTTTTGTTTCTCAGCTTATCGATGACTCTTTCGAGGTAAGCTTTAAAAGTAATGCTTGTAGAATCCTTGATTCATCAGGAGAGTTAGTTTGCGAGATTTATAGATTTGGGAGAGTCTTTCGTGCAGATTTTTCGGTTTCTTCTGGAGACTCTCTTCGGTGTTTGATTGCTTCTAAGTCCCGTGATCTTTCCTTCTGGCATAGGAGACTTGGTCACATTGGCTTTGATCATTTGACTAGAGTTAGCAACCGCGATCTTATTCGTGGTTTACCCAAACTCAAGATGGTTAAAGACTTAGTTTGCTCTCCCTACCGACATGGCAAGATGGTTACTGCTTCTCATCCTCTAGTCACCGTAGTGATGACTGATGCACCAGGACAGCTTTTACATATGGACACTGTTGGTCCAGCTCGAGTGCAGTCAGTAGGAGGGAAGTGGTATGTCCCTGTCACTGTTGATAATTTCTCGAGGTATTCTTGGGTATTTTTTGTGGCCTCGAAGGATGCGACTTTTTCTCACTTTAGGGGATTTGTTAGTAGGTTGTCTATTGAGCTCCTAGGTGCGTTACGAGTTATACGCAGTGATAATGGCACTGAGTTCAAGAACTCCTACTTTGAGAATTTCTATGAGGAGTCTGACTTAGAGCATCAGTTCTCTTCTCCCTACGCCCCTCAGCAAAATGGCGTAGTGGAAAGGAAGAACAAGACCCTGGTTGAGATGGCTAGGACGATGCTAGATGAGTACAGTACTCCTAGGAAGTTTTGGGCTGAGGCTATAGCTACTGCTTGTCATGTTTCTAATCGCGTTTTCTTGAGAGTACATTTACATCGCACTTCTTATGAGTTGAGGTATGGGCGAAAGCCCAATGTTTCTCATTTTCGCGTTTTTGGTTGCAAATGCTTTATTTTAAAGTCTGGAAACTTGGACAAGTTTTAATCTCATTCTTCTGATGGGATTTTTCTGGGTTACTCGACTTCTTTTCGTAGTTATAGGGCTGGAGTTGTGATACGAATAGGATCATGGAGACATGTGACGTGACCTTTGATGAGGCTAGCCTAGGAGCTAGACCGGATATTTCAGGCTCTTCTTATCCCTCCGAGACCATCTTTGTAGAGGATGATGAAGATTTTGGTGTTTCACCTGATCCAGTCTCCTCTACACCTGAGGTGCCTCCTATTTCTATCTCTACACCTCAGGAAGACCAGCCCTTGCCATCCGACTGCTCCTCTGCAAGTGGCTCTATTCTATCCTCTTTTGCTCAAAAGGTAGAGGTCACCTCTGCTTCTGGTCCTCCTCACCACATCCAGCATTCTCATCCACCAGAGCAGATCATCGGTGATCTATTTGAGCGTGTCACGCACTCAAAATCAGGCTTATCTTCTTTCTGCTTTCACTCTGCCTTTGTTGCCTCATTTGAGCCAAGGGATGTTACTCATGCATTATCCAATGAATCATGGATTAATGCTATGCGTGAGGAACTGAAAAACTTTGAGAGGAATAAAGTCTGGCATCTTGTAGAGCCCCCATCTGGTCATAATGTTACTGGGACCAAGTGGGTGTTCAAAAACAAGCAGAGTGAGTATGGGGTTGTCATTCGCAATAAGGCTAGGCTAGTTGCACAAGGCTTCATTCAGATTGAGGGTCTTGACTTTGAGGAGACTTTCACCCCTGTAGCTAGACTAGAGGTGATTAGAATCCTGCTTGCATTATCTGCATCCCAAGGCTTTAAGCTCTATCAATGGATGCCAAGAGTGCATTTCTCAATGGATTCATTGAGGAAGAGGTGTATGTCAAGCAACTTCCAGGATTTGAAAACCCCAAATACCCGAACCATATCTACAAGCTTTCCAAAGCCTTGTATGGACTTAAGCAGGCTCCTAGAGCTTGGTATGAGAGGCTTAAATCCTATCTTCTCAGTCATGGTTTCAAAAAGGGTATTGTAGACAAGACTCTGTTTATCAAGCACCAAGATTCTCATTTCCTTCTCGTCCAGATTTATGTGGATGATATTATCTTTGGTAGCTCTCTCGTATCTCAATTTTCTAAGGTAATGAGCACAGAGTTTGAGATAAGTATGATGGGCGAGTTGAGCTACTTTCTTGGCTTCCAAATCAAGTAGACTCGGGAGGGTACTTTCCTGCACCAAGGTGAGTACACTCGGGACCTCCTGAGGCGGTTTGATATGTCCAATGGGAAGCCTGTGATGACTCCTGTGGCCACCACTGCTGTTGTCGAGCCTGATGAGGATGGTGAGCCTACTGATCAAAAGGAGTACCGGAGCATGATTGGCTCTCTCTTGTATCTCACTGCCCCTCGGTCGGACATACACTTTGCCGTGTGTATGTGCGCTCGCTTTCAGACTTCTCCTCGCGCCTCTCATCGCCAAGCGGTGAAGCGCATCTTTAGGTACCTTCGAGCTACCATTGATTATGGTATATAGTACTCTTCTTCTTCTTGTCTATCCCTAAGAGCCTTTTACGTCACGAGACTTTGCGGTTTGTAGGATAGATAGCAAAAGCACTTCGCACTTGCCAATTCATTAGCACTTCTCTTGTTTCTTGGTCTTCTAAGAAGCGATGCAGAGTCGCCTGATCCACCGCCGAGGCGAGTATGTTCTTTGCAGACCGATTCTTTGTAGCAGTACTCTAGATGAGCTCGACCTTGCGGGACTTTGGGTTAAAAATAGAGAGTGTTCCACTTTTTTGTGATAACACTTCTGCTATTTGCAATGCCAAGAACCCAGTGCAGCACTCCTGGACTAAGCACATTGATGTTAGATATCATTTCCTTAGAGACCATGTGGAGAAAGGAGACATAGTGCTTCAGTTTGTGGAGAGTGACCACCAGTTGGCCGATATCTTTACCAAGCCTTTGGATAGCTCTAGGTTTGTTGCCTTGAGGAGTGAGCTTGGGGTTGTGTGCCCTTACGGCCATTTATGAGGGGGAGCTGATTTGTATATTATGTATTATATCTTATTTGTTATCAAGGTGTTTGTTGATTCTTCTTGCGTTATCTCAAGTTCTCTTCTCTATTGTTACCTAGAAGTCTGAAGTCCGGTTCTCGCACTCTCCTTCCTGTTCTGATCTTCTGGTCTTTTTGTTGAGGTTACCTCTGATTTCTTCGAACTGATATATTTCTTGAGCTTAATCTTGCTAATAACTCAATTTGAACCAGATTTGTGCTTATATTGGAATCACATATTGAGGGGGAGTTTAAGAATCTATCTCATGCATTGCATATAGACTTGATTTTTCATTTTATGAGCTTTGTCTATTATGCAAATGATTCATGTTTCATTTTATACACCATGCTATATTATGAAGAAAATTACTGGCTTAGATACGTCCAAGTTCATTTAACTTCCTAACCTTGCAAAAAATTAAAATGAGCTTTGATAAGAAAAACTTGATAAAACATGTTGCGTTTACTTGCTAAGTTTCTTCTCTAGGTGTATTTGCCATGATTTGTGAAATTCTGGAATTCTCTAGAATCCCTATAGCAACTTGGGTGAATCTTGTTTGATCTATACTTGAGTCCTTCACTAGCTTAGCAATCAAAATGATAAAATGAAAGTGAAGCAAAATTGACTCTTTTTGTGCGCATTAGACTCAACATCTCACATTCACAAGACAGCTTCTCATTGCACTTGAGATGAACTTGGAATGTGTTGTGTATGATCAAGATCATTCTCTTAAGAGTTCTTCTTGAGATGATCGAATATGGCTTGAGTCAGTTGCTTTAAGAATGCAAATACATATATATGTGGGTAAAGAATGCAAATAATGTCAAACATTTGCACCCCGCTATATCTTTTCAAAGATTTAAGGAAAAATTTGCATCCAATAAAAAAATTTAAGCTCGAAGGACTTTTGTATGAACTTATAGATTTCCCAACGTGTTGAGTATGTTGAACTCTCGGTTTTCCATTTGATCCTTTGAATGGCTTTGCTTCTAGTTTTGAAACTAATGACAGGTGTTGCTTATGTTCAATCTTGCTAAAAATGACATGGTTTCAATTAAATCTTGCGGGCAAAATATTTATTTGCACATGGCCACGGCTTAGCTTAGTCTATTCTTGTCATAACTTAGCTTGGTGTCATAACTTGTCCTGTTGGTCACTCGGATAATACTCAAAGCTTCTTTAGGCTGCATTTCTTGCATAAAATCAAAAACTAGTGAGAGAATAGTAAATGCTATCTTGATGCCTATATTGACAAAAGGGGGAGAGAAGCTATCCAAAAAGGCATCTTGGAATCCTCAATATGGTTTCAACTTGGTTATAATCTGTTGCTTTCACTGTCTTCCAAGTTTCAGTCTGGTAATCAAAATGCTTTATTTGCTCAAACTCATCTTATGCCTTTTCTGTGTGTTTGACAATATACTCATCAAGGGGGAGATTGAAAAACCATGTGGAGGTCTATACCTTTGTGTGATGAGTAATTGACTAGATTAAAGGTTGATCCGATGAGTAGCTCACTAGATTGAAAGGTTGATCCGAGTTAAAATTGTCTAGGAGCATTTTGATAAGGTCTCAACCAAGTCATGTTTCTTTGCTGAGTGCTTCAAGCTTCTCAACTGGTTTTCATTCCTAAATGCCGAGTGTTGCCAGTCTTTGCTGAGTTCATCTAGCTTTCCATCTGGTCTCTTTGCTAAGTACTGTGTTTTGAGTGGTTCCTGTCTTTGCTAAGAGCGTCTAGCTTTTTGACTGGTTTTCTTCCTTTGGTGAAGGCCGAGTGCCGAGTGCTTCCAGTCCTTGCTGCCTTATTTTAGCTTCTCGACAAGTTTCCTTCTGAGTTGAGTACTTTGCTACGATCAAGGAGTTGTTAAGGACTCAGCAGATGGTTAGCCGAGTGGTTAACCAGGTGGTTAGCAGGGAGAATTAGCCTTGTGGCTAGCCAAGTGTTCCAGCCGTGTGGGCTTGAGTATATGGGTTTGCCGACTGGTTTTGGTTAAGTTGTGTCTGACTATTTTGAGATAATCAGCAAATATGATTTGTGCGCATTCTTATGTGAAAGGTTTCCTTGTCTTTGATGGTTGCAGGACGACGGTGCTAGGTTATGGTGAGGCGAAAGATGACCGGGACTAGGTAAGGCATGTCGGAGGTCCAGAACGGTTGGGAGATCGCCGAAAGATGACCGGAGACAGAGTTCGGGCAAGCCAAGAAGGCAAGGGAAGGAGCAGATACTAGCTAGATACTGCGAGGATCAATGAGGACTGTTGGTGTACAGTCTAGTTGATAGGAATAGCGGGTCTAATAGTATGCTTTGAAAGCCGTGCAAGAAAAACCCTGTGTTAGCGGGTTTAGGGTTTCCCCTTGCAGGCTATGTGAGTGGGCGCTTCCTAGCCCTTAAATGTGTCTCTAGGGTTGAGAGCTGCATCTAAGGGTGGTAGGTGGCCCAAGAGTTGTATAAATATGGAGGGGTGCCTCCCTCAAAGGAAGGGGTAGTGGAGGGATCCCAGAAGGGTTTTAGAGGTTTTTGAGTGCTCTATTGAGCTTTGCCCACTTTTGTGTGTGTGGTTTTGTAACCTCCCTTCCAGAAATACAAGATATATATCAAATATTTCAATATTTGCATTTTTCCTTCTATCATTTACTTTATGCAAGTTACTTTCTGCAATTTAAGTTACGCAAAATTACTTTATGCAAGTTGATTCTTCCATCTGCATTATTTCTCTCTTGCGACTTTTTTGCGTGCTTGAGTTGATTGATCTTGTATTTAATTTCTGTGCGCCTCTAGCTTACTGTTGTTAAACTTCCCAGATCTTTTCATTTTCTAAATCAAGATCAAGTCTTACACCGAATTCCCTGTTCTTTCTGCTCTTCTTAAAGTGTTCATTCTTCTCGGACAGAAAGATCAAATCTTTGAGATCAATCTCAGTGATCGATTCAGGAATCAAGTTTCTCGGTGAACCAAGATCTCATCTACCAAATTTCTGTGAGTTTTATTTAGCCGATCAAAAGTTCTTGTGCTTCTTGTTCTGGGTTGAGGTATTTGTTCGTGAGAAACTTTTGGGTCTAGTATTCTCACCTACTCCTGTAGGGTACTACCAACTTTTCTTCCCAAGAACCTCCATCCTTTTGAGCGATCTTTTATGTTAGTCTTTTGGAATACTGTGTGTGGGAAAATTTGATTGCGACCATTCACCCCCTTGTTCGCCATTCCGGTCCTTCACAACAAGATATCATAAATATTCGTATTCTTATCTCAGGCTAGTACGCAAACAAAATATAATTCTCTTTAACCAAAAGAACCACATACATCACCTAGAACCCAAAGCGCTAAAACTTACCTTGGAGAGAACTCGACAAATCCCAATGATCACTCATTTTCTTTTCCCAAGCCAAAACGCAAAGGAAAACTCAACTCTCTTACATCACAAAAATCACTTTTATCATTTTCAAATCAATGCGATAAAATTTCACAACGGGGAGAAACTCAAATTAAAGGAGAAACCCCACACAAATCTTTGGTAGAAGCCCTCATAAAAGACCACAAACAAATTAGCTCGGTTTCACCAAAGCAAAACCTCTCACGATTAACTAAAACCAACATTTTGGAAGAGAAAACCGATTCTCAAGTCAAACATCTGTACCCACAACCACCACATTTTTTTAAACCCAACTCTAGTCAAAAATAGTGTTACCAATATTTTCAGCTCAAGAGCTTCCAACACATCCCATTATGTCTGTTTGTTTCCTTTAAATATTAATTCCAAGGTTAATCCGTTTTTGTACTCTAAGAAGCATAATCCAAACACACTCTCTTAAGTGTAAATCCCACATCCATAAGCTAAATAACTTAGCCAAGAAAAGATTGGCATAGTTCAATGAAATAAAATATTCCAAGAACCATCAATTGATTACTTCATAATTACTCTTTTATCCTCATTTTCGACCATCAAAACCAATTCCGCAACTTGACAAAATGCAAACTAATTGGGGGAGTTCTACTACACACTAATCAGAACGCCTTAACCAAAAGGTAAGCATCCCCAAAAGATCATACGATCAATTGAGTCCGTAAACCCTTAAAAGAAGGTTCACCTCGAATCCCACCATTTCTAGTATTCAAATACGCTTGCCATTAAAGGTTTCTTATTCAACAAGGGTACTCGGGAAAGCCCCAATAGGTTTTAACATCAATTATAAAACCCAATCTTCCTTTAATTGCCTTCTCCTATTCATATAACCACCACCAGTCCTACTATCATCAAACCCTAAACCGAGTCTATCCCATGACAATCAACCATGAGAACCACGTCATCACCTCTTTCTTTTCAACACATTTAACATAATAGTTAATTCAACATAAGACAGTGCATTAACATTTTTTTTCTTCTGGTCTACTAAACATCCCGAACCAACAATCATACAACTATCTGTTCCAAGTTTAAGACACATCATTTCAACGATAATTTCGGCATGATCAATAAATAACTTTCGTTCAACCCATAAGTCAACATTTTAGTATCCCAAGTTCATTCAACCGATAAATAACTCCAACCACTCATCATGATCTCTACGAGACATATTTCCTAAATAAGGCCCCAAGACAAACTTTCGTCAAGGAAAAATCCCAAGCACCAATACAATCATTCCATATATCCTCATTCTTTGATTACACAATGATTAAGTCATTCTGTTGATCCACAGTATTGACTGACCTATAAGAAACATAGACCAACAAACCTCATGACTCTACACCATCACACTCCAGTGCTTTACACCAACATCTAGCTATAGTAAGGTCATCAAATGGATCATTAATGGCCTTACGGAAACACAAACCTCGAACTCCCAATTAATTTCATGACTCGCAACAATTCGCATAGAACACTAATCAACTTTCACTTTAGATCACTTACCATCTCGATTAACCTTTCTCTACCAACACAATAAGTTAGGTTATCGTTAAACAACTGACAAATTCACTTTAATCACATTGGTAGTTTACATCATCTCAATGTTCTAACTACGTATCACAGACTTAAAGTTTGAACATCCTCATGAGTCACCTACCCTTGGAAAACAGGATGTGACTCCAACCTTTAAGGAAAACAACGATTCTTAAGCATGAATAACACCAATAAACATTTTCTTTCAGAAAAACCCAATCATAAATCACAAGGGAACTCGACACTCAACTTCCCAAACTCTGGCATACAAAAGCTCTTCAAATAAATCTTAAGATTTACAACTTCCACAAGGAAGAAGGATGCAAGGATGCTCTCACGAAAGGAAAATCAAGTGACCAACCAATCCTTTTTTTATGGTAAAGCCTTAACACTAAAATCCACATGACTTTAGTTTTACATCAAAACTTCAATAAGCTCCTTTGGACTCAAAGAATGACAATCACGGGAATCATATATTATTTTTCTCCACGAAACAACCAATCAAATTGAATGACAAAATGGTAGCGATAACAATCCAAACAAAATCATCACTAATCTTTTCTCCTTGTCTCCAACCGTCAAGGACAAAAGAAACTATTCTTCTCCACCCACTCTCTAAACTACATTGCAAAAGACGACGACCCTCACCTACAAAAGGTCCCCAAACTTCAAGGGGTGGCTCTAACCGGCCACACCCACAACCAAGGCCCTTAATACGGCCAAAAGAATAAGGCCGAAAACCTTTCATCTTAACCAATTAACTTAAACATACTGATTCAAATAATTCCTTCATAATCAAAGCAATATGCATCAACAACTTTAGCATTCAACATCAAAGCTTAAATACAACATTTAGGCGTAATGCAATGATACCCATACCCCTTCTACTGGGCATCAGAGTGTGTAAAGTTTTAAGTTAATTAACCAATCTATTCCAGATTTTATGGTTATTGCCCTAAGGCCAAATTTTAACGAGTAGATATCTATACCATGTTTCTAGTTTTCCAAGTCAACATTTTAGTTTACTCTAGAATAAATTACTAAATTCACATACCACGGACCTAAAGCCCGCTCTGATACCAACTGTAACACCCCGGCACCTCACGCACCCTGAATGTTACACCCTCAAGCACCAACCTTTACAAGACACCATAAAATTTTAGCAAAGCAAGCTAACATACTAGTAGGATTGCCGAACTTAACCAAAAATTTCGGCAGCACCTCCCCTAAAACTCAAATATCTACTCAGCAAACAAACAAGACAATAATCAACATGATTAACATATATAGCAATTCATAACATCTAACTAGTCAACCTAACCAAATAAGCATATAACATGGACGGGCAATTAATCCAAAAGGCAACCATGACACAACAGAGTAGAACTACACATCGAAGACACAACATAACCAAGGATACAGAGATTTAAGCCATTATCTACTCACAAGAGACAATTAGACAACACCCATACCAGCTGGATACATTCCATTAAAACAGCATACACACTCCCAAAACCAAGAAATTCTCACCTCCATTGCTCACAAAGAAGAAGAAGAGGGGAAAGGTGCTGCAGCCCGCAAGGGAATGGAGGAGGCCGGCTGGAGGAGGAACAGGGGGGTGCGCCGGCTTGGAGGAGCACCTGGGAGCAGGGAGGCGCCATGGACAGGGAGTAGCACTGGCCTGGGGAGGGAGGAGGCGCAAGGAGTAAAGAAAGAAGTGGGGAGGGGAGGGATGTCAGGTGGGGAGAGGGGAATCGGGTGGGGAAAAAAGAAAAGGGGCGAGGGAGAGGAGGAGGGAAGGGGAAAAAGAAAAGGAGGTGGGGGAGAAAATTTCATCCGTGACAAAAAAATTCATCTGCGGTACTACATCGGGAAAGAAAGTTAGCACTACCACTTCACTTAGTATCACCCAATTTAGACAACTGCATATTTAAATTCAATGTAATAGATTCCAACTAGTGGTTTGCGTCGATGATGGTACCTTGTTCTCTTAGGTCTAGCAATTTATGGTGTGATGGTTATGGTTATGGTTAGTGGCTCATGTCTTTAAATAAGTTGTCATTATCGTTGTTGTTTCTTTATGTCGGCGTGTTTGTGCCAAACAGTATTAGTTCGAGTGTATAACCGAGTTTTGGTAGGGGGGTCTTCGCAGCTGTGTCACTCTCAGCTCTCTTCTCTATTCTCTTCACATGATGAGCAGGACAGGAAGCTCAAAAACACACAGGGAGCACACAAGGTACACATAGGATTTACCGAGGTTTGGGTCCCTAATGCGGGTAATAGCCCTACATCCTTCTCAGGCTCGTGTTGCTCTAGCTAGTATTATGCTTGCTCTTCGTTGTGAACAGATCGATCTTTGTGATCTCAGTTTCCGACCTCCAACCCCCTTGCCTCATGCACACTAGCTCCCTTATATACTCCTGGAATAACTAGGGCAGGCAGAGGGAGTGGTTTTACATTAATTACATTGACTGTGTCTAGTCCTATCGCTACTGTCCCTCGGAGCCTCTTTGTCTACGCCGTTACTAGACGCCGCCTATCTTTAGACCGCCCGAGAGCAGGGGTTCGAACGCTGCGTGACGAACGCCTGGTACACGCGTTGCCCTATCCTGCCTGGGGTGGTGTAGATGCAAAGGGAGTTGGTGAAACTGGCTCAGTCGAAGGGACAGGTCATCATAGCGTCAGGGAGCCACGCCCATTTAATGGCCTTCAGGCGCACTGCAACGGCTCTCCGCACATTGAATGTCTCCCATGCGCATTTAATGGCTGTGATACGTTGCGATCCTGGCGAATGCTTTGGGTGGAAGCCTCCCAGTCTTGTCTGTGTGGTCGGCTGGTAATGGGCTTGCCTACTCGTCGGGAGGCCACGTGGCCTGGTCGTCCGACTACTCGTCGAGGAGCCACGTGTCCTGGTCCTCCGCAGTTGTGCTCTGGTCACCCGGGGCTGGGACCTGGTCGGCCGACTGCCCTCCGAGCTGCCACGTGTCCTGGTCGCCCGGGGCTGGGACCTAGTCGTTCGCCCAGCCTTTCTTCAGCAAGTTGAGTCCTTTGCACAAGACCTTCTTCTTTTTGTATCTTGCGCTCGTGGTCCCACCTGACAACGGTGGAGAGAGTACCCCGTTGTAGAATACACCTACATTTTACTATACTCTACTTTACAATTCATGCTCTTATAGATGTGTTTTGATTATCTAGTAATGCTTGTGTGCTGATTTAGAAATATGTTATGATGTTGTTATGACTGTTATCTCTTTTGTCTACTGAGTGGATGTCCATTCTTTTAGGGGAGATATTGCTGAATATTTTTTTATGCGTTATGAAAGCTTGTGCAGTCAAGTCTTCCTTGTTGTTGTTGTGTTAGAGCTAGTAGTAGTAACATTCAGGGCACACTAGGTGTTGGGGTGTTACAAAAGGAGGCCAAATCGAACTCCAAATCGAGAGAGAAATTAAGGAGAAATCCAATTCAGATGCAGTTTGTGATAGCTAGCATGGCCGGAGTACAAAGCCCATAACTTTTACAAGTGGAGTCCAAATTGAGTGTTCTTAGACTCATTGGAAAGCTTATTCAAAGGCCCATACCTTGGCTAAGGTGCAAGCCCTAGATTTGATATGTGTGCATTATAATATGCAAAGCATTTTTAAGGTTGTAAAATCAGGGTTTCTTTTTGTTTGTGTTTAAATCTAGATATAGAATTCAAGTGTTTGGCATGTTGGGCCATGTGTGTATGGGCATGTGTGCTGCATGAAATAGGAGATAGGGTTTCTGTTTGGTGTGTTTTCTACCTCTTGGATAGGTATCGGGGCCTGAGTATGTAAATCTGAACCCTCCATGTATACTACACTAGGCTAGAATCACGCTAGTGCACATAGGCTCAACATAGATGAATATCACAATTATAAATAGCAAAAACATAAATAAAAGAATTAATTTATTAATTATTACCTATTGAAAGACCTTATGGTTGATTTACATGGATATGCCTCACAAAGCTAAACTGAGAATAACAGATTAAACTGCAGTGGAATGAAAACGTAGATAAACCCCTTAGTATACTATAAGCAACTGATAAGGCTCGCACCCTAAACATTCATCTGCTCTTGGTACTCCTCCTCAAGAGTTGATTGGCAAGGGTGAGTACTTAAAGCACTCAACAAGTTGTGCACAGAATGCAATTCTAACATAACTATATGTAAGGCTTATTCCAAAGAAATGGCTAACATGGTTATTTTACAGTAAGCAGCATTTGTTAGATTGAAAAGACAGTAAAATAAATAACATTAAATAATAGCTTTTAGTATTTTCCAAGTAAACAAGGCATCTAGCCCTAAGTCAAAATTCCAACTTTTCGATAGCATCCTACCTTTCCATCCAAGTTTTTAGTTTATAAAATCTAACTCTTGAATGTAATTCCCAAGTGTTGCTCAATACCATGAGCACGGCTATCCGAATAGATTTAGTACTCTCTGGTGGTTTTGCACTTTATGCACACTTCCTTTCGAGTGTCAATAGAGAAATCATGATAAAATCTTTCAGAAACCTTTATCCTAATACTGAACCTTTCGTAAGCTGTACACTATCCTTTCCCTTAGCGGAGGTGAAGGTTAGGACCGACATACCATGATGCACACAAGACGGCCCGATCTTCCAGGGTGGGGATAACTTCGATTTTGTGGAGGATGACTTTGATGATCCGGCTATGAACCACACAAGGATAAACATCTGCAATTGCTAAACCACACTCCTCGTCATTATCAACCGTGCCAATAACACAGATGACTTGACCACAAGGCCTATTCTTGCAAGCAATCGAAGAACTAGCAAGAACAAGGATGAAGCACACACTCAAGTTGAGGTTTTAAAACTTGTTTACTACTGCTCTAGCCGATTCGGGAGAACAAGGATAAACTTCCACACATGGGGTAACTATTATCAAAACAAAACCTGATAGAAACTAAGGGAAGCTTGTGCACTATTAAGCCAAGGAGATGGCTGTTAGGAGGTGGACTCACGCCACTTTGATTACATGGAAACTCAGCCCAAAATAATGGTGGCACAGTACCCGAGACATTGAAGACTATTTTTGGATGTTGGAGTTTTTCGATGATAGCTTCAAGCTCAAAAAGAATTTGATGGTGAGGTTGGATCCATTGGAAACTGCACGAGATAAGCTTTTAATCAAGTGTGCACATGCCCCAAACAAACTCCGTTTACATTCTCTATGACATTTTAATGTCAGATTGATCACTGGAGGCTGAGTTGGATCCTTTCACATTCCCACCTTGCTTGATGACTTGTGTTGGCGAATTAAAACTCTCTTGTTGATCCATACCAAGGTTCCTATGTATGAGAATATTAAAAGGTAGCGGTCTATTCTCCAAAGTGACATTATGCAACCCAAGAAATGAATTTACCTAATAATCTAGTTGTTGTGCACGAGCTTGGGTAATTGGTCCTTGTATATGGGTCGAATGTTGCTGATCACTAGGAGGAATTTGTTGATCATTGGTCATTGGTGCCATGGGTGCATGCGACATAGCTATGTCCTCATCATCCTCCCCTTCTTGCATTTGAGTCATCATTGATTCAAGCTCATCATTCTCAACAAAATATGGCTTCAAATCTGAAATGTTAAAAGTGGGACTAACCAGTAACATCCTAATTTTGACCTTTCAATTATTAAATATTATTTTATTACAATTTATGATTTGTGTGAATTTTCTGGATTTATTTGGATTTTCTGAGATTTATTTGAATTATTTTGAATTAAAATAAATTACCTTTAAATCAAGAAATAATTATAAAAGAAATTTGCAAAATAAAGTTTTGCCAAAAATATTTTATTTAAGTCCAGAATGTCTCAAAATATTTTTGAGATTTTTCTTGGAATTTTTAGAGTATTTTTACTACCTTAAATAAATCAATTTATTTTCTCGGATTAATTTTAATTGGAAAACCGGGAAATTCCGAGTGAACAGTACTGGGCCTGGCCCAAATTACTGTGCAGGCCGGCCGTGATTTAAGGGGATTATTGCGGACCGTTGGATCTAGATCCAACGGCCTTTATCATCACACGTAGGTTAGGAAACCCTAAAGCAGTCCGGGCCGTCGGATCTTGATCTGATGACCATTGGTCGTCGTGTCCGTGCAGGACTCGGGCACCGCCGCTGTCTCCAACTCGAACGCCGCCGCCGCCTTTCCTTCTGTGTTTACCTCGCCGTGCCGGGTATTTAAAGATCCCCGAGTACCTCCCGAGGATCATCCAGAGCCACCGCTTCTATTCGCCCTTGCGCCGTCATCGGAGGAACGCCGGGGGAGTCACGAGAGCTCGCCGGAGTTTCCGAGAAGCTCTCCGCCATGTTCCGTCGTTGTCAAGCCTCCATCCGCCGCACCGGTACCACCAACAGGTTTCTCGTGTCACGCCGCACCCGAACCGCCGTCCCTTTGTAACCGGAGAGCACCGGAGCGCCGTGAGGGGGGACATCGTCTTCGTCTCCGGTGAACCGCGCTGCCGCCGCATTGTCGCCAAGCTCGAGCCTCAGGAGCCGTCGGATCCTCATCGAAGCGCCAGGAATCGTCCACGTCGCCGGCTGAGGTGGGTTGATACTTCGTCGACATGTGGCGCCACGTAGACCGCATTGCTGAGGTGGCGTCGCGTTGGCACTGCGTGGCTGTACACGTGAGCACATGTGTCAGCTGATGTCGGAAATCCGTATTTTCCTCATAAAAATAATTTGGAAAAATTTGGAATTTCTAATTTCAGAGTTTAGTTTATTTTCAAAACTTCTAAACACTATAACTTTTGCATACGAACTCCGATTTAGGTGATTCAAATTCCTAAAAATTTGTAAAATTGAGATCTTCCTAATGGTGGCTTTTATTTGAATTTTTGAGTTCAATTGTTCTTCAGTTTTGGTGTTTATTTGCTATTCCTTCTCGATTCGCGTAGACGTTGAATTGTGCGAGGCTTCGGAGGAGGAGCAGGCAACTCAAGAGCAATTTCTAGACCAAGACCAGGAGCTTAACTAAGGCAAGTTGTGCTTTGATCATGTTGCACCCATGTTTGCAAATTGCTATTTTGATTTACTTTTATTGCATGATATTTTATGAGTACAAATGATTTCAACTTAACTTTGGGATTAGTTAATGTACCCTTTTGAATTACACCCTACCTTGTTATTTGTATGCCATGACCCACTTGTCACCTTAGGTTGGTTCATTATAGTTGGTTAATACTGAAATCAACATGAATGGTTAGAACGGACTAGAATGCTTAGCCAAGCTACGTCATCACATGTACATGAAAAGTTGAGTATTAATTTGACTAATGGAATATGGAACAATGATGATAACTTGTGTGTCATTTGTGGTCACACAAAGAGATTGAGTTGTCATGGCGGGGAGGTCACACAACGATGTTGATTTGTGAGTAGCACGTGGTGCTTGGTAACCAACCGGGGGTTTAATCATTTTAAGATTGAAGCAAGTGGAAAGGGCAAGTGTGCCAGGGTGGGCTCAGTGGAGCTGAGGGTATGTGTATGTCTTGCTTTAATCAATCCTAAGGACTTAACCTTGCGAGCCTTTGACCTGAGTCTATCATGCAACCACATGTCTGTTATGGGGCAGCCTAGCTGACTAATTTGCAAATGCTTAACTTGAGTGCTATCGTGGTGGCGTGAGACCCGGTGGTGGTAACCATCCATGCTTGGGGTGGCTCACATGGCGCAAGAGGGGGCCTGTTGTGGTGGTGTAACCCTTCGTGTTGAAACCTTAGCGGGTAGCATCGGGTTAAGAGGATGCATTGTAAAGGCTTTGTTATAATCGTTCACCTGTGTGGTGCATGGTTGTATCATATGGGTAAAGTGCATAACCTCTGCAGAGTGTACAAACTATTCGGTTAGCCGTGCTCACGGTTTGAGCAATGCTCGGGGATTACAGTCAAGGGGTAGATAATTAAAATGAACAACTGTTATGGGATGGCAGGATGCCATGTGGATAATGGAACTTGATTTAGGATGGAAAACTTGGGTTTATTTGAGAATCACTGAATCTATTTACTTGTTACTATTTGTTTTACTGTCTTTCAATCTATGTATTGTATGTGTTCTTAAATGCTGCTTTATTGCAAATGAACCCTTAGCCTTTCCTTTGGAATAAGCCTGCATATAGCTATGATAGAATTGCATTTTGTGCACAACTTGTTGAGTACGTGTTGGTGTACTCACCCTTGCTTAACAACCAACAACAGTGGAGGAGTCATCGCCCGTGTTGGAGGAGGATTTCCAGGTGGATACGAGTCACTAGGCCAAGCCTTGTCAGTCGCCTGTGGTGTACTGATGAGTCACTACGTTTTCTCCTATTTTCCGCTGCATTCGTCTTATTTTATCTTAGCCTTGCCCTGCGTGGCCAAATAAATGTAAGTGATCATAAGATCATACACTAGTCATAATAAATAAATGAAGTATTATTATTTTTATCGTTGTGTATGATGTGATACTTACCGATGTTAAGCTGTGTGCACTAGCGATTGATGTTGGGACTAGTGCGGTAAACACAGTGGATCCGAATGGGTGAATTTGGGTCCTCACAGAGGTGGTATCAGAGCAAACTGACTGTAGGTCTTGGCCCTAGATAGTTGGTCATCTCTATAGGTCCTTCAAAATTATTTTCTAAAGTAAAAGTCTTAACCTAGAAGAATAATGTGTTCTTGACTTATCTCATTCTTCTATTTCTACCCTTACCAAAAATTCTTTCCTTTTCCCCTGCTGAAATTTCTTTCCCTTACCTCTGCTGAAGTAAGTTAAAATCTTACCTGAGTTATCTTAAGTAGAAAATGATATACCACACTTTAGGAGGTGGCATTAAGTGCCTGCTGCTACCATAAAGATCACGACGGAAGGAATCATCAAGCTCATGGAGGAGCGGATCAATGAAGTGTATTCAGAGTTAGAAGACTCAGTAGCCAGTTGGGACTCATGTGTGGGAGTCGTGTTTCCTAAGATATGCGTGTCGCCCATGTAGACGGTAGTATTGTGTGTTTAGGTTGAATTTGTTCTTCTTGATTGCTGAGTGTGCAGTATGTGCTGCAAAGCTTTTAGGCTTATATAAGTAACCATACCAAGTTATTAATATTGATTGCTTAAGTTATTGGGTTAAACCTATCTCCCCTGAATTCACTACAACAGGACCAATCTATTCTAACACACACTTTGCAACACATATAGTTTGTGTTGTAGGAAAACTCAACTGCAACACATGCTACGTGTTGCTAACACCCATATGTAGAATTCTCAAACATATAGTATTCATTGAATTACCCTACAATACTTGATGTTCATGTTGCTACACTTGTCAGATGTGTTGGTAGGTGAACAAAGAGTCGAGGTAAGAAACATATATAAATTTTGAATAAACAAAATAGGGTGATGGTGGTTGTTGCGCTAATTAATCTTCCTCGAGATGTGTGGTGCCTTGACTTCTCCTTGTCTGAGTATCCTGCATTGAAGGGGCATCAGGCATTATGAGAATAACATAACATACTTTAAAAAAATATTGAAGACAACAGTTCCCCAGCACGATGACCCCGAGTTCCCGATTCTAAAATCCAAATTGCCCAGAGTGACGTAGGGGTGCAATTGATCGGATATTTTCCGACCGACCAAATGTGTTCGGATCGGATTCGAATAATTTTTTCGGATATTTTTCGGATTCGGATTCAGTTTCGGATACTTTCTTTCGGATTCGATTTCAGATTTGATAGATACTATCCGTCGGATCGAAATATTTCGAATATTATTTTCGCATGTATCCGTTTCAATTTCGTCGGATATCCGACCAAGGCTAATATACATTATTGTATACTTGTAAGTTGCAGTAACCCTAGACTCCAGTCCAGACTCCTCCAGACTAGAGGTGCAATTGGATCGGATAATTTCTGACCGACCTGGATGTGTTCAGATCGGATTCGAATATTTTTTAGGATAGTTTTCAGATTCTGTTTCGGATTCAGATACTTTATTTCGGATTCGGATTCGGATTCACATGTTAGTGAGAATGATATTTGGCAAACTGTGGCAGTCGTATGGAGGCAAATATCATTTGCTTCATTGTAGTATTGAATTGATAGCAGTGGGAACCCTTGAGATTTGATTAATGTAGTTCAACAAAAGCAGGCATATGTAACATAAAAGCACAAAGAAGACAGGAAAGGATATGATGGAGAATAGTTAGATGCTGAAGTACCAAGATCATTTCCTGGATCATAGGACTCATTAGTCAGAAAGGATATGGCATGGCTCATCTTCTCTCCCTACTCAACAGAATCAGCTTTAGTTAATTAGTACTATATGTGTGATTTAGTACTTGCCTCAACACCATTACTAAAATCTGCTTTTGTTGCATGTTGAACTCATACGTTTGGTTAATTTGTACTATATGTGATTAATGCGGTATCTGTTTTCACGCGTTATCCGACAAAAATTATTCGATACCGTATCGATTCCGCTCCATATTCGACTCGAATCCGCAACCGATATTATCCGTGCAACTGATCATCTACGATCATATAGCACTGCAAAGATAGGATATATCTTTACCTCTGTTTTAGTCACACTGTGTACTTGTATTGGAACATATAAATGTTGAACATTGATCGTTATTCATTAACCTTGTCAATTATGCACTTATCAGGATGATTCAAACCCATATGCTGTTCCAATGGCCATGGGCATTTACCGTAGACTGGAGAGCCCTTTGGACATCACTACTAGTACTATTATAAGGAGGATAGTTGCTAACCATGAAGCCTACCAGGTAACTACCATGATGTTGTATCAGATTGTTTGTTGGAATTTGGTCTTCACGATGTCTTTGTATGCGGATGTGTACAATACATATTCCAAGTTACATAAATATGCTTCTCCTTGTCCTCTTCATATCAATGATGTGCATACAAAATTTATTATATACCGATGTTGTGATGATGCATCGATTGCTTGAGTAAAGCCCGTTGCATATGTACATTTATTTGTCTGCTTCCTTGGGACCAATATTTCTGCTATAACTATGCAACATGTTCTTTGGTGTGGGGGTTAATGTGATTTGCGCTATTCGTCCGTTGATCTGTTGTGGTTTTAGTCACTTTTGTTCCGTGTTGTTGCTTTGTGCGAAGCGGAATGAGAAGAAGGAAGCTAGTGAGAAGAAGTACTACGAAAGTAAAAACTTTGTCGATGGAGAGTAACTTATGAACAGATCTTGCATGAAGATCATTGCCCATATTATTCAAGATCCTAGCATTACGTGACAAACGCAACCATTAGGCTGTCCACAATTTTACTGCTTTAGTTGTTATAATTCTCATGTTGCTGATATAACTTAGGAAGTCAGATCTGCTGCAGATGCAATCTTGATGAGTGACAAAGGTGGTACTTGAATTAGGCGATGTTATGAGTCCGAGGCATTTCCTCCAATCTGCTTTCAAGATATCCCTACCCTATCGCCCCAGATATGGGCTATAATTGCTTTATCATTGCTTGTTTAAATGTGCAATGAGTTGAGTGCAATGTATTGATATAGACATCTCTTTGAGAGAACAACAAAAGGAAAATCGATTGCTTGGCCTTCAATTTGTGTATGTTAATGTCATCTTGATTCGATTTTGGTGTGTCACACAAGTCCTCAGATATTTACATTCATGCAATTTTCTTGTTATTCTTGCAAAGTTGAAAAGATCAATGGTTGAATTGTTGTATTTGGATGTTTACCTCATCAAGGGATCAAGAAGCAAGGAATTTCAAGAGGAAAAGATAGTGCTGGTAGTGTACTAGTATTAGTAGTAGTAGAATTTCATATGGTAGGACTCAAATTTTACTCTTGTCTATGTGGAATGATGTTCAATACTTATATTTATTTCCTTAATTAATGCAATGCAATCTACCTTTTAATCATTGCTCGTGTTGAATTGTATTATATATCATCTAATATGAATTTCTTAATTATCAAATAAAAATTATTTGCGACAATTATATTTTGTATATATATAGCAAATAAATAAACCATAATTTACGATTACTTAGTTGTGTTGCAATAGACTAATTATGTGTTTCTAACAGGTGTTACATATGTATTGAAAATATGTGTTGTTATATATAAAAACACATGTTGTTACTTTGCAACACCTTTTCTTTTGTTTAACAACATCTAGTTTGTGTTGCAGTATATCTACTATAGCAACATGACCAATAACATCACTTCTCACATGTGTTGCTATCTACCCTAGCAACACATATGTGTGCATATAGCAGTATATACCTGTGTTGCTATAGCTCATTCCTGGTGTAGTGATTAGGATTCTTGCTTCTTACCTATGCTATTTTCTCTCTCACCTAACCCCCTTGAGGTAATCAAGCAGATGGTTCAGTTTAGTGATAGTAATGGAGCCGATGGGAGTAGAAATCAACTCGGTAGAGACTCCAAGGATGAATTAGTTTTTCAACCGTCACTACCGATAGATATGCAGAAATTCAAAGAGTTTTTGGCCGCTCAGACCCAGCTGATGCAAGCAATGATGAATCAAACACAGAATAGGACTAATCAAGCTAATGTCAGCAAAGCATCTCGAACTGTTATTAGTGATCCCGGTATTGACTCAAGGTTATTAGAATTCATAAAGACTCGTCCGCCAATGTTTTAAGGGAATGTTTCGCCTTTAGAAGCCGAGGATTGGCTCGAGATTATTGAGAGGAACGCTACCCTGCAGTTTGTTCTAGAGCTAAACATTGTTCTAAGAAGTACTGTCAACCAAACAACTTAGAAGATCATGCGTGCATTCGCTGTGGAAAATAGGACAAACCGCTGACAAGCATGCAATTGATTGCTTTAATTGTGAAGGAAGCCATTCTCCTGGAAAGTGTCCTATGAGCAACATCACATGTTACCTTCGTGAAGGTCGAGACCATTGCCCACCTCAGTGTCCCCTGGATCCGATAATTACTGCCATAATCTGGCATCAACGAAAGAATCTGTGAACCCTAGTTGCTTGAGAATTATCAATAAGAAGGGAAAAATTAGTTGCACCGGATACGTCGTTTGGAGAATTAAAAATGTACCCTCCTAAACCTATCAACCTTAATTAGGAAAACAGTAAGTGGCTATCACCCATAGTAGGTCTCTTGTATGGTGAAGAAGATCGTTTTGCTAGGGGAGGTGTTGCGAGACAAAAGTAATAAATCACAAGAAGAGCGGCATGAGTGCTACAACTGACACAGAAAAGGCCATCATGCCAATCGAAGTCCACAGAAAAGACAAGTAATTCCTATAACCATAGATATAATGGAAGTTACCTTAGTCCAGTACGTAACGCCAAGAGTAAGTGGTGAAATTGCGAGAGAAATTTGCCTAGAGAACCAATTGAAGAAAAGGCGTCTAAGCGAGGACATTATCCCGGTCAATGAATGCTAAAAAAAAAGAAAATTCACCCTAGACTCTATATTTGCCACAAACCTGAGCCTTTTGCCAGCAAAAGCCCTCAAAGCAAAGCGATCACGTCAGTTCAAGTCAATTCCAACACCGTTCCTGTCAAAAAAAAACCAAGTGTCAATGCTAAATCGAGGAAGTCAGTAGCCATGAGTTACTTAGTGCAATGTCGTAACCCTAGTTGTAAAGAAAAGAGATTAGTGATGAAGGTTTCCTTACCGAAAGGAATAAAACAAAAATAGTTGGTACATTGGTATACGAATGATAGAAATGAAAAGCAATAATGTAGAGTGATGATTAGATGTTTCTCTAGGAGTATTCTTGCGTTTATGGTTCATCTAAAAATGATACATGTGCAATGGTGACTAGTTTAGTAGTACCCGCGTGATCTTAATAACCAGAGGAATTGCCATTGTCAATAAGAGCTCAGTTGCGCTAGATTTAACCAGGATGTGAGAAGTTCAGTACCTATTGAGTGGGTAGAGTTCCAAGTAAATCATATTGTATTGGACAATTAGGTTATTCTTGAAATTAGTTAAATATTCAAACATAGGACTATTTTGGTGAAGAGTATATCGATTTGAAATCCTGAATATGAAGAAAACAAAGAGTATCAAGTAATGACAGTTTGTGTTAGCCAGCTGATGGATAATAGTATGGAGTTGCCAATTAGAAGATGTGCCAGTGGTCAGAGAATACCTTGATATATTTTCCCAGAATTTCCCTGGTAAGCCATCATATCGAGATATCAAGTTAGTGAGTGAATTAGTGCTTAGTACAACTTAATAGCGAAAAGACCATGCCAAAAGTCTACTAAGGAATTAATGGGAAAGAGAAAAACATATCAAAGAGTTATTAGGAATAGTTGAGAAGACTTGGTACATCACCATGGAAGCTCTTGTTATCAAAAATGAAAACGAAAGATCAGGGTGAGTGCTCTAAATAAAGAAAATATCAGGGAACGTGTATCCAATATCAGGATCGGCAACGTGTTTGGACAAGTTGAGAAGAGAGTTGGAATATCTTTAGGATAAAACTTTGCTTCATCTATCGTCAATTGAGGGGTCATGTGGAGGATGTTTTTAGGATTGTGTTCTCTACGCGATGTAGACGGTATAACTTTGACTATACCCCCTGGATTGACCAATGCCCTGCATACTACGTAAACAGGATGAGTAAGGTGTTTAAGGATTATTTGGATAAATTCATGGTTGCCATATAGATGACACTATAGTATACTTTAAGACAAGAGGAAAATATACAGAACCTAGAAATGAGTTTTTGCGAGAGCAGCATTCATTCGCTAAATTCAACAAATGTGATTTTTGGAAGAAAAAGGTGGAATTTCGTTAGCCACGCAAAGACTACTAAAGGAATTATTGTTGAATCAAGCATGGTAGAAGTTGTGTTAAAGTGGTAGCAACCAACGTTCGTTACCTAGATTTGAGGTTCTAGAAGTAGTAAGATAATACCACTGGTTCATAGGAAAGTTTTTCGACAATAGCTAGACCTTTTATACGATTGTTAAGGAGAAAGAGTTGCATGAACACCAGAGTGACGAAAAGGGTTTATGGAAGTTGAAAGAGCGGTTACCATTAACACCTGTGTTAGTATTACCAGCGGTACGAAGCAATTTCGATATATAAGGATGATGCTTCCAAGACATAATCTGAGAAATGAACCGATGATGTTGCATAAACAATGAGGCAGTTGAAATTACCATACGTATGACTTGGAGTTAGCAGTGTAGTGCGCGCAGAAAAAAAATGGTACCACTATCTCATCGAAAATAGATAGGAACCTTAAGAATCTAAATATATTTACTCAGTCAAACCTTAATATAGAACGAAGATAATGGTTGGAAGGGATCAAAGATTCTAGTGTCAGAACCCATGGGCATTCTAATAAGGCCAATGTGGTAGTCGACGTTTGAGTTATGAGGTAATATGTTGATAATAAGCAGTTAACCAGGGTATGTAAAGAATCTAAGAAGTTGAAATTAAAGGTCACTCCACAGGGTTTCATAGTTGCCTTGGAAATAGAACCAACATCAGAAGAGCAGAACATAAGAAGTACGAAGGTAGACGAAGTACAAAATCAAGTTAAGGAAAGAAGAAGGCTTAGCCAAAAAGTAGAATTTGAGTGATTAGGATACCATAAGGATTTAAGGCTGAACCAGTGTGCCGGATAGGAGGATTCTAAGAAATTGATACTTGAGAAAACTCGTAATTCTAAGTACTCGATATACCCAGGAAATGCCAAAGAAAATCAATATCTTAAGGAAAGGTTTTGGTGACCTAAGGTGAAGAGCGAAATTATTGGATATGATACTCGATGTGATGTGTATCAGAAAATAAAGGCAATGCATTAGAGATCTAAAGGTTCATTGCAAATCATTATAAATCCTTATAGGAGGCAAATCATTAAAAGGATCCCTAGTGTAAATTGACCCTACAAGGTATGAATTCGGAGGAATCATTATTAATTAAATTGACCAAAGTTGCTCAATTCATATCACTGAAGACTACGTATTCAGAAGATCATTTGATCTGTCAGGGAATTAATAACTGCATAGGTGCCTAAGGAGATTGTGTCCAATAGAGGTATCCAATTTTTCTCGAGGGTTTAGAATAAGTTACATGAAGCAATGATAACCCGCTTGAATTCCAGTACAGTTATCGCCGCATACCGATAGTCGAACAGAAAGAGTTAATCAGATTCTGGAAGGTATGTTGAGAGTTTGTGCGTTAGCTTACGCCACGTTTTTGGATAAATGTTTACCATAGGAAGAATTCAGTTATGACGATAGTTACTAGGCTAGTTTTCAGATGTCACCATTTGAAGTCTTATATGGTCGAGCCAGTCAAACTCGTTAAATTGGAATAAAAAGGGGAGTGATCAGTGTTTGGGCCTGAGATGCTAAGGGAGGCTGAAAAAAAAAGTTGCCATGATCGGAGAAAGACTGAGAACAGCACAGTCAAAACAGAGGAGTTATGCTGACGATTGCCGTTATGATTTGAGTTTTGAACCCAATAATTTTGTGTATCTTAGGGTTACTCCCCTTAAAGGCGTTAAGAGGTTTCAGGTCAAAGAAAGCTTGCACCTAGGTATGATAGACCATTTAAAATCCTGAGCCGCTGAGGAGAGGTTGCGTATCAGTTGAAGTCGCCCTAGTCATTAGCAAGAGTTCATGATGTGTTCCATGTATCACAGTTTAAGAAATGTCTCAAAGTGCCAGGAGAGCAGACGCAGTTAGAAGCTATCGAATTACAGGAGGATCTGACTTATAAAGAGCAGCCGATTAAAATTCTGGAGGTAATGGAGCGCAGGACCAGAAATAAGTCCACTCGCTTTTGTAGAGTTCAATGGAGTAATCACTTCGAGAATGAAGCGACCTGGGAACGTGAAGAGGATCTGAAGGCAGAATTTCCAAACCTATTCTCTAGCCAGCCCTAAATCTCGGGGACGAGATTCCATTAAGGGGGGGAGGTTTGTAACATCCTAATTTTGACCTTTCAATTATTAAATATTATTTTATTGCAATTTATGATTTGTGTGAATTTTCTGGATTTATTTGAATTATTTTGAATTAAAATAAATTACCTTTCGTCAAGAAATAATTATAAAAAGAAATTTGCAAAATAAATTTTTGCCAAAAATATTTTATTTAAGTCCAGAATGTCTCAAAATATTTTTGAGATTTTTCTTGGAATTTTTAGAGTATTTTTGCTGCCTTAAATAAATCAATTTATTTTCTCGGATTAATTTTAATTGGAAAACCGGGAAATTCCGAGTGAACAGTACTGGGCCCGGCCCAAATTACTGTGCAGGCCGGCCGTGATTTAAGGGGATTATTGCGGACCGTTGGATCTAGATCCAACGGCCTTTATCATCACGCGTAGGTTAGGAAACCCTCAAGCAGTCCGGGCCGTCGGATCTTGATCTGACGACCATTGGTCGTCGTGTCCATGCAGGACTTGGGCACCGCCGCCGTTGGTTGTACCTGTTATGTACTTCTAGCACTTCGTGAGTGTACAAAGTTGAGCACTCAATTAGTTGAGTCTGTCTTGTTTGGGTTAATAGTCCTAGCCAGAAGGGCTATCTTGCTATGATCCGTCATTATGTTGCATTTGCATCTCTCTTGATGTGACCTTTGCTGAGGATCGATCCTTCTTTCATCATTCTTGCATCCTTCTTCCTTTTCCATAGAGTCTACCCCTTTTTGTGTATACCTCCTATTTCTTCATCAGGTTCACTTTCTACAGTTCGACCTCCAATGCCACCTTCGTCACCAGCTTCACCTTCTTCACCAGTACCACCTTCTAGTGTATCTCCACTAGTTGTACTAATTTCTGACACTTCCAACTTTTCACTATAGTCGTCGACCAAGAGTTCCTTTTAATCCTCAATCATCCTCTACTCCTTCACCTGATCGTCAGTCCAATACCACCGACTCTAACAATCCTCCTATAACGCCACAATATGCTTTCCGTTACCATTCCTCTTTTGGACCCTAGAAAGGTGGGGTTTTCGTTGGTTTATATCTTAGCCAAGTACTTATCATCAGGAAGTAGTCAGTATATCTGAGTGGTAGTTGGTTTTGATCGAGGAGCTTGCAGCACTTGGGCATACAGGCACCTGGGATCTAGTTCCTTTACCATCTCATACAGTTCATGTCACTTCAATGGGTATATAAGGTAAAGACAAAATCAGATGGTTCAACTGAGCGATACAACATTTGTTGCTTGAGGTTTTCCGCAAGCTTATGGTTGAGACTAGAATGCGACTTTTGCTTCTGTTGCACACATGACCACAATACATACTCATTATTGTTGCGGCTGTTCGCTCATGGATTAATAATGTCGAATGGATGTAAAAATTGCCTTTCTCTATGGTGATCTAGATGAGATCTATATGTAACCACCCCTAGGTGTTAGGCTCCAACATGTTTGCTGTCTTCACCATGCTCTATATGGTCTCAAGCAGGTTCCCTGTGCTTGGTTTGATCATTTCAGTTCTGTGATTCAAGCTTCTGGTTCTCTCCGAGTGAGCATGACCTTTCCTTGTTTATTCACACTTCTCAGTAGGGTCGAACTCTGCTTTTGCTGTATGTATGATACGCTGATCACAAGAGAGAACATTGTCTATGTGGCATTTGTCAAGAAGAAATTGAGTGGACATTTTTTGATGTTAGATATGGGACCAATGATCCATCTTTTTGGGATTGAGGTTCATTTTGATGGTGGTGGTTGCTCTCTCTCAACATCGATATGTTTAGGACCTGCTTGGTCGGTCTGGTATGACTGATACTCGCATTGTTGCTACACCCATTGAACTTCACCTACAACTTCGTCCTACAGACTATTAAATTTAAGTTAATATGTCTACTGAAGCATGTACAGTTTATAGAGATTACTTTGTTTTACTTAACCTGCATCCAGTATCACATATTGCTACTAAAACTGAGGTACTTATAGGAAGTATTTTTTATTACAAAGAAAATATGCAAAATGTCATGATATTTTATATAACTTGGCAAGGAATGTCAATAGGTTATATTGTTAGATAGATAGTTGCTCTTTTTTTAAAAGAGTCCCCCCTTTTTTTTGCATGTCCACCATGTTTCAACCCAAAATTGCAATTTAGTTCTCGCGCTAAATAAGTTGATTAACTGAGCCATTGGTGATTCAATCTATTTGACATCTCAAAAGTGCAACAAAATCTTTGACTTTCATTTAAAAGAGAAGATGATCAGATTGCTAGAGGGACACACAACACCATCAGCGGAGGAGCTCAAGTGAAGAAAAATATTGTAAGCAGCATAACTCCTGGTCTCATTACACTAATGATGGTATGTGTTTGCACCAGTTTTGGAAATTTCCAGAAGAATCGGCAGAAAAGCATAAGTTTGGATAAGGTACGAGAGAATCTGTGGGAAATTTGGATAAGCATATGAAAATCCCATACGACGTGCAGATAATAATTGGAAACTAGAGACCGGTAGGAAACTACGGTTTATTCGGACTACGTTGTCGTGTTGGATCAGGATTCGGATCGGCTAGGCGGGTATATAAGGCGCACCAAGGCTGCTTGAAGGCATCATCCACAACAATCAACACATCTACCAGTTTTTACTTTCTGTAGTTCTTAGTCTTTTTAGCATTGTAATCTTTCCTCTGTAAGTCGACATCGGTCAAATAAAGTTGCGCATCGCCGATTGTTTGATCGTCATTAGCTTTTCTAGGTCTGGTTTATTCTGTCTTGTTGCGCATCACCTTTTCAGAATTAATCTGCCTTTTACCCTCGGATTAGTCTTAATCGACAAGTCTAGTTATCTTTCTAATCGGCTTCCTGGCTGATTCCCGATTTTTAGCCGATTCGCCCCGAGGATCGGTTTGATTGAATTTTACAACTATTTCCTTATCGATTGCGAGGTCAAATCGATTGCACGCCACAAGCACACTTGAACCGGTGTTCGTCCGGTGTGTTGCAACCGAAACCCTCTTCACGCTTTTTGGCGTCAACACATTTTTGCACGCCTTGATGGGACCGACGAGAAGATGATCGCGAGCAAGTCCACCGCACCACCCGATGTGAGCATCGAATCCATAATCGTCCCTACTTTGGGCGATTTAACTCGAAACAGCGCAAGGAAATCAAGATCAAAAGCTGCCCCGAAGAATTGATGTTGAGTTGCTATCAAAAACCCGACGTGGAGTCACACAGAAGATGGCACTACCAACACTGAACCCGCTTGGCGAAGCTGGTGTCGCATCGACTCCGGTAAGCCGATACATGCCAGCTCAAGCTGAGTTATCTATTATGATTGAGCAATCTGTGCATCATGCATTAATTAACCAATCATCGGCTTTGGTCACAACTTTAAAGCCGATGATCGAGAATAGCGTAAAAACGGTTGCACAAGAGTTGGCAACTTCTGTGGGATTGCTGGATCCGTTGCAGTCACTTCCCACGTATCCCGTATATTCTGTGGCACCAACCACCAACACGATTAAGGTGTCGGCACCTGTACCCTCACTAATGCCGACCCAACCTACCGTGTTGGCACCAAAGAAATCTCGCCCAAGCCCCATTACTCATTACCATGCATATACCGACGCCAAAAGATAGATCCATCGGCGTCAGGAACTTCTACAGTCAATCGGCTTCTCAGCCAGTTGAATTAGAGAAAAGTTGTAAACCTCAGGGACCGTTTCAAATTAGGAATCCGGCTCCGTATAAAGTAATTACATACGCAGAGCCGTTCGTCTCAACGCCTGAGGTTCCGGCCGCTAGAGCCGATGGGTACGAATCATCGCAACAACAGTACCCATCAGCCAGGGCAAGCCGACCAGCCGAGTTTGCACTCGGGGGGAAGGATACTCATCACAATTGGCCAAACCCTGGCGGTCCAACGGCCAATAACGTTAACTGGGCTGATCAGATCTCGGCGGTCTTAAGGGATCAGTTTGGTTTACAGCCCAAAGGAAGAACGATCGGCTATAGGAAGCCGTACCCAGATTATATTGACCGGATGCCCTATCCCCATAACTTCAGGATTCCCGATTTTGCGAAATTTTCAGGGGACGATTCGGTCACTACTTTAGAGCATGTTGGAAGATTTATCGCTCAATGCGGTGAAGCAGCTCAATCCGATGGGCTAAAGATCAGGCTTTTTCCTTGTCTTTATCGAGGATGCCTTCACTTGGTTTACTAATCGCCTCCAAATTCAAAGACATTTTGGAATGATTTAGAGAGTCGATTTCATGAATACTTTTTTCTTGTAGCTTAGAGTTGAGAATTTCAGACCTAAGTGTTTGTCCGACAAAAATTCGTGAATCGGCTTCGAGTACATTAGAAGATTTAGAGAAGTGCTTAATCGCCGCTTCAAAGATTAATGGTATTACCGGATAACCAACTAGCCGATTTAGCCTTCCAAGGGTTGATTCCCCCGCTCAAAGAAAAACTGGCCGGACAAGAATTTACTGATTTAAGTCACCTACTTCATCGAGTATCGGCACAAGAAAGCCGATATTTGAGTAAAGAATTCAAAGATAAACTTAGGTTAAACAATGGCAAAGATAAGGCTAAAGTAAACATAGTCGAGTATAGTTCAAGCGAAACTTCTGAAGATGAAGCAGACATAAACATAGCCGAATGGATAAAAGGTTCTAAAAAACCACTTGTCTGTTCATGGCTTAAGCCGACTAGGAATAAGTCGGAAGTGAAATACGCTTTTGATGTATCCAAGTGTGACCGCATATTTGACATGTTATTACAAGAAAAACTGATATGATTACCTGAAGGGCACACCATACCTTCAGCCGACGAAATCAAGAAGCGGCGATACTGTAAGTGGCATCATTCTTTTTCTCATAACACTAACGACTGCAATATTTTTCGACAACAGATACAGTCGGCCATAGAAGATGGTCGGCTCAAGTTTGCAGAAGAACCAGCAATGGAAGTCGACGTCAACCCATTCCCAATCAACATGGTTCAGTGCTCCGGCAAAGGAAAACAGATTGCCGATGAAAGACCTTCTGCGACGCGACAAGTTAACATAGAATCAAGCTCGCAAGGGGAAACACTGAAGATAACGATCGGCTCACTTCAGATTGAAGCCGATCAAGATGGGAAGAATTCAAGAACTGTAAAACCAAAAGGGGAATTACAAGTTGGACGATGGTACAAAGCCGAAAGACCTCCGCCACGTAAACCAGCATTCAAACCTAAGCCAACTTTTTCACAGTTGCTCGAAAAATATGAAAGGATAAGCCATCGGCAGGAGCAGCAGGCTCGCCGACCAGATGGGCCGTATCGGCCGAACGATGTGTTTCGGCCAAACAATTTGTATCGGCCTGACGCTGCAGAAAGAGCTCATCAGAGATGTCCTTTTTGGCAATTCTGTTGGGAAAGGGGCGTGGCATTGCCATCTTCATGGTCATGCCCCATGGAGCATTACCCGCAAGGAAATCGGCCAAGACATTCGGTGAAAGAGCGTTTATTTAGGCCAACAACAGATCAAACTGACTTAGAACACAGGAAGCCAGCAAGGGAGAGGCTAGGCACACCAAACCAAGACAAAGAAAAAGAGCTAACTGGAAACTTGGTTGGTAAAATCCGCAAGCCAGTAGAGCCCAAACCTAGATGGTGTCCGACTGGGCTTAGCCGATCGCAACGTGACGGCTCCAAATACTAAGGACACAGGAAACAAGAGAGGCCAAGAAGAAAAACAGAGAGATAAAACATTCAACGAGTTGCGGCCGATAAAACTTGCCAAAAAGGAATGGAGGAGAAAAGAACAAGCCGATAATGAGTCAGATTCTTCAGATGATTTGCTGTCACCAATGATTCGAGATGACACTCCTCCCATGGATATCAACATGGTGTTTACCCTACCAGTCGAGTTCAGAATTAAAACAGAATCGGCTAAAGATACATTTGCTCAATTATGTCTAAGAGCACAGGATGCTGTATTTGAAAAACCGCAAGATCCCCATCGGCATCTTAAGCCATTGTACTTAAAGGGCTACATCAATGGAAAGACGATATCCAGGATGCTCGTTGATCGGGCGCCATCAGAAACTTAATGCCACTCTCCACTTGCAAAAAGTTGGGCAAAACCGATGAAGACTTGATCAAAACTAACATGGTGTCAATGACTTCACAGTGACCCTCTTCAAGCAAAAGGGTGATGGTTACTGAACTAACTATCGGCGGTAAAACTTTGCCGATCGCATTCTTTGTAATTGAAGCTAAAGGAATTACAGCAGTACTTCTAGGACGAGATTGATACATGCCAATTGTCAGATCCCTCCACCATGCACCAACTTCTCGTGCAAAGGAACGGAGATAAGGTCGGTTGTGTCACCGATACATCACCATATTGCAATGGCTAGTTCAGATGCAAATTGGTCACACGAAGAAGCAGAATGCATATCAGGTAAGGCACTAGACGATTGTGATTTCATCAGCATTGGAAAGACGGGCTTTACGCCGATCAGTGTCAAGCCGGGCACCTTTGATCGGGCGGCTGAGATCTTGAGAAGGTGGGGTCAAAAATGATCAAACTTCTACAAAACAAAGCAAGGAGCTATCGGCATGGGATAAATTCCTGCGAAGCTATTGAAGATTTCCAAAGCGAAAAATTGGGCTAAGGCTTTACTTCTGCCGATATGCTCGAAGAAGCCGACATAGGAGAAGGCGATCGAAAAAGGCCAACTTTTGTTAGTACAAATTTAGATGTAGAATACAAAAATAAGTTGGTCAAAATACTTAGAGAATACAGGGATTGTTTCGCCTGGGAGTATTATGAGATGCCTGGATTAAGCCGACGGTTAGTAGAACATCGGCTACCTATCAAGCCGGGATATCGGCCATATAAGCAGCCTCCTCGTCGTTTTAATCCAGAGTTGTATGATATAATAAAAGAAGAAATTGAAAGGTTGCTAGAAGCCAAATTCATAAGGCCTTGTCGATATGCCGAATGGGTATCTAACATTGTGCCTGTCATGAAGAAGAACGGTAAGCTGCGAGTATGCGTAGATTTCAGAGATTTGAATAAAGCCACACCAAAAGATGAATATCCGATGCCTATAGCCGATATGCTTATCGATGCTGCATCGGGTAATAAGATTATCAGTTTTCTTGATGGCAATGCCGGGTATAACCAGATATTCATGGCGGAAGCCGATATACCCAAGACTGCCTTCAGATGCCCTGGCGCATTAGGGTTGTATGAATGGCCAGTAATGACATTCGGCTTAAAAAACGCAGGCGCTACTTACCAACGCGCCATGAATTTGATCTTTCACGACCTAATCGACCATATCGTTGAGATTTACATCGATGACGTGGTTGTCAAGTCTAAAGAATACTGGCAGCACTTAGCCGATTTGGAGAAAGTGTTTCAAAACACAAAAGCTCATGGGCTGAAGATGAATCCTTTGAAATGTGCATTTGGCGTGTCGGCTGGCCAGTTCCTTGGTTTCATGGTACATCAAAGAGGTATTGAAGTTAGTCAGACCAGGGTCAAGGCCATAACGAATACAAAACCGCCAACATGCAAAAATGAGTTGCAAAAGCTGATCGGTAAAATTAACTATTTAAGACGGTTCATCTCGAATCTGTCTGGTAGAATTCAGGCTTTCACACCACTGCTGAAGTTGAAAGATCATCAGGAATTTGTATGGGGAGCCGATCAACAGAGAGCCTTTGACGATATAAAGCAATACTTAGCGTCACCACCGGTCTTGGCTGCACCTCAGAAGGGTGTCCCATTTAAATTATATGTATCGGCCGAAAGCGAGACCATTGGGGCCGTATTGGCACAAGAAATTGATGGCAAGGAACGAGCGATATTCTACTTAAGCCGACGACTATTGGACGCTGAGACCAGGTACCCTCCGGTGGAAAAATTATGTTTATCGCTATATTTCGCTTGCACGAAATTAAGGCACTATATATTAGCATCAACCTGCGTTGTAGTATGTAGAACCGACGTAGTCAAATATATGCTATCTGCTCCGATTTTAAGGGGACGACTTGGGAAGTGGGCTTATGTCAGAATCGAAGTTCGATCTACAGTATGAATCGGCCAAATCCATTAAGGGCCAAGCGATAGCCGATTTCATAACAGGGCACGATACTATGGCAGGAATGGTCCATGTAGCTCCATGGCAACTGTATTTTGATGGGTCAGTTTGTCAAGAAGGAAGTGGAATAGGTATAGTGTTGATTTTACCAAGAGGATACAACATCGAGTTCGCATATCGGCTTAAAAGCCGATGCTCTAACAACCAGGCTGAGTACGAAGCATTGCTCAAAGGACTGCAGTTGGTAGACAGCATCGGGGCAAGTAATATAGAAGCATATGGTGACTCATTGCTGGTGGTGCAACAAATTAAAGGAGAATATAAATGCAACGATGAGGTACTATCAAAGTATCTGGAGTATTGTCTTGAGGTTATCAAAACTTTCACGTCATTCTGTATCAGCCATGTGCCCAGGGAAATGAATGACAAAGCCAACACATTGGCTCAAGCAGCTTCAGGCTTCAGGGAATACAGCCGATACGAAGCGTTTGATTTGATCGACAAAGCAGTGTTGTGCGTCGATGATGCCGATTGGAGAACAGAAATAAAAACTTACCTGATGGACCCATCCAAACCGACTGCACGAAAAATTCGTCAAAAAGCACTGAAGTATGTTGTGCTAGAAGGAGAACTGTACTATCGGACATTGGAAGGATTACTTCTGCGGTGTCTAGGCGATGAAGAGTCAAAGGTAGCTATGGGTGAAGTTCATGAAGGAATCTGCGAAGCACATCAATCGGCTCACAAAATGAAATGGATCCTGAGACGAACCGGGTATTTTTGGCCGACAATGTTAGAAGATTGTTTCAAGTATTACAAAGGATGTCAAAGCTGTCAAAAGTTTGGAAATGTGCAACTTGCACCAGCATCGGCTTTACATCCAATTATCAAACCATGGCCGTTCAGAGGATGGGGAATAGATGTAATCGGCCAAATATTCCCAGCAACGAGCAAAGGCCATAAATTTATCCTTGCAGCTACTGATTATTTTTCGAAATGGGTAGAAGCGGTTCCGCTTAAAAAAGTCACCAGTGTGGAAGCTATCGGCTTCGTTAATGAACACATTATCCATCGATTCGGTATTCCCCAGACCATCACAACCGATCAAGGAACTGTGTTTATGTCTAACGATTTTAAAAGCTTTGCAGAAAGCTTGGGCATCAAACTACTCAACTCATCACCTTATTACGCTTAGGCTAATGGGCAAGCCGAGTCATCCAACAAGTCTTTAATCAAGCTGATCAAAAGAAAAATCGATGAAAGGCCTCGAAATTGGCATACTACGTTGTCAGAGTCTCTATGGGCTTATCGGCTAGCATTTCACGGATCGACCAAGCTGTCAACCTATCAGTTGGTCTATGGCCAGGAGGCCGTATTGCCCGTAGAAATAAACGTCGAATCTATGCGAGTGGCGAGACAAAATAATCTATCGGCCGACGAATACAAAGAACTGATGATGTACAATTTGGATGACTTGGCAGAGTTAAGGCTGTTACTTTAAATCGGCTTAAAAAGAATAAAGAAAAAGTTGCGAGGGCCTATAATAAGAAAGTCGTGCCAAAATCTTTCAACAAAGCCGATTTAGTATGGAAGACAATATTGCCGATCGGGTCTAAGGATAATCGATTCGGTAAATGGTCACCTACATGGGAAGGACCGTATAAAATAAATCGGCTTGTTGGCGGAAACGCGTATATACTCGAGACACTTGAGGGGCTAGTGTTACCTAAGGCGATCAACGGAAAGTATCTAAAGCGGTACTACCCTAGCGTTTGGATCGGTGCGTAATTAGACATAATACAAAGAATTTGGAAACAAATCGGTTAAACAGCCGATCAAATAAGATAAAAATAATCGGTTAAACAGCCGATTATAAGTGTTACAAAAACATGACAAGCAAGAGTGATAACGAAAGAGAATTGTTTGGGACAAGCTACATCAAAGCATCATCCAATAACATCACAACCCAGACCCCGGGAGTCTAGCACCCAAAGCCGACAGCGCTCCGGCGGCCTTTGCAAGTGCAGCTTGGACTCCATCAACAATCTTCTCGTCGGCCTAGGCATTACCGGGCACTGGAATTATCTTGGCAGATCGCTACTTAACTTGTGCTACGGTTTGGCCGATCCTCTGCTTCTGATCAGAAAGGGAGGCCGATGTTGCTGACACTTGTGCCTGTTCTTTGACCAACCGATCTTGGAGCTTGGCCAGTTCTTCTTCAAGTTGTTTTTTGGCCGACTCCAGTTGAACGATCTCAGCCTTGGTGGATTTCAAGAAAGCGGCATCTTTGTCAAACTGCCGCTTCATCTCTTTGGCCTCAGTCACCAGCTGATCTAACACTTGACGATCAGCTTTTTGTACCTCTCGTCGAGCAATACGCGCGCGAGCAGCCTCCACCTCCTCTCTCTGCTCATCTAGGTGACAGACTCCCAGGATCGCCCCCATGGTCTCTGGAGGAAGATCAGCTTCTACGGCAGCCATGGCATCCCTCAGCGGCTGAGTGTTGGCTAATATTTGTGCTTCGGGCTGACTAACCTCATTGAAGAGCCGATTTAGCTTATCTTGCATGGTTGGCTCAGAACGAACAACCATCTCCGACGCTTTCTTGGATACATTGATTATGTTACGAAGATCCGTAACATAATCATCCGAAGCTAGCACTTCAGGATCGTCGAGATCGTCCAAACTGAAGCCCAGCAAGTCCATGGGATCGGCTGACACTTCGTCCGTAGGCGCGTGGGGAGTCGGCTGAGGAGGCAAGATCGCTTGAGGTGCAGCAGGAATCGGCTGGAACGGCAAAGTGGCTTGAGGAGCAGCAGGAAGCCGATCTGGAGAAGGCAGTGGTGGGTCGACAGTAGACGTACCCTGAAGTTCGGCTAAGATGCCAGCTACTTGAATCGATGATGTCGGCTGAAGGAAAAATCGGAGGATTAGTATTGCCACGTTTGAAAAGTGCAAGAACGGTAAGATAGCAACTCACTTCAATAATGTCGGCAGGCGCGTGAGAAGAACTCTCGGCAGTTTTTTCTTTGCGTTTTGGGTTTTTCTTGGTGACCATCTTCGTGGATTTTGGTTTTTTTGGAATCGGCAATAAAAAGTCAGATAGAGATTTAAAAAGAAATAACCTACCAAACGGAGAACAGATATTTACTCGATTGTCGATCCTTGGTGAGCTCCTCGAGCGACGGGCTATTTACTCCAAGATTGCCCGAGGTGTAGCCAGTCAAGCCGACCCGACTGGTGCGGCCTTTTGCCTTTTCCGCTTCCCGATTGGCCATCGGCGGCCTTCTCGCGCGTGGTTGCAACCTGCACAGATTGTGGAGAGATTAGCCAGCAAGTAATGAGGATTGAAAGCGGTAAAAAGCTACTTAGAAAAAGCCGATACCTCTACAGCTACCGATGAATCGGTATAACCCGAGGAACTACTTTCACTCGAATCGCTGCTGCTGCCGCTGCTGCTGGAGACTACCGTCGGCTCGTGGTAATCCGGTAAAAACTTTTTTATGATGGCCGACGGATCACGATCCAAGTAAAGGGCCTCAGCTATACGGGACCACCAAGCAGTAAAATGACTGGCCCGACGAGAATTCAGAAAGAAGCGCGGCAGGGCAACAATCTGAAGCTCATCGGCAATTCCCAAAGCTACGTTGGCCGATAGCGCATCCCTTACCTTGGCTCTGGGTTGTAGCCGATCAAGCAGGGGCAATGAAGGAATCACTTGGCCAAAACCGAGCTGACGGGAATAAATAGAAGGATGATAAAACTCGTATGAAGGCTGGAACGTTCTGTTTCTGGAGTTCAGGCCGACATGGAGAATGCAAGGGGAAATGAAGATCCGATAGAACATCAATGTCAACTCTGGCATCAAAGAACTGTCGGCTTCTAGGTGTAGGAAAGAAGGCCATTGAAAATCGGCTGCATTGTCATAAGAGAAGAAGTCTTGCTGAGTGAATATTACACTGTCCAAACCCAAGAAAAAAGCAAGATATTTATGCAGGCCAGCCGGAGTAATTTTTGTATCGCCACTTGAACACATTATGAGCCTTTCACCATGCGATCGGCTTGCTCTAAATTGGGGAGTGGCATTTTCTGGATAGTCTTCACGAGGAAAGGCAGAATCTTCAATGGGTTCGGAGATAAGTTGTCGACTAAAAATCCTATACAGCCACAGCTGGATAAACCACAAGGGGCCGCCAACATTGCCAACAACAAACTCAGCAAAGCCAGAGAAAAGTCGGCTTCTGATGACAAACATCATCTGGTAGATTGCGCCCAAGAACATCTTCCCGAGAGCAAGCCGACGACCCTCCACAAGTTGCTCCGCTATCAACTGGTACACCTGGGTTGGTCCAAGAGACGCGCCGCAGAAAAGAAACCGTTCGAGCCAAAGGTTGAGGAAGGCTGCGTGCTCTTCGTCCGATACAAGCCCGTTCACTTTGTTGTTGTGCTATATATACTTCGACCATCCTTCGCCCTTTGTCTGGATCAACTTGAACCGAGGACTTCCACTGTAAGCCGATAGCTGGTCTCCATCAGGCCTCAGGCAACACAATTCGGCCACGTCCAGAAGGGTTGGGCCGACAGGGCCAGGACGGAAAAGGAAAGCATTGAAAGTATCGGACCAAAAATACCACGCCGTGGCCACCAAGGGCTCGTTGGCTTCCGGGCAAGCTAGACTCAAAGGAAGACATTCGGCTATGCCCATCCGCTCCCACTCTGCTCTTTTTTGGACCGATACTCTAATATACCAACTTCTCCACCCTTTGAGCGCCGTCGGCTAAGCCCTAAAACTCTTGCCCCATTCCTTCACATTATAGCCTTGAGCCGATAGTGAAGGATCGAGATGGCGAACAGAGGGGGGGTGAATGGTCGCAAATAAATTTTCCCCCAAAATACTCCAACTAAAACCGAGAAAAGATCGCGCAAGGGAAATCGTGAAAAACCCGCAAAAACCAGAACGACTAGACAACTATGTGCATCCCTAGCTTACATGAAGATTATCCATAAAATATGTGAGGGATTTTTCAATCACAATCCTGGTTGTCAAGTGTCCAAAAGAAAGAGGAATCAATTCAAATACTTCTTTTCTAAAAGAGATCAAGCCAAAACACAAAAGTCTCTTTTAGAAAAGCAAAAGCAGATATTTCCAGAATCTGTCTTTAATTTGAACAGGAGGTTGGTGGGTTTCTGCTGCTCAAAAAATTATTAAAAATTTTCTCCCTATGAGAAGATGAGTCTTGAAGCTCTCCACCAAAATTCAGATCAAAAAGCCAAGTAAAAAAATCATCATAAATCTATGAACACAGACAGTCAGAAACTTCGGGCAGAAAATTTGGGGCTCGGTTTTCACTTCATAGCACCCAAACGGTGAAACCAGTGGACTCCAAACTTTTTTTACAGATGGGTATAGGAGTCCCGCACAATCTCCAACAAGAATCACTCAACAAGGATTTTTCTAGATTTCTCTAAAAATCAAAGACTAACTGCAGCGCGAAAAATAAGTTCTGGACAGAACTGGAACTTGAAAGAAGAGATGATCTCTACTCAATCAAAGAGTGCAAAAGAGATGTAAAACCACATGAACACACTCAAAACATCTAAGATCAGCATTTAGAAGGAGGGGAGGCAAATCCAAATTGCATGAATATAGATTGTGAGAAAGTAAATGCGTAATGTAAACGCTGAATTTAAATTGCGTAAAGTAAAGACATAATTTAAATGCGGAATTTAAATTCACAATGATGCAAAGAAATTTCTTTGTATTTCTGGTGGGAAGGTTTACAAAGTCTCACTTCATGTGGGCAAAGCTCAAAGGAGCAACTCCAACCTTCAAGGGGAGGAGGCCACCCCTCCACCCCTATTTATACTACTCTTGGGCCACCTACCACCCTTGGATGAGTCCCTCAACCCTAGGACACTCATCTAAGGGCTAGAATTGACCCACTCACACAGCCATGCAAGGGCTAACCCAAAACCCACACACATACCGGGTTTTCTTGCACGGTTTTCAAAGCACACTACCTAGACCCGCTAACCTATCAACTAGACCGCAATCCGACGGCCCTCATTGATCCACGCGCATCTAGCTAGCATCATCTCCTTTCCTTATCTTCTTGGCTTGCCCAGACTCCGCCTCCGGTCATCTTCCGCGATCTCCGACCGTCTGGACCTCCGACGCTCCTCGCCTAGTCCCGGTCATCCTCCGCCTCATCATGACCTAGCACCGCCGCCTCAAGCAACCATCAAAGACAAGGAAAAACCTTTCACATAGCAATGCCCATAAATATTCTCAATGATTATCCCACAATCATTAATCAATCATAATTGCGCCCAATGGTCTGGTGCTACTGCCCCCAGGCCGATAGCACTAGGAAAATCAACCAACACTCGAATTGCTTCAAACCGAAAATCCAATTCAAATCAAACTCAATTTCATATCAAACCAACCTCAACTCTTGTCAATTATTCATCACACACAAGGATAGACCTCCACATGGTCTTTCAATCTCCCCCTTGATGAGTATATTGACAAACACCCGAAAAGGCATAAATTTGAGTTTGAAGGAGAAGAAGAAAGCAATTTGAATGCAAAGCGAAACTCGGTCCAGAGAGAAGGAAATAATATCATGACCAAGTTGGCTAGAAAGATTTTTAGAGCAATATAAAAGAAAGAGCAAGTTTTCCACAAAAGCTCTAAAATATCCAATAAAACTCACAATGAACACTCGAATATGCTTATGATCATAAAAATTTGCAATTGTCACAAAGATCATAAGAATCAAGGTGGATTAGAAATTTTCCTTTGAAGATGCCTTTTCTACATTTTCTCCCCCTTTTGGCAATATAGGCATCAATAAGTCAAATTTTTTTTATCCCCCTTTGAATATGTATGCATCTCACCTAAGGAGCTTTGAAGATTATCCAACTGATCATAATGACAAGATATGACACCAAGCTAATCAATTTAGAAAATGACTAAACTTGGATGTCTCCAAGAACAAATTCATTTTGCTCACAAGCTTTGTTTACAAGATTTTATTTTAACAAGATTGGAACAAGTGCAAAACTTAGCAAAAGTTTCAAAGCTAGAAGCAAACACCACTCATAGGATCAAATGGAAAACCTAGAGTTCAACCTACTCAACACTTTGGGAAATCTAGAAGTGCATACAAGATCCTTCGAGCTCATTTTCCATATAATGCGACTTTTGCCTTAGTATTTGAAAAGACATAGCGGGTGCAAATGTTTGACATAATTTGCATTCTTTACCCACATATGTTTTTTGTTTATTTGCATTTTCAAGAGTAATTGACTCATGCCATCTTCGACCATCTCAAGAAGAACTCTTAAGAGGATGGTCTTGGTCATACGATGCATTCCAAGTTCATCCCAAGTGCAATGGGAGGCGGTCTCGTGAATGCAAAGTGTTGAGATCAATTTTGCACAAAAGAGTCAATTTTTGTTTTCATTTTAGCACATATGAGCAATTGGAAGGACTCAAGTATGGATCAAGCTAGTTTCACCCAAGTTGCTATAGGGACTCTAGAGAACTCCAAAATTTCACAAATCATGGTAAATACCTCTAGAGACTAAACTTAGCAAGAAAAAGCAACATGTTTCATCAAGTTTTTCAGTTAAAACTTTCAATTTTCAAATTTTAACAAGCTTAGCATGATGGATGAACTTGGACAACCCGGCTAGTGATTTTCTTCAAAAGATGTAGCAAGGTGCATTACATGAAGATTGAGTCAATTGCATAATAGACAAAGCTCATAAAATGAAAAATCAAGTCTATATGCAATGAATGAGACAGATTCTTAAACTCCCCTCAACATGTGATTTCATTTTAAGCACAAATCTGGTTCAAATTGAGTTATTAGCAAGATTAAGCTCAAGAAAGGTCGAAAAGAACTCAATTAAAGCCGTAAACACGTAATGGAGGGAAGAAGTCAAGAAATCTAACTGGGTGACTATAGAGTATAGAAAAGATAGCAGAGAACACTAGGCTCAAACTCGCTCTCATCTTCCCCAATGATCGACAAAGGAAAGCTAGCTCTCAAACTCCACCAGAGCAAACATGCACCTGCCTACCCATGGGGCCCAACACTGCTAGACCTACAAGACGTGAGTGAGCTCAACCGAGAAGAAGAAGAGAATAGCATCCTAAAGCATAAGATGAGAGGTCCATGCCGAGGCATGCCAAGTCTAGGTGAAGTGAACTCGTAACTCTAGAAAAGAAAACCCATAGCACCCGTAACAAGACAAAAGAAGGGAAAAAGCTGAAGAAAATATATACATATAATACATAAAGTACAAACCAGCTCCCCCTCACAATAAGCCGTAAGGACACACGACACCAAGCTCACTCCTCGGGGCAACAAACCTAGAGCTATTCAAAGGCTTGGTAAAGATATCGGCCAACTGGTGGTCACTCTCCACAAACTGAAGCACTATGTCTCCTTTCTCCACATGGTCTCTAAGGAAGTGATATCTAATATCAATGTGCTTGGTCCGGAGTGCTTTGCCGGTTTCTTGGCAATGCAAATAGCGAAGTGTTATCACGAAAAAGTGGAACACTCTCTATCTCTAACCCAAAGTCCCGCAAGGTCGATCTCATCCAGAGCACTGCTCTGAAAGAATCGGTCAGACAACATACTCGGCCTCAGCGGTGGACTGTGCGACTCCGGATTGCTTCTTAGACGACCAAGAAACAAGAGAAGTGCCAATGAATTGGCAAGTGCCAGAAGTGCTCTTCCTATCTATCCTCTGACACCGCAAAGTCAAGATCGGAAAAGGCTCTAAGGGATAGACAAGAGGAAGAAGAGTACCAGATACCATAATCGATGGTAGCTCAAGGTACCTAAAGATGCGCTTCACCGCTGGCGATGAGAGACACGAGGAGAAGCTCGAACGAGCGCACATACACACAGCAAAGTGTATGTCCGGCATGAGGCGATAAGATATAAGAGGAGCCAATCATGCTCCGGAACTCCTTTTGATCAGCAGGCTCACCATCCTCATCGGGCTCGAGGACAGCAATGGTGGCCATAGGAGTCATCACGGGCTTTCCATCAGACATATCAAACCGTCTCAGAAGGTCCCGAGTGTACTTACCTTGGTGCAGGAAAGTACCCTCCCGAGTCTGCTTGATTTGGAAGCCAAGAAAGTAGCTCAACTCACCCATCATACTCATCTCAAATTCTGTGCTCATCACCTCAGAAAAATGAGACACAAGAGACTGAGATGAACCACCAAAGATAATATCGTCCACATAAATCTGGACGAGAAGAAAATGAGAATCCTGGTGTCTGATGAATAGAGTTTTGTCTACAATACCCATTTTGAAACCATGACTGAGAAGATAGGACTTAAGCCTTTCATACCAAGCTCTAGGGGCCTGCTTAAGTCCATACAAGGCTTTGGAAAGCTTGTAGACATGGTTCGGGTATTTGGGGTTCTCAAATCCTGGAGGTTGCTTGACATACACCTCTTCCTCAATGAAGCCATTGAGAAATGCACTCTTGACATCCATTTGATAGAGCTTGAAGCCCTGGGATGCAGAAAATGCAAGCAGGATTCTAATAGCCTCTAGTCTAGCTACAGGGGCAAAGGTCTCCTCAAAGTCAAGACCCTCAACCTGAGTGAAGCCCTGTGCAACTAGCCTAGCCTTGTTGCGAACGACAACCCCATCCTCACTCTGCTTGTTTTTGAACACCCACTTGGTCCCAATGACATTATGACCAGATGGGGGCTCTACAAGCTGCCAAACTTTGTTCCTCTCAAAGTTTTCCAGTTCCTCATGCATAGCATTAATCCAAGATTCATCGGATAATGCATGAGTAACATCCTTTGGCTCAAAAGAGGCAACAAAGGCAGAGTGAAGGCAGAAGAAGATAAGCTGATTTTGAGCGTGTCACCCGCTCAAACAGATCACCAATGATCTGCTCAGGTGGATGAGAACGTTGAATGTGGCGAGGAGGACCAGAAGCGGAAGTGGCCTCTACCTCTTGAGGAGAAGAGGTAGGAACAGAGCCACTCGCCAAGGAGAGTCTGAAGGCAAAGGCCGATCTTCTTGAGGTGCGAAATGGAAACAGGAGGCACCTCGGTGAAGAGGAGATCGGATCGTGGAACACCATCATCTCCATCATCCTCATCCTCTACAAAGATGGTCTCGGAGGGATAAGAAGAGCTGAAATATCGGGTCTAGCACTGGCTAGCCTCATCAAAGGTCACGCCACGGTCTCTATGATCCTATTCGCATCACAACTCTGCACCCTATAGCTACGAGAGGAAGTCGAGTAACCCGTAAAGATACCATCGGAAGAACGAGACTCAAACTTATCTAGGTTACGGACTTCAAGATAAAACACTTGCAACCAAAAACGCGAAAATGAGAAACACCGGCTTTCGCCCATACCTCAACTCATAAGAAGTGCGATGCAAATGTGCTCTCAAGAAAACGCGATTGGAAACTTGACAAGCAAGAGCTATAGCCTCATTTCAAAACTTCCTAGAGTATCAGACTGTCTAGCATCGTCCCGCCATCTCAACCAGGGTCCTATTCTTCCTTTCCACTACGCCATTTTGCCGAGGGACGATGGAGAGGAGAACGATGCTCTAACCCGGACTCCACACGAAACTCTCAAAGTAGGAGTTCTTGAACTCAGTGCCATTATCACTGCAGATAGCTCGTAATGCACACGGGAGCTCGATAGACAACCTACTAACAAATCCTCAAGTGAGAAAAGTCTCATCCTTCGAGGCCATGAAAAATACCCAAGAATACCTCGAAAAATCATCAACAATGACAAGGACATACCACTTCCCTCCTGCCGATCGCACTCTAGCCGGACCAACAAAGTCCATGTGTAAAAGCTGTCTGGTGCATCACCATCACTACGGTGATCGGAGGATGAGAAGCAAGAACCATCTTGCCATGTCGGCGGGGAGAGCAAACTAAGTCTTTGACCATCTTGAGTTTGGGCAAACCACTAATAAGATCGCGGTGCTAACTCGGTCAAATGATCAAAACCAATGTGACCAAGTCTCCTATGCCAAAAGGAGAGATCACGGGACTCAGAAGCAATCAAACACCGAAGAGAGTCTCCAGAAGAAACAAAAAATCAGCACGAAAGACTCTCCCAAATCTAGAAATCCCGCAAACTAACTCTCCTGATGAATCGAGAATTCTACAAGCATTGCTCTTAAAGCTTACCTCGAAAGAGTCATCGATAAGTCAGGAAACGTAAAGCGATTGTATTGCGGTTTACTTACTAAGGCAACATCTTTAAGAATAAAACTTTCATTAATGCAGATGGTACCTTTTGCAATGATCCTACCTGAAGACGCATCCCCAAAGGTGATCAACTCATCACCGGGGGCTCGGACTAGGGAAGAGAACCAACGAGAATCTCCGGTCATATGGCGAGAACAACCGAGTCAACAATCCAAACATCTCCTTCCCCATCCGATTTAACCCGATCAAGTCGAAGAGAAGACTCAAGATCGGGATAAAGTGAAGACTTGGGAACCCAATCTTGAATTACACGACGCCTCAAAGTACCAAACCACAAAAGAAGAAGACTGGACTCTAGTGTCTCTCTGACGCTCAACTCTAACAAGATCAGAAGAAGCAGTTGTAGTGGAAGATCTAGGAGCTGTCACTGGTTTGGCCTGCCGTGGTGCAAAGGCCGGACCATCCCAACGAGGCTGCCTAAATCTCCTACCCGAACACCTCACGCCGATATCTACCTCGATGGGAAAAACGAGGAATATCAAGAGGACGGCGGAAAGATCGACCACGAGCAACTCCGAACTAAAACTCGATCAACAAAGATGAAAACCGAGTCTGGATGCTTGCCCAAAAACAAAGCGACTTTCTAACTCGTTTAGAAGCGGTCGTGCCTTAGGAGCACTCGTCAGTCCAGGGATGACCACGAATACCCCTAAGTGCAGCAACACGCCACGCTGGTGATCTTGGCGCGTCTAAAACAGAAATCTACTAGGTGACCATCCTTCTTCTGAAGGTGCATGTGTACTTTGCCTTGTTAGAGGCGTATAACAGAGAAGCATCCTTCGTCAAGTCCCATGGACCACACCAAGAGACCTAAACACAAGTGGTGCTCACCGTGGGAGCAACCACAATCTCACCACTCTTGGAAGCACGCACAACTGAAGGCGGATGCGCCGTGCGTGCTCAAGTAATCAAATCCTAGACCTTGTTTGAATCTGCTAACCTTGGACCGGTCTAGAATGAGATTGAGCTTCTTCTTGCCTCCAACAAATTTCTCAAGAGTGCTCATGAGATACTCACACTCCCGGAAGAGAGAGGCACAAGAAGAGCAAGGGAAGGAGTAGAAGAAGAGCCGAAGAAGAGGATTGAACAACGCGTGCATATTGTTCCCTATACACTACTGCCTCAAATTTGAGAGACTCACAGAAGCACAAGAAGCATTTCTAATTCTACCAACACAGGCCTTTATCTTCTTCCTAAGCTCTGCGTGGACCTTATCCACGCCATCCTTAACCCCAATACACGAAAGCAATCATTATCCGACTTAACTAGTAAGTCCTTAGCAAGTTCGCACACTTGGCATTCAAAGCTTCATTATCAATTTTAGTTGCTTACACCCTCACATGAGCCGACCGGGTCCTTAGAAGCATGCAATTCAAGTTCATCATTTCTAGCGAAAGCTTCCTAAGGTGACAACCCATGGCATCAATTTCAGCAAGTAGCTTAGGGCAATTTTCACAAGATGCGCTTGTGTGATTATGAAGAAAACTAGCATAAATAGGAATAGGATCAATAGAACATGTGCTAGCATCCTTCGACCTAAGAGCCTCAAGATCAGAAACCACACTATCATGCAGGGTCCTTAGGTTCTCCAACTCCTCAAGCAAAGCATCACAGAGAGTACAACTATCGAGTCTCGGGAGGAACATGATTTAAGTGAAGCTAACTCCGAGACAATCTATCTACCTCCTTCTCTAACTCGTAACACCTCGACCTAGCCTTAGCATGAAACTTGCCTAATTTACGAAGGCATCATTTAACTCGTCGTAGGTGGGTACCTCATCCGTCGTCAGACAAATGGAGTCGCCACTTCAATGGCGCCGCCATGAAGCACATGCCGAGAAGTCGCCGCCGCCTTTCTTCTCTTGCGGATCATCCTCGCCGCCGCTCCATGTCTCCGTGTCGAGAGGTTGATGTCGTCGAGGCGGCGAGGACGCGTGGAAGAGCTTCTTGTTTTGGAGAAGTTGCGGTACTTCTTCTCGCCACGGTTCACTGAACCGGAGGCTTCTTGTTGCGTTCTTGTCGGTGTAGTCGTTTTTGCCCAAACCGCCGACGTCGTTTTTGCCCTTCTCCACTTAGGGCGGTTAAGCTCGAATGTGGTTGGGGCCACCACACTCGGCGGTGATCATGCCACCTCTCTTCCTCTCTCTCATTCTCTTGTAAATATTGGAAAATTTTGAGCGACAAGAGCAAGCTCATTTTCTCGAAATTGTTCCAGAATTTCATCACTTACGTCGCAAAGAGCGGAGAGAGAAAAACCAGAAGCAAAGTCAAGAGAAAATCCAGAAGAGGACCCAATGGGATCGATGACCAAAGCCATCGACTGAGATTTCGTCTTCCGGGAGACGACATCAATCTCATGAGTCTTGAGGCGGGAATAAAGCCCGTCAAGAGTCGAGTCGACAAATCGATGGTGTCCTTGATGGTGGTCACCTTCATCTCCCAAACCCGAAGGTCGAGTGCGGTCAAGAAATGCCGAGCATTGTCCGAGTCAGGGTATATACAACCGACTGCTCGGAGGTCGCTCAAAATCTTGGTAAACCGACCAAAGCACTCATCGAGACTCTCACCGGTAGCGTTGTTCAAATTTGTTGTACTCGCTTGAATCTGTCTGCCTCACGGTCTTGATTTGAGTAGTGCCCTCATGGTAAGCATCGAGGGTTACCCAAATCTCGTGGGCGAGAGCGAAGGTGAGAAATCCGATCATACTCACTACTACCGAGTCCTCAGATGAGAATGTTCTCGCCTTAGCATTTGCCTCAACGTCGACCATATTGCCGGCCGTGACGTTCTCATCGCAGAACCTCATATGGGAGCTTCACCTTCGCCATATCGAAGCCCAGGCGATGATGTATGACTCCATCCGGATTTCCAAAAGGAAAATCAACACCGAGAAAAAATTGGAGGCTTGGTGGAATATTTGTCCGTCGCCATGGCTCTTGAGACCGGTCAAGATCTATGGAAGAGCAAAACCGCTCGATACCAATTGAAGGATCGAGATGGCGAACAGAGGGGGTGAATGGTCGCAAATAAATTTTCCCCAAAATACTCCAACTAAAACCGAGAAAAGATCGCATAAGGAAATCGTGAAAACCCATAAAAACCGGAACGACTAGACAACTATGTGCATCCCTAGCTTACATGAAGATTATCCATAAAATATGTGAGGATTTTTCAATCACAATCCTGGTTGTCAAGTGTCCAAAAGAAAGAGGAATCAATTCAAATACTTCTTTTCTAAAAGAGATCAAGCCAAAACACAAAAGTCTCTTTTAGAAAAGCAAAAGCAGATATTTCCAGAATCTGTCTTTAATTTGAACAGGAGGTTGGTAGGTTTCTGCTGCTCACAAAATTATGAGAAATTTTCTCCCTATGAGAAGATGAGTCTTGAAGCTCTCCACCAAAATTAAGATCAAAAAGCCAAGTAGAAAAATCATCATAAATCTATGAACACAGACAGTCAGAAACTTCGGGCAGAAAATTTGGGGCTCGGTTTTCACTTCATAGCACCCAAACGGTGAAACCAGTGGACTCCAAACTTTTTCTACAGATGGGTATAGGAGTCCCGCAAAATCTCCAATAAGAATCACTCAAGAAGGATTTTTCTAGATTTTTCTAAAAATCAAAGACTAACAACAGCGCGAAAAATAAGTTCTGGACAGAACTGGAACTTGAAAGAAGAGATGATCTCTACTCAATCAAAGAGTGCAAAAGAGATGTAAAACCATATGAACACACTCAAAACATCCAAGATCAGCATTTAGAAGGAGGGGAGGCAAATCCAAATTGCATGAATATAGATTGCGAGAAAGTAAATGCGTAATGTAAACGCTGAATTTAAATTGCGTAAAGTAAAGACATAATTTAAATGCGGAATTTAAATTCACAATGATGCAAAGAAATTTCTTTGTATTTCTGGTGGGAAGGTTTACAAAGCCTCACTTCATGTGGGCAAAGCTCAAAGGAGCAACTCCAACCTTCAAGGGGAGGAGGCCACCCCTCCACCCCTATTTATACTACTCTTGGGCCACCTACCACCCTTGGATGAGTCCCTCAACCCTAGGACACTCATCTAAGGGCTAGAATTGACCCACTCACACAGCCATGCAAGGGCTAACCCAAAACCCACACATATACCGGGTTTTCTTGCACGGTTTTCAAAGCACACTACCTAGACCCGCTAACCTATCAACTAGACCGCAATCCGACGGCCCTCATTGATCCACGCGGCATCTAGCTAGCATCATCTCCTTTCCTTATCTTCTTGGCTTGCCCGGACTCAAATCTCCGGTCATCTTCCGCGATCCCCGACCGTCTGGACCTCCGACGCTCCTCGCCTAGTCCCGGTCATCCTCCGCCTCATCATGACCTAGCACCATCGCCCTGCAACCATCAAAGACAAGGAAAAACCTTTCACATAGCAATGCCCACAAATATTCTCAATGATTATCCCACAATCATTAATCAATCATAATTGCGCCCAATGGTCCGGTGCTACTGCCCCCAGGCCGATAGCACTAGGAAAATCAACCAACACTCGAATTGCTTCAAACCGAAAATCCAATTCAAATCAAACTCAATTTCATATCAAACCAACCTCAACTCTTGTCAATTACTCATCACACACAAGGATAGACCTCCACATGGTCTTTCAGGGAAGTCTCGGGATCTCTACATTGATCATTGTATCGACATCTATGTCTCCTACCGGTCCTAAGTAATACTGATTATCACTTTCTGGGATCGGGATAAGTACCTTTGAGGGATCCATTCAATTGACTGAGGCAGATGAGGGGTTGATCACCAGTACGGGGAAGCCGATCGAGGAATGAAAGCCGATTGCAGGGAGCTCGAGAGCAGGAAGGCGTGAAAATGACCGTGGGGGTCACGCATATATATAGCACGGTGAAAAGGTGAAAGGGCGGGAAATGAATTCGAGGCGACAACTGACATTAAACCGCACTGAGATTTTACGGCACGGCAGTTATTGACGCGGTTCCCTAAATCAAACAAGCCGATGGGCAAAGAAGCCGATTGATGAAAAAGCCGATACATATTTTTGAAAGATAACAAGTTATCTTCCAAAAATGGGGGGCATATGTTTGCACCAGTTTTGGAAATTTCCAGAAGAATCGGCAGAAAAGCATAAGTTTGGATAAGGTACGAGAGAATCTGTGGGAAATTTGGATAAGCATATGAAAATCACATACGATGTGCAGATAATAATTGGAAACTAGAGACCAGGTAGGAAACTACGAAGCCGATTCGGACTACGTTGTCGTGTTGGATCAGGACTCGGATCGGCTAGGCGGGTATATAAGGCGCACCAAGGCTGCTTGAAGGCATCATCCACAACAATCAACACATCTACCAGTTTTTACTTTCTGTAGTTCTTAGTCTTTTTAGCATTATAATCTTTCCTCTGTAAGTCGACATCGATCAAATAAAGTTGCGCATCGCCGATTGTTTGATCGTCATTGGCTTTTCAGTGTCCGGTTTATTCGTCTTGTTGCGCATCGCCTTTTCGTAATTAATCGCCTTTTACCCTCGGATTAGTCTTAATCGACTAGTCTAGTTATCTTTCTAATCGGCTTCTGGTGATTCGATTTTTAGCCGATTCGCCCGAGGATCGCTTGATTGAATTTACAACTATTTCCCTTATCGATTGCAGGGTCAAATCGATTGGCACGCTCGCGCACACTTGAACCCGGTGTTCGTCCGGTGTGTTGCAACCAGAAACCCTCTTCACGTTTTTGGCGTCAACAGTATGGTTTTCAGTAAACAGATCCAATAGACTTGCACTTTTACCCTTAACATTAGCAATTGAAAATTGGAATAGCACTCTTGTGGTAGTTCAGGAATGTGTTGCTGAACTCTGATGTAGCGCACAACAGATGAACATGCTCTAGATTTGTAGATACAAAAACCTCTACTTGTCATTAATTCCACTTTATATTTGAATGGTGGTGTATTATGCCAAAAGCTCCTGTCAACGCTCACCTAATCTCGTTTGGTTGCCTATAATTGAATTTAGTTCATTCAATTGGATTCCAAATCGTATTCTAGTTGAATTTGAATTTGATTCAAGCCAATTCCAAATTCAGTTTTTTTGTTTGGGTGTCATTTGGAATTCTATAAGACGGGCTCATCTATGCATCTAGGCTCACCAATGTGCACAAAGTAGCTTCCCTACACGCTGAATCATCTCCAACAAATTTCTGACGATTTCATGAAAAATTCATGGTGTGAATGCATGGTTGAAATTTCAAATACGGAACTTTTACAAAATCATTTTCTACAAGGCTGTGGGGGCCACCTGTGCACCTAGGTCCGCCAATGTGCACAAAGTGGCTTTTCTACACGCTAAATCATCTCCAACAAATTTCAGTCGGTTTCGTGAAATTTTTATGGTGTGCACGTGAGGCTGAAATTCCAAACATTGGAAATTTTACTTAATTTTTTAGACTGAATTCCAGATAATTGACATGATGTAAGTTAAGAATTGATTCTAGCTCTAGCATGCCTCTTGGAATTGACTTCGAAATCAACAATTCAATTCTAGGTGGCAGCAAAATAGCTACATCCTTATAATTGAATTCCAATTCCACAATTTCATTCCAATACCTGGGAGCCAAATGGTCTGTTATGGTAATTGGTAACTACCATTTGCCTGCTTATATCTCTGGCAATGCATACATTACATCTCCTACTGTCATGTTCTTGTCTCCTGTAAATTTTGGTAATAAGGTTGCATGGGCCAATTGTTTTCGTTTCTCCTGCTGATCTTGTCTTTCTTAGAAAAGAATAGTAGCTTTGTGGACTGTTTACAGAACACTAACAAAAGCTATGTCTATGATGGGAGATCTTTGCAAGTGTTCTGTTGCTACAATCACTTTTGATAATGCACCTCAAATGGTGGTGTTGCAGAGCTTAATTTGATGTGACAGCTCATTGGTAAGGTGATTAGATTGTCTTCGTGCATATCTTTTTCCATGTCCTGTGGTAACATGCCATTATTCACTATCAAATCAATGGACATGCAAAAAATTAGCATGCAAATGAAATGATCCCCAGCAATGAACATAGACATCAAATTCTTTGCAGCAACATCATTTGCGTTGCATTAGTAAGGTTGTAGCACCCTTACATTCTATGTTCCATTCAGTTCTGCAATCAAATATGGACCAAGATATCACAATCTTGGTGTGCGGAGTATCCAACTTAGCAAAATTCAGCGCTGGACATTGCATTCTCCAATCGGCATCTATGTAATGTGCTATCAAACTCGTGTAACAATGTTTCTGTGGATGTCAACAAATCACACGTCAAGCTTATGTTGTCGACAGCTTTAAAAGTATTCTATCTGAATGGAAAAGCTTCGTACACTCATTTCCTTGTCTATCAACAGATACATTCATACGGTGAATTTAAAGACTTAAACAACACGACCAAGTATGATCTACCATCCTAATTGGCCTCACGAATTTTCTCATGATAGTACCTTTTGGGGGTGACAGGAAGAGGGAAACATGCGTTACCCCTTAATCAGGTGTGTGTGTGTGTGGGGGGATTGTGCCCGCTTGCCTGTTCTTCAGCTACTTTGGTTGCATGGGTAGAGCACCAGTCCGTATGCCTTTTTTCAGATTACTTACTGAAACGAAGAGTGCGTACTGCGTAGCACACTGCATTTTGCCTTGAGCTCGGTCGCCCTTCTTCGTGCTGGGTAAATTAACCACTTGTGAATGCTTCTTTGTGCTCTATCCTTTGGCGTTGGAGGTGTAATTTGTTTGCGTTACGTCTTTTTGTCCTCTTCGGAAATGTAGGCTAGAAGCTTCCTCTGGAAACAGAAACTTCGAACTGGGAATGCTACGGACCTAGTGTAACGAGCTAAGGACTTTGAGGTTTCTGAGCTGATGGTCGGGTGATGTTGCCGTTGTTGGCTTGCTGGGAGACTGTCTAATTCACATTGACATGGTCAGCCGATAAACCTAATTCCTACTTTTCTAAGAAAAATACGAACGCATCCATCTGAATAGCGCATAAGCACAGTTCCCACCACAAAGAATGGGAGAACGAAATCAAAACCAGCGCGACAGATTTCTGCAGGGTTATACTGAAACTGCAGGTATAACAAACTGTTTAACAACATGCAGGTCCAATAGTTATTAATTCACATGAGAAAACATCAGAAAGGCTGGTGAGATGCACGCTATTAGCGTTTCTGCTCACGGAAACCATATACCACAGTGAAGTACCTTCACAATGCATTAGGACAATATATACAAGCATAACAGGCAATACGACTCAGAATGTCTTGCATTGAGGGCTCTTGCGTAGTTGCGTTGCATGACATTCTTCTTGACATATGCTACTCTTGGGAGTACTTGTTACACTATTGTGTCCTTACCTAAAGAAGGTGAGCACTCTTCCCCTCTTTTTTATTTACAACGCAAATGCAGCAAATAGCTACCATTGCAGCAATTTATCTGATACCCGAAGCAGAAGGATTACGATGCAAAGGAAAATAATGGTGGCTTCAATGACTGCATCTAAGCCCATCAACCGCTCCATTATCTTAGAGAGGGTTTCACGCCCATGCATCTGTCCAACAAGAACTTTTGAATAAGTACTCATCCAACAAATCTTTAGATGAAGATGTGCCCTTGCACAGATGAAAAGATAGTTTTCACTGTTTCCATTACAACAGCAACATAAATCTCAGTAAGCAACAAACATGAGAAGAAAAAAGGTAAAAGATTGCATGAACAACTTCTGCATATATATTTTTTTTAAAGAAAACATTTTTGGCTCTAATTATGACACAACTGTTACTATTCCTGGTTACTCGCATTGCTACTTAGTTGGGGAAATATCACCAGAAATAACACCAATGTAGTGGTAAAAAATAAGCCGAGCGGGTTCAGTCCTCCTTTAGCATTGTATTGTCAACCGACAAACTGTAATACATTAACTTCTTTGTAACATGAATGGACAAATTATGTTGTCTGAACATGATTTCAAGTTTTCAACTACTGTTGTCCACTGAGCACCTCTCTTTTTGGCAAGATATGCTTTGTAACAGTTCAAGTGGGGATTATTTAATAATAGTAAATAAATAGATCATGTGTCTAAATAGTTATTGACAGCACCCTAGTGATTGGCAGAATACATAGTTAAGCATTTTGTGTTAAATGGATCCAAGGTCAGTACTGGTTGGTCACTTTGTTTGGTTGCATATACTTCACCTCTAAAACTGAAGGCGATAAATGTATGTTGATATTGAGAAGATATCATAGGACATGACTGCAGGCTGCAGGCTGAAGCATGCAAACCTCTAAAAGATCTAATAACCCCAGTAAAAATAAATCAAGTGGACCTTCACTCACATGAGTATGATATTGTATGAACAAGTCAAGCTAATTTTACTCAATGTACATAGGAAATGTTACTCTTCATACCGTATGAACAGAAGATAAGATGTCTGATATAATGGATGAAAATCAAACCTCTAAAAGATAATTTAGTTTAATAGGGAAGTTTTGCTCAGCATGGTGGATACAGTAACGCAACATATCCAAAACAGCCAGATCGGTTTCATAGTCATCAGATCCTGTGTAGAAGATATCAGATGTAGAATGCACATAGTAATACTGATGCATATTAAAAACATCATGATAAAATACCTGGGATGTCAAAGATTTGCTGCAGAGGAATACCAAGTAACTCTACTAACTCATTTCGAACATGAGCACGCTGTTGTAACGATAGCCTATCCCCATGAGTGACCACAACAACAGGCTTGTCATCTGCAATCACATTTGCTATAGTCACTTTGATGTCAATAACTAGAATTACAAACACAAATTTATCAATGAAAAGCATCGTTCAACAAACACGTTGACAATGGAAAGCTAAGAACTCATACAACAGATTTATATTACACAAATCAACAATCTGTATACAATGTACAAAGTACATAATTATTCCATAACCATAAGCACAAATAAATCTATATTTATTATTATAAACCGAGCACACCAAGCAACTACATAAAGCTATAAGCATCTTAGCAATCCATACCTCCAAATGACAAGAATGGATACATAAATGTTTCATGGAGAGTGTCAATGTATCCTTTCTTGTTGCTATCAATAGACTCGAGGACAGAAACACCATCAACAACAAATATCACAAAGTTGACCTTCCTGGTTTTGCAAGGCAGGAAACTGTATTGCCCCATTGATTTGATGTTCTTAGTATTATCGTCATCATCAGTATCCCTGCTTAAAAATGTGTTACAAATTAATTCATCTAGTGCAATGTTGAGTAGTCTTCATATGTTATTTCATTAGCTGAAGATTAAATGAGATTTATGAAAATGAAAAGGAAATTCCACAAAAATATTAATAGACTGAACGCCTCTCAATATGCACATTCAAAAGGATAATACATGAAAGCAGCCCTTCAAATAATTCTTCATGTGTTTTCCATAACATACTAACTCAAACAGATATCATCAAATACAACTAATATGGGATCAAGGAAGAAGCATGAGGTGACAATAAAAATGATATGGCAAAGGACTATTACATATGACTGCAACACTGTCACATCAAAATTCAAATGAAATCCTGATCCTGGTTAGACATACTTTGTAAGTGATCCTGGTTAGGCATACTTTCTAAGTTCTGAACGACAAAAGGTTGACAACCTCAGATCTATTCGCTGAAACAACATCTACTTTGAGTCTGTCGCTTTTGGTGTGGAGGACTACAAGCTCAAGAGGCCTAGAGTACTAGAGTCAGCAGTCAGCACAATATCTTGACCAATGCTGGGATACAAAACAATGAGCCATGAAATGTCGGATGACTACAGAAATTTTTTTACAAATGTAAAGCTGAGCAACACAGAAGACACAAAGATAGAAGAATATAGAAACAAAAGTTACTGTCACCTCTTACCATGTTACCATCTCCCCATGGCTAATTCCCTTTGTCATCCACCGTTGCAGCATTTTGAAATCCTTTTCCGGGTTGCTGGACAAGCTCCTTGTATCATAAATACATATAGCATTTGAATTCCTTGGAATTGTGTACTCCCTAAGGAAGCTTGTACCATTTGATTTGGAATTATCTAGCAATGTACACAGCAATAGGAAAATCAACTGCAATTGCACATCTCCAAATGAAACGGTGTCCCGAATAATGATAAAGACTTACAGGACACCTGCGCTCGATCTGGTGCAAAATGATCATCATCCTTGTCAAAGACCCGTGTAATTCGGTTCACAAGTGTGCTCTTGCCAGCACCTCTAGGGCCCACCAAAAGCAATGTGGTGATATCAGGCAACGCATAGTCCCCAGCTTTTGTGCCGCCCACTCCTTCAATCCAGTACCCAGGCTTGTACCTGCTCATAGGCTGACTTTCTAACAATGAACTTATTGAAAGAACAAATTGAACTCCCTACTAAAAATTCATAGTTTCACCTATCTACTAAAAGATTTTCACTCTTAAGATAGCTTTGCTTCTTCAGTTTCATGTTGTGGAAAAAATGGCAAGAATAAAAAAGTATCAGAGAAATTAAAATTTCTCCATGGCAGTTTAGATATGACCATGAACTCAAACCAGGCTCTCAAAGAGCCCATAGCAATAGATGCATAACACATCGCCAAACTTGTTCTACATTTGACAATACAACATACATAACACCAAGCTAGCTTTGAGGATAGGACCAAATCAAGCATTACAAGTTATTAACACCTGGAGCCAACTTATGGGTTTGTCACATGTATCTTGTTCTAAGGTGAGGGTCAGAATGTTAGCCCCAAAATTAAGAGGAGAAAACATTACTCTTGGAGACTTCAGAGTCTAAAAGGCTAGAACAGACCCAAAAGTCCCAAACCCGCGGATGAGACAGAAATAGAGATTTCCACTCTAAAAGAGGCTTACTAATGGTTAAGAGTACCATCATCGTTGGCACAACACAATCATCACAGATTTAGTCCAAAATCCTAGAACAAAGCTGTCCCTTTCCAGTATTCCTGTATTCCTTCCACAGAATCATCTATATGGTATCGAAGAACAGTTCATAATATAATAGCTTCCTAAAACAGGAACTGCAGTCTGTTACCAGTATTCAATGAAATTCGATTAAAAACCAAAAAATTCTATTTGTCGAGGTCAAGCAACTTAGACATCACAACACGTAAAGAGCATCTAAGAAACAAGAACAATCACATCACCTCCTGATGAGCTCTTTCGCCTCCCGCAGCGACCGGTCCTGGAGTCCGCTGCCGTAGAGGAGGGTCTCCACCTCGGGGTCGTCGCAGACACAGCACTCGTCGGAGTTGCCGTTGGAGATCGGCGAGATGGCCACGCACTCGGCAAACTCTATAACCACACAAGCAGTCCGTGCAACAGGTAAAAAACAAGACGTGATCAGTACTAGCTGGGAATTGGGATCAATCGTTTACTAGCAGAGCAAATTACCAGGGAGAAGGAGCTCCGATGAGGACGACGGGGAGGAGGGGGTGCAGGTTGGGCTGAGTTCGCCGCCGCCGCCCATGGATTTTCGCCTAGGAGTTCGCGCGATTTAGGGTTTCGGCGGGTGGATTTGGGGTGGGGAAGTCGTGAAGAATAACGAGATGGCGGTGGCAGCTTAAGGTGCTTGTTCCTTTCAGGATGATGTTGAATTTTTTTAAAATAATATATTTTGTAAAAAGAATTGCGATATTAATACGTGTAATAGAAAATTTGTAAAAATAATACTCCATCGTCGAATCGTGTGGTGAAATAAGTGTAGTCGCCATACGGGTGGACGAATACCGAATTTTCGCCGTACCGTACGGCAAGTACTGTTTAATCTGGCTATTAGCGCTGCCCGTCAGAACAAATCGTGACACGTGTTATTTTCGCCAAACCGTGTGGCTACGAAGCTGTTTTCGCCAAACTATATGGTGACAACTCTATTTTCGCCAAGCCGTACGGCGACAATAGGTTGTCGCCACACGGTTTGGCGAAAACAACCAGTAAAACGGCTCGGCCGTGCTCCACCCAGCGACCGATGCAAAAAAAAAAGCTCACAGAGGGCCAGGAGAGAACAAGAGGAGGAGGAGGAAGAGAGGGAGAGGAGGCTCGGGAGAGGGAGAGAGGAGGAAGAGCTCAGGAGAGTGAGAGAGAGAGGAGGGAGAGAGGAAGAGGGAAGGAGGAAGAAAGAAGAAAAAAGAAGGTAAAATTGTGATTTTGTAATTTTTTTATTAATTCTTTACAAAAATATAGTAGGATAGTCAGATATTAGATATTAGATGTGTACTATAATTAGTGATATTAGATGTGTAATATAATTAGTTTATGTTAGAGTTATCGATATTAGATATTTTTGTTAATTAGTACTTCTATTTTAGGTTAGCGAAATTAGATGTGTACTGTAATATTGTAGTATTGATAGCGGGATAGTTAATTAGTGTTCTTTAATTTAGATTAGCGATATTACATGTTAGTGGTGATCTAAAAATTTATTTTGTCTATATCGTAGCAGTAATGTCGGATCTAGTGAAATTTAGAGTATATTATGACGATAGTGAAATAAAAACTGGGCAGATTGGTGTTGATTTAAGCAACTTTTCAGTCACCATAGTTGAACATTCGTTCCCTGATAGTGTTAGCATATGTGATATAAAGTTTTGGTTGACCCAATATTTTTTCTGGATCTAAGTGTTTACTCTGTTACCATCCAAATCTTATTCACGCTCAATAAAAGTGATCCGGCTATGTGGGAGTTGAAGAAAGAAGATTGGATATATTTGTAGCAGAAATGGTTAAGGTGGTGCAAGAGATCTCGTCTTGAATGTATAAAACTAGTGCAGGCTTGCCTTAGAGAAGAGGTGAATATTAGTGGTGTAGGCGAGAGCAGCACATCGGTTACAGTTAAATAAGTTCAAGCAGTGGTGCCGGTTGAGATAGCAGCGGGGAATGATAACAGGGATGCAGCAAACACAGAAGGTCGGGCCGATGAAGGGGAGGAGATCCAGCAACTTGTTGATCATTTGGAGTTGGTGGACCATATGGCGATGCAAGATGAAGCTGAAATATTGGAGTATGATGATGACATCGACAAAGATGAGTAAGGGGGAAAGATGATGATGATGAAATGCATGGTAGTATTGGGGCAGCGGATGTACCTATCCTTGACGAATGGAACAGGCAAAACAAAGCTGTTATGGAAGTTTTGTGTGGCCATGAGTCGCGTTGAGAGTATAGTACCAATGTCATTCGGTTGAACCAAATATTCCCAAACAATTCTGAATTGAAGTTAGCAGTGAAGCTGTGGGTATTATCGCAACAGAGAGAGTTCTAGGTTGTCTTGTCTAGGCCAGATAGATACACAGTGAAGTGCGAGACATAATGGATTGCATCATGAGTGGAGGAGCACACATGCAGACTAGAAAATATTCTGGTGAAACACTGCAACTTGAATGCGGCTCTAATTGCTAGCGTGATGTTCAATGAGATCATCGAGAAGCGGGATATTGAGTGTTTGTATATTCAAAAAGTAATCTTAAAAATATTTAAATACCAGATAAGTTACTCGATAGCCGGGTGTGCGAAGCAAAACACATTAGAGAAGAGATTTAGTACATACAAGGTTTCGTATTGCAACCTATCTCATGTGCTTAATGTCTTGAAACAAACCAACTCTAGCACGTACACCACTTTCAAAAAAAGTGAAGCAGATGGTAATAGGATCTCGACATTTCGTTATGCTTTTTTTTATTGGATCCTTGCATTGCGTCATTCAGGTACTGTCGTCCATTGCTTTGTGTCGATGGTACATTTTTGACTAGAAAATACAAGGGGCAGATTCTAATAGCCATTGCAGTTGATGCAAACAACCACATACTTTCATTGGCCTTTGCATTTGTTGAGGTGAGAACCGGGATAGCTGGCTGTGATTTTTCAGACATTTAAAATTAAGGGTAGTTGGTGATCGGCCCAACATGTGCATCATTCATGATCACCACAAAGGTATCCTTTCGGCAATTAAGACTCTATAGGAGGACCTTGGTAAGGTTTTCCCATGGCGTGACTTGCAGAACAAGTGGTGCATGAGACATTTGGGAGCAAATTTTTTTTAGGCAGTTCAAGAATTAGAAACAGATGAACCTATTTGAGAGGTTATTGTCATGGCCCCAAATTCGAATTTGACTCATGCGGCTAACATTAGCGCCAACCAAATTTTGGCCGCAATTGAGATCAATTTCCGACTTCAGTGAATATCCTAAACTGCCACTTAGAAGAATATAATTGGATATTTCTGACTTTTCCCCACCATCTGTTTGAAAATAAAACCAAAGAAGAATAAAATGGCATCCAACTTACTTTCCATACGACAGAAAATTTAATATACCAGTAAAAATAGTTAGAGGCTTGCTTTCACAAATATGAGGACTTAATACTAAGGCATTTGATCTCATGGTTTAGGAATCCCTGTTGGCATAGACTATTGAAAATTTTATCCATGATTTGCAGGATAAAGTCGGCAATGGATAAATGCAAGAGAAAGCGATGTCTTTGCATGGCGCTTAGAAGCGTGCATACACCATTAACTGTGAATGGAAATTGAGAAGAAACTTAACACACTGCACCTATTAATCACCGGCCATCAAGTAACTAAATAGAACAAAGCAACATCATATACATCATGCAGAGAATGATAGTACCAGCAAAAACCAAAGCAGCACTTTTCCTTTTCCTGGTTCTCCTCCCAGCCGCACTCACTCCTTCTCCGCTTCCCCAAAACAAAGAAAGCAAGTTTCGGCTCCTCCCCAAGCAAAGATCCTCCACCTCCTCTCCTAGGCGCCTCCCTTCCAAGATACTCTCCTGGCGCCCTCCTCCTGCGGCTCCTCCTGGTGGCGCCTCCCTTTCCCCACAAGCTGCAACCAAGCCTCCTCTGCAAAGACCTCCCTACTCGGCTCCCACTTCTCTTCCTCTTCCTCTCCATGAAGGTCTAAGTTCAACCTTCATTAGTTATGATTTTGGTGTTAATGACAAATCTAATCTTGTGTTAATGACAAATCCAATATTGAGTTTATCCCCTAATGCGATATTGTTATTAATGACCAATCTTATATCGAGACTAACATGTTTGTCTAGAATATCTTTGTTGAGTCTCATTGCATTGAAAAATGGAAAACCCAAGGTATGTTTGCATATTCATTCTAATATTAGTTGCATACTTTGGAGTCAAGTTAAAATATGAATGTCCTCATTATATTAACCACAAAATGTGCATCATGTTTCCCAATCCATATATTACATGGATGCACACACTTAGGGGGAGTTTATAGTTTAACTTGAAAGTCTCTTTGTATTGATCTAATTCTTATTGACACATATAAGGATCAAGACAAAGAAACTAAATACATGAGTATATGAAAACTTGAGTAGTTAATATATACTCATATCAATTTAAATGATAATTTAAATTGAGTTCATTTGTCTTGTTAATCATTAAAGAACATTTCATCATATGTTGATGGTGTTCCTTGATTAATTAAGGACAAATGAATAGCTCTTAAGTATAATAAAGCATGAGTTGCACTATTGTACTTAAGACACACTTAAATCATTCAAATTGATTTAGGTTGTGCTCAATTGATCTAAAGGCATCCATTATGTATTAATGGAGTGCAAGAGATAATTGAGACAACCATGCATCTTGGACTAACAACTTTCATGAGTTGTGATTGAGTTAGGTTAAGTCCAAGGATGATCGAGAACGGGATAAGGACGGCATCATGAGGTGATGAGCGTTAAGAGAAGATCCCGAAGATAAAGAGGAGTCGAGTGATGATCCCGGGGGAGAAAATGAGTGAAGATCATAAAGACCCCAAAGGGGATTGCTTGCGTACGGCGGCGAAGGTATAATTAGATAGGCTAAGGACTTTGTAGTCTTTGAGTCTAAGGTTTTATCGCCGTACTATTAAGAGGAGTTGATTCCTAGTTTGAGCTTCATCATGTGTTGGTGATCTCATCCCGCGTTCACTCAAGCTCAAATCATTTGGATTTGGTTTTTGCATATGGGTTAACCATTTGGCATGTGTTGCGAATGGGTTAAACTTATGCTTGGTTGCATTTGGTTTTCGCATAATGCTTTGATTTGCATGTGTTGCAAGAAGTGATAAGCTAGTGCGTTGGCTTTTGCGTGAAGTTCACTTTTGCATGTGTTGCATTAGTTGAAGCTTCATGCTTTGGTTTCGTAAAACAATCTTTCTAAAACTTGTGTTTGCTTGGAGCTAAGTTTTGCATGTGTTGCAAAGGAGAGAGCTCAAGCTTGGTTTTGGTGTTTATGGTTGTGCATGTGCTAGAGGCTCGCATGTGTTGTGAGTAGAGAGCACATATGGTTGATTTGGTGTTTGTGTGTTTGTATGGAGCTAGAGGCTTGCATGTGTTGCGAGTAAAGAGCTCATACGTATGGATTTGGTTTTAGTTGAAGTTTGGTTTTGGTGTTGCATTGAACTAGAGAAATTGCATGTGTTGCAATTAGAGAGTTCATGCATCTTGATTTGATGTTGCTTGGAGCTAGACTTTTGCATGTGTTGCAAAGAGTAGTGCTCAAGCATGAAATGTGTTTATTACGTTATTTGCAAGTACGTTGTGCGAATAAACTGAGGTTTATGAGTCCGGAATTCCGAGAGCATGTGAGTGGGGCTTGCAACGGGTGTTGGCAAGTTGACCGGGTCTTGTGTTGACCTTCACATGGCTAGGGGGATTTATCTCATAAACTCGAGTTTGATTTGCTTAATACGTTTTGCAAATAGTTCTTGAGTTGATTGCGAAATGTGTTTTCGCGATTTGGTTTGAATTCTTTGAGCATGAGCTAAGTTGGTGCAAATGTGTTTTGCACGTGTGTATGATCATGTGTTGATCATCTTTGTGGCTCAAAGAACAAGTTTGGTTTTTGGAGAAATGGATTTGGAGGTTGAAATCTGGATTTTCTCCTGTGGCCGGCACTACCGCATGTCTGGGGCGGTAGTACCGCTCGGGCGGTACTACCGGCCATTGGTTGGCGGTAGATATTTTCCAGAAGGTTGTACTGCTGTTTTGTGTTGGCCGGTAATACCGGCGCTTGAGGGCGGTAGTACCGCAAGTGCGGTACTACCGGGAAATTGCCGCCGGTAGCTATTTTACAGTGCGCGTGTTTTGCTGGCTCGGTGAGGCCGGCACTACCGCTCGGTGGGAGCGGTAGTAATCAAAAGTCGGTACTCTGCCGCCTCGAGGGCTGATAATACTGGATATATGGTCGCTGTAACCGTTGGAGGTCGGGCGGTACTACTGACCCTTAGAGGGCGATAGTACCAAGATTTCGCTGATTTCGCCCATTTTACCCCCAAACGGCTAGTTTTCTTGGTGGGGGCTATAAATACCCCCTTGGGGGGCTTGGGGCAAGAGTGGCTGGTGTTGTTGCTGTGTGTGGGAGTTGTGTGCATGTGTTGCTCTTCTCCATTTGCCTCTTGAGCTTAAGAGTGAGACTAATTGCATGTGTTGCAATTAGGAAGTGATTTGAGAGCCTCTTGTGCATGTGTTGCACTTGAGGGAGGCCTTGTGCATGTGTTGCACTTGGTGATCACCGGTTGCGCATTCGTTGTGCTCGGTGAGGTTCAAGCGGAGGAGCGGCTTGTTGCTCTTGGAGGTTGCCAACTCCTAGACAGGCGTGGGCGTCGTCTTGAGAGCTCTCGAGGTGTGAGAAGCCCCGGCAAGTTTGTGAAGGTTCGGGTTGAGCCTACGCGCAAGCGTGAAAAACCACGACTAGTGGAAAGAGGCGGGTGCTCGAGCGGGAGCCGGTCCAAGTGGTTGGGCTTGCCTCAACGTGGACTAGGGGAGACCGGCAAGTCTCCGAACACCACGGAAAAATATCGGTTGTCTCTTGTCTCATTTATATTCAAGCACGTTACATTATTGAATATTTATCAATTGCTTGAATTAGAATTGCTAGTATTATTTAGTTGATCAATTTAGCAATTCTTGTGTAGAGACATAATTTAGATAGTGCACATAGTGAGCCTAGTTGATTTAGGCTTTAATTGTCAAAACCTATTTATGCTTCCGCATATATATTTGATTAGGTTTTGACATAGGGGTGTATTAGAGCGAATTGTTTAGTGATCGATCGAATTTCATAAAACGCTTATTCACCCCCCCTCTAGGCGCATCCTCGACCCTACAAGTGGTATCAGAGCCACGGTCACTCTCATTTTAGGCTTAACTGTCTAGAGAGTAAAAAGGATGGCGCCTAGTGGTCTAGTGCACTCTCACGATCCACTCATGCTAAATGAATCAAATTATGCTCAATGGAAATTATTCATGATTGATTATTTTAAATCCATGAGCCCACAAATATGGTGGATCGTAGATGTCGGCATTTCTTCTCAAATTAATGATATGGCTCCAACTAAAGGAGAGGAGAAATGTCTACATCTCGACGCTCAAGCTACTAATGTTTTATTTAGCGTTGTGAGCGTAGATATATTTAATCTCATTTGCAATCTCAAGAGCGCTCATGCTATGTGGATCAAGCTTCAAGAATTATTTGAATCATCCACATCAACAAGTGAGGATTGCATTGAGGAAATGTCGGTTGACGATTCTTCAACCTTTTCATCAAGTGAAGAACCGGCATTACCATCAACCTCAACCTCCGCCTCAAGCGACGACGAATCTTCACTTATATCAAAAATTCGTTGCTTCATGGCAAAAGGTATAAATGAGGTATGTGATGACGAAAAGCCCTCATATGATGATCTAATGGATATGTTAGAGGAGCTAAATAATTATCTTGGGAAGGAGAAAACTAAATATAAGATTCTAAAGCTTGAACATGAATCACTTCAAAGTGATTATAATATGCTTAAAGAAAATCATGAATCCCTCCTTCTTAAAGAAATTTATAAGGCTAAGGTGGATATAGGAATATCATGTGATTTAATTGATGAAATGCCATGCTTAAATGTTAATTCTAATATTTCATCAAAAATTGATATGTCCACCTCTAGCGATGATTTACCTTGTTGCTCAAATTCAATTACTAGTACTTCCTCTATGCATGTTGAGACTAACCTTGTAGAGGAAAACAATGAGCTCAAGGCTCAAGTCATTAAGTTGGAAAATGACTTGAAGAGGTGCGTTAAAGGAAAAGCCCTCCTCGACGAAATCTTGAGCAAGCCAAGGGCGCTTCAAGACAAGCGAGGACTCGGGTACAACTCCAAGAGGGAGAATAGCAAGACAAGACACAACGCACGCCACTCGAAGATCGTCAAGTGTTTTGCTTGCAACAAGAAGGGCCACCTCGCCTTCGTGTGCCCTAATAAAGTGGAGATCAAGCCACAACCAACAATGAGGCAATCCGGCAAGGAGCAAGTCAAATCGGTCAAGAGAGGGCCAAATAGCGTGACGTGCTTCAATTGCCGGGAAAAGGGGCACTTCGGTAAGGATTGTCCCAAAGGTATCACTCCTAAGTCTACTCTTGTTAATGACAATTATTTGCTTAGGAAGGACAAGAATGGCAATGTGTTTGCCAAGCTTGTCAAGTCCCCTATGCCGGCTCAAAATGATATTTATATGCATAGGAAGAGTAAATCTAGAAATGGATTTGCTAAATTTGTTAGCACTCCTAAGCCCACTCAATATAATTCAAACATACTGCTTAGGAAAAATAACAATAGCAAAACATTTGCTAGATTTGCTAGATCCTCTAAGCCATTTCATAATGTTAATAATCATATGCTTAGAAAGGATCAAACTAGAAATAGTTTTGCAAAGTATCATTGCCCTCCTAAGCCAATTCATAAAAATGTCAATTATTTGCCTAGGAGGAATAATTATTGCAATTCTATTCCTAGTCATGTTAGTCAATTCAATAATGTTAAAATTAGGACCATTTGGGTTCCAAAATGCATTGTGACTAACATTGTCGGACCCAACAAGGATTGGGTACCAAAGACCGCCTAAAAGAATTTTAGGCAATAAAGAGATGGATTGGACGCTTGCACATCAAGAGGAGAAGGATTACATTTATCTACAAGTGGTGTCAAGCATGAAGATAATCAAGTCCGTCATGAGCCAATGCCATCTCGGGTAACAAGTATTTAAATTGATTATTATTTAAACATATAGCCTTGTGTAGGTTATAATGCAATATTAATGAATATCAATTTAGATTACTTGTTATGGCCACTTGCTCTCGCCTCTTATCTATTCTCTTAATTGCAAATCTTGAGCAAGTTTAGAAGTGGCACATTTAGGGGGAGTGTTAATTCATATTCATGTGTATCACATCCCTACGTGTGCCCATATTAATATAAGTGCATATATATATAATTTCAAAATCAAACCATTTAGCCAAAAATCAAAATTTTGTATACTATTAGTAAAATTGTGAAAAACTAGTTGAAAAATGTATACAAATGTTTTCAAAAGGTTTTCAAATGGTTTTGGCTTTACAAAATCTATTTTCAAAAGAAAATAAGTTTTTAGCCCAAAATCTAGTTACTAGTATCTTAATTTTGATTTAAATCTTATAATTTTCATAGAATTAAAAGTAAAAGGATTTTGAAAATAATTCCAAAATAAAAATCCTAGAGTTGGTCATTCTTAACAATTTTTGTGTTGATTGAATTTGACTTGATTTCTATTGCTTCTTCAAATTGGACTATTTAGATCAAAAGTCAAAATTCATATTTAAAAGGACTAAATTTGTAAAAAACTTTGAAAAAGTATTCTGCTAAGTATTTCAAATGTTTTACAAGCTTTCAAAATGAAAATTCTATGTTAAAATCTAATTTGGCTCAAAAACGATTTGATTTGAACCAAAATAGCCTAGATTAGCAATATGTCAAAATGATGGCATTCAAGTTGGATTTCATATCAAATCTTGGCTATAAACAATCTTGATACACCTATCTAAGCTATGAAAATCAAAATTGCATGAAATCCAAATTGAATTGCATTTTGAGGCTTTTCGTGAAAATCAATTTCCTTTTATGCCTCAAAGTGCAAATTGCCATAACTTTCAAAATAAAATTGATTTTGAGAAAATTATTTTTGCAAAACCTTCTAATTAGTCCAAAGTTCATCTCTACAAAATTTCAAATTTTTTGGACTTCATTTGAGCTATTTTTGCCAAAATTTGCAAAAAGTCAGGTTTTCAGGCTGACAGGTGCGGTTGCACCGCACGAGGTGCGATTGCACCGCCCTTAGGGCCGGTTGGACTGGACCCAAGTCGGTCGGACCGGCCATGGGGTGTCAGCTCTGAATTTTTCAGAATTTTCTCGAGTTTGTTTTTGGGATATCTTTTTATTGGAATGTGATTTTTCAAAAATTCTTTTTGGAATAGTTTCACTTGATCCCAAAGTTTATTTTGGCAAAGTTTCAAAAGTTTCTCGATTTATTTGAAGGGATTTTCAAGTGGTATCAGTTTAAGAGCATTTAAATGACTTAAAGAGTGATTTTCACTTGATCTCTTGAAAAGACAAAACTTGTGCAATTCAAATGCAAATAACTCCATAATTCACCTGTTGAATATCTCAGGGAGTCTATTTATATCATGTTTTGGGCACTTAAATGCTTCCAAGTGAACTCATGTCTTTGTTTTGCTCTGATACTGAATCTTTGTGCTTTCATTGATCTATCTTGAGTTTTTCAGCTTTTGATACCGTAAGTATATTGCTCTGAGAATATTGCTCTGATACCCATCGATATTATCGATAATTCTTTCAAGTGGTATCAATCCTTGTGATTTGATCCTAAGTGGTATCAATTGAGCATTTATTCATTCCATATGCTTACAAAGTGGTATCTTTGAGTTTCTCATTTCTCCAAGTGGTATCATGGTTATTATTGATCTTCTCTCATGTGATATCCTTGATTATGTGGAATTCTTTTTAAGTGCTATCATTGAATTCAATTATTTTCTACAAGTGGTATTTCATTGCCTCTTTGTAGTATTATTGCGATACCCATATTATTGATTAAGATTTTTCCTCTCAAAGCTAAAATTGTAAGTTCAACCGCTTAAGAATTCTCTGTGTGAGATTTTTTTTATGAGTTGAAATACATAAAAGAGGAAAGTCTCTTGTTGAGCATTGTTCTTAAATCAAAAATTTCAAAATGCTCATTTCTTTTGGATCTTCAAGCAAGCCCTTGAGATTAATTTTATAAGTGGTATCTAATTCCTCAAGTGGTATTCATTTATTTTTGAATTCCTCGTTTAACCCTATTAGGCAAATGTGTTGGATTCTTCAAGAGAATCAAATTGAAAAGTTGCAAAGCCTAATAAAATGAGGAGTGAATTATTTGAATGTGTTTCAAATAAACCGTGTGATACCCTTACTTTGCTCTTTATGCTTATCTTTACAAGTGGTATTTTTACAAGTGGTATCCACAAAAACCCAAATATGGTCTCTTTTCGAGTTTTCTGTCTTTTTAGACCATATTTCAAATAAAAACCGGTTTTTACTTCTTGAATGACCCTTCAAGTTTTTATTTGGTTTGAAATCTTAATTCTTTCCCAAAGGTCATAAGTGTTCATTTAAATTTTTATATATGACCCTCATTAGATAAGATCCCTAAAAGAAATTGTTAAATACCAAAACAGGGAGAATAATTGAATAATCAAAAAGGGGGAGAATTAGATATGACCTTCATTAAAAAGAAATGTTTAAATGCCAAAAGGGGGAAGAATGTATTTCAAGTTAATCTTTTAGTTTTTTCATTTTTGGTGCTTAATGCCAAAAGGGGGAGAATTAGGAAGCTTAATGTCATTTGGTTTAAAAAGTAAGCTTAATATGATTAAGGGGGAGAATTAATATGCATATGTGTTCAATTAGCTTAAATTCTCTCAACATGTCAGTTTTAACCCAAATGTGCTCATTAAGCTTGGATTTGTCATTAATCACCAAAAAGGGGGAGATTGTAAGTTCAACCTTCATTAGTTATGGTTTTGGTGTTAATGACAAATCTAATCTTGTGTTAATGACAAATCCAATATTGAGTTTATCCCCTAATGCGATATTGTTATTAATGATCAATCTTATATCGAGACTAACATGTTTGTTTAGAATATCTTTGTTGAGTCTCATCGCATTGAAAAATGAAAAACCCAAGGTATGTTTGCATATTCATTCTAATATTAGTTGCATACTTTGGAGTCAAGTTAAAATATGAATGTCCTCATTATATTAACCACAAAATGTGCATCATGTTTCCCAATCCATATATTACATGTATGCACACACTTAGGGGGAGTTTATAGTTTAACTTGAAAGTCTCTTTGTATTGATCTAATTCTTATTGACACATATAAGGATCAAGACAAAGAAACTAAATACATGAGTATATGAAAACTTGAGTAGTTAATATATACTCATATCAATTTAAATGATAATTTAAATTGAGTTCATTTGTCTTGTTAATCATTAAAAAACATTTCATCATGTGTTGATGGTGTTCCTTGATTAATTAAGGACAAATGAATAGCTCTTAAGTATAATAAAGCATGAGTTGCACTATTGTACTTAAGACACACTTAAATCATTCAAATTGATTTAGGTTGTGCTCAATTGATCTAAAGGCATCCATTATGTATTAATGGAGTGCAAGAGATAATTGAGACAACCATGCATCTTGGACTAACAACTTTCATGAGTTGTGATTAAGTTAGGTTAAGTCCAAGGATGATCGAGAACGGGATAAGGACGGCATCATGAGGTGATGAGCGTTAAGAGAAGATCCCGAAGATAAAGAGGAGTTGAGTGATGATCCCGGGGGAGCAAATGAGTGAAGATCATAAAGACCCCAAAGGGGATTGCTTGCGTACGGCGGCGAAGGTATAATTAGATAGGCTAAGGACTTTGTAGTCTTTGAGTCTAAGGTTTTTATCGCCGTACTATTAAGAGGAGTTGATTCCTAGTTTGAGCTTCATCATGTGTTGGTGATCTCATCCCGCGTTCACTCAAGCTCAAATCATTTGGATTTGGTTTTTGCATATGGGTTAACCATTTGGCATGTGTTGCGAATGGGTTAAACTTATGCTTGGTTGCATTTGGTTTTCGCATAATGCTTTGATTTGTATGTGTTGCAAGAAGTGATAAGCTAGTGCGTTGACTTTTGCGTGAAGTTCACTTTTGCATGTGTTGCATTAGTTGAAGCTTCATGCTTTGGTTTCGCAAAACAATCTTTCTAAAACTTGTGTTTGCTTGGAGCTAAGTTTTGCATGTGTTGCAAAAGGAGAGAGCTCAAGCTTGGTTTTGGTGTTTATGGTTGTGCATGTGCTAGAGGCTCGCATGTGTTGTGAGTAGAGAGCACATATGGTTGATTTGGTGTTTGTGTGTTTGTATGGAGCTAGAGGCTTGCATGTGTTGCGAGTAAAGAGCTCATACGTATGGATTTGGTTTTAGTTGAAGTTTGGTTTTGGTGTTGCATTGAACTAGAGAAATTGCATGTGTTGCAATTAGAGAGTTCACGCATCTTGATTTGATGTTGCTTGGAGCTAGACTTTTGCATGTGTTGCAAAGAGTAGTGCTCAAGCATGAAATGTGTTTATTATGTTATTTGCAAGTTCGTTGTGCGAATAAACTGAGGTTTATGAGTCCGGAATTTCGAGAGCATGTGAGTGGGGCTTGCAACGGGTGTTGGCAAGTTGACCGGGTCTTGTGTTGACCTTCACATGGCTAGGGGGATTTTTCTCATAAACTCGAGTTTGATTTGCTTAATACGTTTTGCAAATAGTTCTTGAGTTGATTGCGAAATGTGTTTTCGCGATTTGGTTTGAATTCTTTGAGCATGAGCTAAGTTGGTGCAAATGTGTTTTGCGTGTGTATGATCATGTGTTGATCATCTTTGTGGCTCAAAGAACAAGTTTGGTTTTTGGAGAAATGGATTTGGAGGTTGAAATCTGGATTTTCTCTGTGGCGGCACTACAAGATATGCAGGGGTGTAGTACCGCTCGGCGATACTACCGGCCATTGGTTGGCGATAGGTATTTTCGAGAGGTTGTCTTCTTTGTTTTGTGTTGGTTTGGTACTACGGGGCTTGAGGCGGTAGTACGCAAGTCTTGATACTACCAGAAATTGCCGCCGGTAGCTATTTTACGATCTTGGCGTGTTTCTTTGGCTCGGTGAGGCCGGCACTACAACTGGTGGGAGCGGTAGTACATAAAGTCGGTACTACTGCGCCTCGAGGGCGGATAATCTGGGATATATGGCCGTTGCCGACCGTTAGAGGTCGGGGCCGGTACTACCGGCCCTTAGAGGGCGGTAGTACCGCATTTCGCTGATTTCGCCCATTTTACCCCCAAACGGCTAGTTTTCTTGGTGGGGGCTATAAATACCCCCTTGGGGGGCTTGGGGCAAGAGTGGCTGGTGTTGTTGCTGTGTGTGGGAGTTGTGTGCATGTGTTGCTCTTCTCCATTTGCCTCTTGAGCTTAAGAGTGAGACTAATTGCATGTGTTGCAATTAGGAAGTGATTTGAGAGTCTCTTGTGCATGTGTTGCACTTGAGGGAGGCCTTGTGCATGTGTTGCACTTGGTGATCACCGTTCGCATTCGTTGTGCTCGGTGAGGTTCAAGCGGAGGAGCGGCTTGTTGCTCTTGGAGGTTGCCGACTCCTAGGCAGGCGTGGCGTCGTCTTGCGCTGAGCTCTCGAGGTGTGAGAAGCCCGGCAAGTTTGTGAAGGTTCGGGTTGAGCCTACGGCAAGCGTGAAAAACCACGACTAGTGGAAAGAGGCGGTGCTCGGCGGGGAGCCGGTCCAAGTGGTTGGGCTTGCCTCAACGTGGACTAGGGAGACCGTAAGTCTCCGAACACCACGGAAAAATATCGGTTGTCTCTTGTCTCATTTATATTCAAGCACTTTACATTATTGAATATTTATCAATTGCTTGAATTAGAATTGCTAGTATTATTTAGTTGATCAATTTAGCAATTCTTGTGTAGAGACATAATTTAGATAGTGCACATAGTGAGCCTAGTTGATTTAGGCTTTAATTGTCAAAACCTATTTATCGCTTCCGCATATATATTTGATTAGGTTTTGACATAGGGGTGTATTAGAGCGAATTGTTTAGTGAGCGTTCGAATTTCATAAAACGCCTATTCACCCCCCCTCTAGGCGCATCCTCGACCCTACAAAAGGTAAGACTCCCTTAGGGTTTGGATGGCATTTTCTGGTTTTGGGGGCAGCATTGGTGAGGTTGGGGGCTATGGTGAGTAGAGATTTGGGATTTGGGTAGGGAACAACCATTCTAGGGTTTGGGGAAAGATTCAGATTTTCGAGCAGATTTCGTAGCTCCAGTTCTTGACTGATTCGAGCAAGTTACGAGCATTTCCTGCTAGGTTGACTGTAGAGAAAGTTGTGGGTAATGGAATTATCTTTCGTTTCCAACTGGAATCACCTGATTTCGTTAATCCAGCTGAAAGTTATGTCAATTTTAGTGCGTGCTGCTCTGAAAATGCTGAAAATGTGAAGCTGAAATTTGAGCTGCGAATTAAAATTAGTTAGAGGCCGAAATAGAAATTAATTTTGCCTGAGAAGTTGTAGGAAATTTCGTGTAGATTGTAAAAATGTCATCCTTTACTCAATTCCATTAAGTATAGCAATTTATATGATGAAATTTGTGCAGGCTATTCTGAAACTCTGAAACTTCTGAACACTGAAACTGTTCTCTGTTCCTGGCCGAACTGGGAATTCTCTGTGCAGAATCTGGGTGATTGGCCAAAGGTAAGTGGTAGGTTTATGTCTTGTGGCCGTCTAGGATCTGAGTTTGCTCAATTTCGTTAAGTGATCAAAAAGTTATGGCCATTTGTATCAATGTCTGTCCTGAATCCGGGTTTTGCTGAAATTCAGACTTTGGGGCTGAAGTTCAGAGTTTAGTTGAAAACTTTTAATCTACATTCTGAATATTAGGATGCATGGTAAAGTTAGATCACCCTCTTGTGGTCCTTTCGAGTCCAAGAAGTCAATTTTTGGATTAACCAAATAAAAGTTATGCTTGTTTAGAGGAATGTGCTTGTTATGTTCAGATTTTGCTATAGAATAGAAGTGGAGTTTAGCATTTGTGTTTTCAGTTTTAAATTGAGTTGAATGTTTGCACTTTTGGAGCTGGCTTGGGTGATGCATTTGGTATTTTCATTTCATATGCATTGCATGTATCTCATTTCATGCATTGTGATCGTGTAGAGAACGAGCACGCGGAGGGTGGCGTGGCGGTGACTGAGGGGGTTATCTTTACCGGAGAGTCGTTTGTAACTGAAAATCCAGCGGAAGCTCAAGGCAAGCACCTAAGCATATTCAACCTTATCATAATTGTATTTTTGTGAATGAATTGCTTATTGGATGGTTAGGTTATGCATTAGGAATTGAAATGTGGGAATGGTATTAGAACCTAATTGCTGCACATACATTCATTGATAATTGTTGAACACTTCCCTTGTAACTAGTATATGGGTAATGATATTGTGTCCATGCTTAGTTTGCATAGATGTCGGGTATGTGCCAAGTGGTGGATGGCTCCATCACTTGAGATTAATTACTTCACTCTAATGGGTTGCAATTGGTTATAATTATGCTTTGAAATGAAAACTTGAGATCGGGCGAGAGGGTTGGATCATTTGGGTGTGGAGACTCAAATGTTGTAGTCTCGCCTGTGTTGGTTAAGGATCTATCCGTTGTTTGCCATGTTGATCGAGCACCCCTTGTTGATCGCATGCCCGATATAATGGTACGGTAAGCCACCCTTTCATGGCATACTACTCGATGGGTCATGCCCTCATGCGATTGGACGTGGTTGAGGGCGAGGCCTAGGCCTCTCTCGAGGGCTAAGCGAGGCTTGAGCCACTTGAGGGAGGTTGCTAGGTGCTCGGGCCGCATGAGGATGGTTCAACTAGTAGATATGGATGGGAGGAGGGTTGACATGAGGTTCCTTGTGGCATATGTCGTGCGATTGATGATCCCCTGCTGGGTGAATAAGCGATTCGAATTGCCGCGCTCTCGGATATGAGCACGCTTGTATCATCCGACATTTCAACGTAGTAATAACTTAAATTGAAAATAGTTGGATTACTTGATGTTGATACTTGTTCATGATTTTAATTGCTCTCTTTAATGTTTAAATTCAGCTCTCACTCTAGTAATAGGTGCTGTCCATAACTGCTATGAATTTGAAATTTGTGTAGTTGAATTTGATTATGCAACAAAGTAAGCTTTTCTGCACTTTTACCTTAAGCTTATACCTTGCTACATCCAAATGCATATTCCTTCGAGTCGGTCATATATGGACCACGGGTAAGTCTTGCGAGTACCTTCTGTACTCATGCTTCTGCTTTGTGGTTTTTCAGGTGAGGACCCCGATGGGTGTGAGTTCTGTCCGTTCTGCTTCTCGGTGGTCGGGCGGGGCACCGAGCAAAAGCTAGCTCAGCGATAAACGCCTCTAAGTGTTCAAGGCGGGACACTTAGGAGATGTCTTATTTTGGGTTGAATTTGGTGGTGGTTCTTTCATTTTGTTGTATAGTTAGCTTTAAAACTTGTTATGGCTTTGTTTAAAGTACTTGTCTAATTCAGTTGTTGGACCTCGTGGTATCGCCATGCTTAACTCATGTTTAGGATGCTACTTCTATCCATGCTGATCCTTATGCTATGGTTGTTGTTGTTATGCTATACTTGGTTAATTGTTTCTTATGCCTGCTGAGTGGATGTCCGTACTTCTAGGGGCGTCATGCCGAAATTTTGTATAATTTCTGAGTCTAGGCAGGACCTTGTGTTTAGTTTGTTTTGTGAGTCTTATCTGTTGTTGTTGGTTCTTGCCTCGTGTGGTTGTCTAGTTTGTCTTTATGCTTGAGTTGGTGTTGTTTGTTGTGCTTCCGCGTTGCGTGTCTGGTCATAAAGTTTTGGGTTCGTTGCCCCCTTTATGTGAATTGAATTGATATGGCAATGGAAACCGGTATGCGAGGCGATCCTGGGCGAGTTTCGGGTTGCATACCGGGGGAATACCGGGATTGTTGTCGAGCTATTCGAATGGGGTCGTTGTTGTCCCTATTGGGCTTGGGTGTTAGCACTGTGAGTACCATCGGTGATCCGTTGCTAGCCTCCAAATCCGATGAGGGCGACTGGACATTCGAATAACCCGAGGACGGTCTGGGCGGCTCCTCACAGTTACGCAAGCAGAATCAGGCACGTAAGTTCAACGCGCTATTGCTCAAGTTGGATAAGAACACTACTGCACATATTGAAGAGCTGAAACAGTAACCACCTACACCGAACGATTGCCCACCTAAAAGGCTATCACCCCTTGAGGAGCTCGATCCTCCTAATCTGAGGAGACGATTGTCAAGGAATATAAAGTGTTTCTCGCACTAGATAGAGGCGGAACCGCTGAAGAAGTGATCATTGTTCCATGACACTGGAGGCGCTAGGTTAGTATACTAAATTAAGATATTTACGACGGTTGAACAAATAGGGTTATTGTACTAACTGATATGTGTTGAACAAGTTTGGTGTCATGACAACGAATATAGCCGAGGTTTACAATGGGGTCATCAAAGGCCTCCGTCGCTACCACGTGTGGCCATCTTGGAAGGCATGTTGCATGGCATCGTTGCCTACATCCAGAAAAGGCATGCAGAGGTTGTACTTCATGCCACGATATTGCAAATGATGTATTGTAGGCGGATGATGGGCCTACATAGAGGAACGAACCATTAAATCTCAACAACATATAGTGTGTAGCTTCGGAATCACTGAGTACTACTTCAAAGTGACTCTCCGGTGCAAAGGGGGATTAGGAACTGACACAATAGTTATTACACACGAGGTTAATCTAGGTCAAGGGGCCACTGAATGGTGTGAATGCACCTATAACAAGCCAAGACTTCTTCATATTTCGTGCCCACATGTGATCGTTGCTTGTGGGAAAATTGGGATGAACACGTTGCAATATGTGTCCCCTTTCTACTTGAAAGATCATGCTGTCCATACCAGGTCCGGTGAGTTCCATGGTTTCTGTCTACACGATGATTTATTGTGATTAACAGATATGAGCGCATCTGTCTATCAGATGCAACATTGCGGAGGTGTGCAGAAGGGCAGTTTGGTCGTCCACAGTCTAGGTGCATTTGCAATGACATGGATGAATCTGAAGTGGCGTTCTGAGTGTGGTGAGTATGGGCACAAGACAACACAATGCCCATAGCCTGTAGGTTCAGAAGGTGGTGGTGGCGAAGCCTCGACATCCAATCCACCAACTCATCATGGTTATGCTATCTGATGTGTGTTAAAGGAGTGTGTATTGTTAGTTATATATCGAATTATGAAATATGTATCATGTTTATCATATGTTATGTAATACTATTTACGTTAGACCTTTACGTCTTTCAATGTATATGTATCATTTTATCATATGTTATGTAGTATTATTTATATTGGACCTTTATCATGTTTATCGTATCTTGTTTGTCGTATTATTTATGTTGGACCCTTATGCGTTTTGATTTATATATATCATGTTTAGTGTATGTCGTTTGTCATATTATTTATGTTAGATTCTTATGTCTTTTGATTTACATATATCATGTTTATCAAATGTTATATGCAATAAATGTTTCATTATTTACTTGTAAGGATGGAGCAACCCGACACACTTCTGGACTCTGCCTTAGACCGGTGGCACCGTGCGTTTGTCCACAGGACAGAGGGCACTGAGAAGGTACCTCTGCTATGGATCCGTGTGCCTAAAAAGGCATGGTGCATTCACCTACGCTTCCACATCAGGTGAGTTGCACTACATTTATATGTTTCATTGTTTACATAATTTCAATTCATATAACTTATATTTAAATAATACAACTGTTTTTTTGTATCAATAGGTTGGCACGTGCTGAGTTGCTTCCTCTAGTTCACATGGTTGAGGACACAGTTGTGCCCGACAATCAGGCGAAGGGTGAGGATGGTCCTAAGCGGTCATGGTGTTTTCCATTCTACCAGTTCTTACTATCGGGTTTGATCGACCGTTGGAGGCTAGAGACGCACACTTTTCACTTTTCCATTCGGCAAGGTGACGGTGACTCTGCAAGACGTCACCATGCTTACAAGGTTGCCGATGCTGGGACACCGATCGGACCCTCGTAGGCAAGCATGGGTGCTCGTGGATGAGCACTGGGCCTACTTCGGTCGGGCAGACCCGCCGGCTAGACTATCCGAGGGTCCTCCTTGGGGACACCATGCAAGGGCATGCATGGTCGGCCAAAACTGGCTACCAGGGTATAATAGTCCTTATGGAGATTATCCAATCCCCGATAGCTAGCCCTTGAGGCTCAAGTGTAAAACTATTTGGCGGGGCCTTCCCCTTGAACCTACAGACTCAATGGAGGGATTGGAATTTTGCAGCGAAGTACTACTGCAGCATCCGAGCAGGTCCCACTCGTGGACGATAATGGTTGATAGGAGCCGAGCTACCAGCTCGACCTCCGACCAAGAGAAGCTCAGGCAAGAGAGGATCAAAGTGTCATGCCGGTTCCTTCTCCGCGAAGCCTCGCGATAATGGTTTGGATAGTTTTTGGGAACCGCGCCTTTATTAGACGGTTTCAAAAGTTGCGCTTTCACGCGCTGGTTCATGAACGGGCGGGAGCGGTTTTAGTTTACGGATGATCATGTTCGTTCGGCTCCTTCGCCTCTTTGAACAGGGCGGCAGAAGTAGTGAGAAACACTTCACCTGCATTTCGCACATGAGCCCTTAGGAATTCTCAAGTCTCGTACTTTTTTGCGCTTGCATCCTCCTCCTCCACCGAATCCATGGCGAAGTTCGGAGCGAGCAAGATTAGCAAGGAGAGGCTCCGAATGCTCGTGGAACTTGGCTACCTTGACGAGGAGCCGTGGCGCACTCCTGACGGCGAGGAAGTTCCGGCGCCGCGGGAAGGAGAGATTGTGTCCTGCGAGCTTTACTCCGTCAATGGGCTACAGACGCCCGAGAGTGAGTTCCTCGAATCCATACTCGCCCAGTGCGAGTGTGAGATCTCCAATCTCACTACTAACTCTATTCTCATCTTGGCGATATTCTCGCATCTTTGCGAGGGATACGTGGGTATTGTGCCCACGACGAACCTTTTTTTCTACTTTTATTCCTTGTTCCGCACCGGAGGGATCTCCCCCACCAGTTGCATTTATTTTCGTCTTCGGTCCAACCGACCATACGAGTATCTGAGCTTTACGCTCAAGGACTCGGTGCCGGGTTGGGCTGCCATTGGTTCTACCTAAAGAAGGCGGAGGGAAGCACTCTCCGCTACACCGGAGCGGCGGCTCTGGAGGTTGAAACCCCATGTCCCCCATGCAAGCTGAGGAGGAGTGGGTACTGATGACGATCAACAAGATCACAAACTTGGGCCTCACTGGTCGGGACATCGCCCGGGACTTTCTTAGGAACCAGGTGGCTCCATTAAGGAGGAGGGAGCATCCCTTCTTCAAGATCATGGGGTGGCAGGACCTCACCGTGAGGTTGATTCGGGTATGTCTCCAAAGCTGCGCAAATAATTTCCATCCTTTAGAATTAGTTTGCTCGTACTAATGCTTGTGTTGGTCGGGTTGCAGCCCCGAGCAAGGCCTGGGTTGAAAAGTGGGTTGCTGAAATGTTTAGCACCCCAAAAGGCAAGGAGCTCAAGTTCGAGCGATAATTTTCGAGCAACGTGCTCAAGTGGGGCCACGCGGTAAGTAAATTCACGAACCATACTCGAGGAAAGACATCATGGGCATCTCTGATATTCCATGCTCCTTAGGTTAGGAGAAGATCACCCTTGTAGCCGCGGTGGCTGAGATCAAGCCACTGACACGCGACCAAGGGGAATCGTCCCCACTATCAGAATCAAGAAGGTGACGTGCAAGCGGTGAGCGCCACCACCCCCGTCGTCCCCTGCCCAGCGTCCTAAGAGGCGGGCAGCTCCAAGCAAGAGTCCCCCCAGCGACATTTCGAATATGCCGATAGAGTGGAGATAAGAGAGATGAAATTGTGATTGAAGGAGCACACTAAGAAAAATCCAGGCTTGATGGCTCGTCTGTACTAGCTCGCGAAAGAGGCGAAGCGGGCGAAGGTGACGGCGGAGGGCTCCGCGCGCAAGGAGTGGCTGGAGGGGAAGATCACCGCCCTCCAGGCCGAGCTAGCGCGGGTAACTTCGGGCTCTACGGCAGAAGGGCCCAAGGAAGAGGAGGAAGATTCGACGCCCTTGGTCGTGAAGCGTCGGAAGTCGCCGGGCGCAACGTCTAAGCGCCCGAGGCAGACTTTGAAGGCGGTTGACCTAGACAAGTTCGACCCCTCGATAGCGAGTGCCAGCCACGCATCTGCAAAGAGGTCCAGGCTCATGGTCAGGGCCCAAGCTTCCGCGGGCAAGCCCTCTACGGCAGAGGCCAAAGACACCGAGGATGACGGCAAGAGGCTCGGTGAAGGTAACTCTACTATTTCTTCCTTTCCATTTCCCCCTGCCAACGTGGGCAAAATAGCTAATAGGGGAGCTATGGACTCAGAGGGGATGGCTGACGAAATCCTAAACTTTGTAGTTGTCGGTGTATTATACACCGGGTTACTCTCTCCACCGCCGTCAGGTGGGACCGTGTGCGTAAGATATAGAAAGAAAAAGGTCCTGTGCAAAGGACTCAACTGGCTGAAGAGAGGCTTGGTGGGCGACCAGGACCCGTGGCCGCCCGGTGAGTAGGCGGGCGACCAGGTCCCAACCTCGGGCGACCAAGTCGTGGCCCTTGACAACCAGGACATGTGGCCACCCAAAGAGCAGCCGGGCGACTAGGCCACGTGATCGTCCGGTGGGCGGGCGGGCCCATTGCCAGTCATCCGCGCAGACAGGGTTGAGAGGCTTTCGCCTGAAGCCTTCGCCCGGATCACAACGTATCATAGTAATTAAATGCGCATGGGAGCCATTAAATATGCAGGGAGCCATTACAATGCGCCTAGGAGACATTAAATAGGCATGGCTCCCTGACGCTATGATGACCTGTCCCTCCGACTAAGCCAGTTTCACCAACTCCCATTCCATCTGCACCGCCCAGGGCAAGCTGGGGAGACGCATGTACCAGGCATTCGTCACGCAGCATCTGAACCCCCCCTCTCGGGCAATCCGAAGACAGGTGGTGTCAAGCAACGGTGTAGACAAAGAGGCTCGGAAGGACAATAGTGAGAGGACTCGACACAATCAATGTAATTAATGAAAAACCACTCCCTCCACTTTCCCTAGCTAGTCTCGGAAGTATATAAGGGAGCTAGTGTGCATGGGGGGAGGTCAGTCGATCAGTTCACAACAGAGAAGAGATTCAAAGCTTGAACGATCGAAAGATCGGGCGAACTAAGAACAAGTGGTATACTAGACCAACACGAGTTTGAGCAGGATGTAGGGCTGTTAACCGCATTGGGGGGCCTAACCTGGGTAAATCTCTGTGTGTTCCCTGTGTGTTCTTGAGTTTTTTTTCTTGCTCATCACTAGAAGAGAGTCGAGAGTGACGCAGCTGCGAAGACCTCCCTACCGAAACTCGGTTATACACTCGAACCAATACTGTCTGGTACAAACACGCCGACAGTAGTGGAAAAGGAATTTGCCCGCCTTGCCGACCTCGTGATGGCCAAGGAGTTCACCGTCGAGGCTCCCTATGACCAACAAGTCATGGAGGTGGAGCCTCATGCCCTGGAGGAACAAGCTCCCCAAGATGGCCAACAGCTCGAGGCTTTGGAGCTGAGCATGGCTGAGGACCAGGATCAGTCTTCGAGCATGGAGGCAGCTCGCGAGCCGAGCCTTGATGCCCCAAAGGAAGAACATCCCCAGGAGAAAGCTGCCCCGATGGAACCTACTCTGCTAGGGCAATCCCTTGAGCCACCGAGCATGATAGACGCTTGGGTCAAGAGGAAAACAGTGCTCCCCTGAGCGAAGCGCCTTCTCGGGGAGAAGGTGAGGAGCCCCCGAGCAAAATGCCTGTTCGGGGAGAAGGTGAGTTCTCCCGGCCGGAGGTCACTGCGGAAGGTCTCGCTGACCTTCGGTCAAGGGAGATCATCAAGCGAGTTCGGGAAAACTTGCATGGTCATCTTCGCTGGGTAAGGCTACTTGTCTTCTAAAGTCTTTTTCTTTTGCAACGAGCAAGAACTAAAGCTTTCTGCCTTGCAGGTGCTAGACACGACCATAGTGGACTTTGAGGTAGCGACCATACCTCTTGAGACCGTGGCCAGGCATAGCGCCAAGCAAGACTCTAAGATAGCGAAGCTCGAGCAAGTGCTGGCTGAGCTAAAGGCTTCGAACGAGGAGATGCGGTGTCAAACTGAAGATTTCGCCATGGAGTGCAGAGAGTGGATCTTCCAGGAAGAGCTGGCCAAGACGGAGCTCGAGCAAGAGCGGCAACGCTCTACGGCCCTGGAGGAGAAGGTGGAGGAGCTAAACAGATCTGCACGGTAGGCCACCGAGTTGGTCAACCAGTGAAGAGAAGAAGCGAAACGGCTCCGCTAAGAAGCTCACGAGGGGCGCGATGCCCGACAGCGGGTCCTCGAGCTCGAGACTGAGCTTAATGAGGTGAGGGAAGAACTCTCGGCCATCAAAGAGGCGAAGCTCGGTGGAGCATAGCTCCCGCAGCGCACCATTGTAAAATACTTCATATGTAACCGACTTGAATGAATAAGGGAAGGCCTTTTCTGAAATGACTTGTCTCCCTTGCTTGTTTTGTTTGGATTATTTCTTGCCCGTTGCTGTTGAATGGCCTGCAAAAACAGACAAAGCAGAACGAGTAGAATGAAAAAGATAGTATACTTAAATAGTAAAGGACGAAGACACGAGCGCGCATTTTTAGGAAAACACGGTATAGTTCGTCCCTACTAAGCCCCTGCTGTGAACGGAGTTCATACGCCTAAGTTGTGAGCACGAGCTCGTTCACAGGAGAGTTAGAAAAAATCACGTATGCTCTTCCCTTAACGATCCAACACCATCTCTCCGAGTTGCGAGAATGGGTTAGGTCGAGAGAAAGAAATAGCACGTGGCTTCATCCCCCTTGGGCGTCTTGACCCATGCCCCTAAGTTACGAGCATGGTTTCGATGAGGACGGGAAAGACATGCGGTTGCTCGACAATGCGCGCAACGATTGGGTACGCGTGAATCGAACTAGAACTCTGGACCATCCAAGAGGGTGTCTGTACGTGATTGTAAACTTGCAGTGAAGTACAACTGCGAACAATAATCGGCTTATGTAGATTGAGGCCTCTAGTGGCGAGTTTAGTGGTCCAGCGCTGGTCTTTGCACTTTTGTCATTCTCGCGCACGCTAGCCAAACCTTACGATAATGCGATTGGAGCGAATGTTCTTGCCCACACGCGCTCATCCCATCACAAGATCGTGAGGAGGAGAGTGTGCCCTTGTGCGAAGCTGAGTCGGCTTACCAGCAGGCAGGGACTTTGTCATGCCCGGAATCTGAATTTCGAACACTCTTAGGATACACCAGTCCAGGTTCACGCTGGTGCTCACAGATACAACAGAGATGAATACCATCACACATACATAGCGGAAATAATAACAATAATGTATTTATCTCAAATTAAACTGTTAAGACCTTAAGGTCAGCCTTACAATATTAAGCCACGCAGGGCTGAGTTCAGAGTAAACAAATAACAGCAGCGGAGTTATAAAATTATTCATGGCGCCTTAGTTTTCCACATGCAACTGACTGGGCCTTTCCCCTAGTTAGCCGGGTCGTCATTCTTCTCCTCCTCGAAAACTTGCGGTTCTTCTTCTTCTGGTGTTTGTGATTATGGAGGGGTGAGTACATTGGTACTCAACAAGCTATGCACATAATGCAACCTAATATGCTACATGCCAGGCTTATTCCAATGAAATGGCTTAAAGGTTAATTTGCAATAAACAACATTTAACAAGTAACATAGGTAGATTCGAAAGCAGTAAAAACAAGTAGAATTAACAATAACTTTTCCAGAAGTTAAGTAAAAGCATTTCCACATCCTATTTCATACTTCCATCAACTTCATCTTTTAACCCAACCACATTTTTAATAAAGTCTAACCCTTGACTGTAATCCCCGAGCAATGTCCAATACCGTGGACATGGCTATTCGAATAGTTTGTACACTCTGCAGAGGTTATACACTTTACCCACAAGATACAGTCAAACACCATAAAGGCGAGTAACCGTAACAAAGCCTTTCCAAAGATCCGTCTAAACCCAGTACTGCCCGCTAAGGTTTCAACACTGAAGGGATACACCTCCACAACAGGGCCCCCCTCTTGCGCCATGTGAGTTTTCACCCGTACACCCGGAACTCACACCACCACGACAGTACTGAAGAATAGATTTCACAATTTACTCAGCTAGGTCCGTCCCATTCCGGAACTTGTGGTTGTATGGTTAGCTCAGTTCAAATTCTTGCAAGGTTAAGTCCTTAATTGACCGAGACAAGACTAACCAAAAATTCATCATGTCAACATATCATAAAAACCAAATGCGACCGCCCTGGTGCCACATCTGGCCCACCACTTAACATCTTGCCACTTGCCACAGTCTAAACCATTTTATCACTCCGGTTCGTTACATGCACCACGTGCCATCAACAGAATCAAGACACATGTCACACTTTCCAAAATTCATTCCATAGCTCATTAGTCAATATTCCATTTTTCTCACAAAAATTGTGCCAATGAAATATTTTGCATGGCTAAGCAGAACTACTGTGTTCTAATTTTTCCACAGTGGTGTATTATATCAACCACATAATATAACCCAATCTAGGGGGGCAAAGGTTTTCATGGCATACAATTATTAGGGACAAGGTGTCAGTGTTTCGCATAACCGACAAGTAGATTTGTAAGTATAGGGGATAGCGCGCCCCCTCTCCTCGAATGGTTAGGCTAGCAACGCCTCGGATGAACACTGGATCGGGTTGAGGAGTCTCAGATTTATACTGGTTCGGGCCGAACGTCCCTACTTCCAGTTTGTGGCGGAGGATCTCGTTGATCTGGGGTATGGCGGATTACATGCGAGGACTAAGGACAGGCCCTTAGCACTCGTCCGAACGGCGAAGCTCAGGAGCTTCGCCCGGTCGTTCGGGTCGGGAGAGCAAGCGAGACGGGATGTGGAAGAATGAGCGGATTCGCCCCGCTGCCGGGGACCCTGCCTCCCCTTATATATGCGGAGGGGGCAGGTTACACGAAAATTTGGAGGAAAGAGGTAGGGAGTATGCCACGCCCAGGGAGTCCGGTCTTTGGTCCTTGACGATTGACGGGTTCCTGTTCATCCATGCCGGGTTGGTAGACACTACGGATGGTGTTTCTTTGGGAAGGTGTGCACCTGCCCTCTGATCACCTGCCAGATGCTGACGTTGCCTGTGGTGTGTTACGTACGCTCCTTTATCCCCGATGTGGTGAAGGGATGGGCGTTTGACCCAACGGCTCCTACGCCGTCTTGAGAAGAAGCCACCTGTCTCACCTTGGACGTCGGGTCCACGGGTCAGGCGACCGGCTCGAAGTCGACCACCGATGTGGCAGAAGTTGCCGAGGCGAGGCTTGTCGGGGTCCTGACCGGGGACCCTGGTCGGAGCCTTCGGGGTTGCCCGACTGGAGGCTCGGTCGGAGTTCCTGGGAAACCAGACCTAGGCTGAACGATCCGTTGTATCTCCTTGGGCCTAGTTGACCGCGGGAAATACAACCTTGAAATAGGCGTATACTTTGCTGTGGGGTATCCCCGGTATGAGTATTTGTCACAAGGGAACATTAACAAATGGTGTTTTAGCTAATTCCTAAACTATTTGAAGATATTGTAAACAAATTAGCATGCATAATTGAAAACAAAGTAATTTCGAAAGCATAGGATCAAAATGGTCAAAGCATAACTTGCCTTCAAAGAGCAACTAGTCTTGATCTAAGACTTGATCTTGAGCTTGATCTTCAACTTCCGCACCTTCGCACAGTTCAACGTCTACGCGTAGCAGATAAAAAACCAACTAAACACTCAAACAACGTACAAACACACAATTCAGAAAATACCACGATACAAACTAATTCATAATTTCACGAAAACTTCCAAATAATTAGTTTGGCATTTTCTAAGATTTATAAAATTTATTTTGACATTTTTGGACATATAGTTTAAGAGCTACAAAATTCGTAAATTTGGACTTTCCGTTAATAATTTAACAATATAAATTTATTTATAAAATTTTAGAATAATTATCGTAGATAGGTATTAATTTTCACTAATTAATAAAATTTGTTGCATATGATTTGGAGCTAAAACGAATTTGTAGTGAAAATAACAAATTTTGTTGTTTGTTGAAAAGAACATGTACAAAACAAGTTCACTAAGTTCTTCGTTACTTTACTGTACACCACTATTCATCTTCGTTTACACCAGAGAGCGAGAATTTATGTTTGACTCATGGCGCGAGAAAAAAGGAAAAGAAAAGGTAAGGGATCTGGCCGGCCGATCGAGCGGTGGCAACGCGATGCTACGAACTCGCTGGCGGTGATGGCGTCGACAGCGGAGCGGCCGGGTGGCAGCAGTGTTGGCGCTGGCAACGGCGGGGATCGAATATTAAAATTTTTGGAGGATGGAACAGCAAAGGGGAAGTGAGCACCACGTAGAATGCGGCGACACGAACTCAACGGTATAGCCAGATTTGGCGGCAACCCAACAGATAGGTCGCAAACTGCCGATGAACGGCTGCCGAAGCTAAAAGATTAAACGGTCATAACTATTAAAGTACTATATGAAACCTAACCAAATTTTACAGAGAGCTATCTGGGATTATTTGGCACAATATGACATGAACGGATCTGAGTTTTACCTTCTGAATCAACAGGGAACGCGAGACAAAGTTTTCTGCCGTTGGAACGCAGTCTACTCAGGGAAGATTGATTTTTCTGCGCAAATCCCGCGGGCAAAACCTTGAGTTAGGGTATGCACCGCGTAGAGGACATCAAGATGAGTCTACAGCTCAGAGGAATTGTGAAGGGGATTACCGGATTGGGAGAAATCGATGACGAACCGAGCTCCAACGACGAAGAACAAACACAAAATTCGGGCTCAATTCTTGACGAAACCTGAAATTTCTTGAGGGCTTATGTTCCTCTCAACAAGGCGAACAAGATGACGCGGTCGGATTTCAAAAAGACTCACCGGTTTGGGAGATGACATGGTGATGTCCACGAACGGTGACGAACTCCGGTTTTTGGTTGATTTGGTGAGAAAGGAGATGAGCAATCGCCGGGAGCAAGTGAGCACGGCATAGAGGGAGTCAATACGCACACTTCAAGTGCATGCATGATTGGAGGGGATTAGAAACGGCCGAGTTATGGCTTGAAACACGATTTTTGGATTTGGGGTTATTGCGACCGTTTCTGGGGGTTTAACGATGAGTAACGGCCAGACACTTAATCCTTGCTTCCTCGCCGACGTAATGCCACCGGTTTCACTCGATTTGGTTGAGTAATCGCGAAGTTATGATGATTCAAAGAAATGGAGATGTTCACGGAAGAGACTTCAATTTTTCTCAAGGTTGAAGATGATACTGTTCAAATTCCCTTTTTATTCGAATTTGAATAGTGTCAAAAGAGAGGAAAGCGTGAGGGATAAAATAGTAGAAATGCTCTAAAAATCTTGGAAAAATTCTCTAAAATACTATGGAATATTTGGAACCTAACGAAGTTAGTTTCATAATTTTTTGATATATAGATTTTCTGCAAAAAATTTTTTAGTGAATCAGACACTTGTACAGATTTTTATAAAATCAACAACTTAATTTATAGATCAAGTTTTTGAAAATATTCGATAGGAACATTCTTGTTTTTCGAATGTCGTTATTTTAAACTAAAATTTGAAATTTTATGCGCACGTGACACACACGATCTTTATTTTATATGATTAATTCAGTAAGGCTTAAGTTCGAATTAACTCCAAAAATTCCAAATACATTCCCGAAAATTTCTAATAATTCCAAAATGCCATAAATATATTAAAAGCAAATTTTGGGACGTTACAGACTTCAAGGACATTCACAAAATCTTGGGAAGAATGGAAATCACGAGGGCGAAAGAACCAAATTTTATAGAAAAAACCTGCTGATCTTGTGTAGAACAAGTATTAATGAAAAACTAGACAAAGAACTTACATAGTTGGTCGATGTTCCAAGTGCTGGCGAGCACCGGACCGTCCTCCATCGCTAGGCGAACACCTCCCGAGCGTGTTGCTGAGACGACCGTGTACGGATCTTCCCACCTGGGGGTTAGCTTGTTAGTTTTTGACAAATCCTGGACTCGACGTAGGACAAGATCGCCAACTTGTAAGGTCCTGGGTCGAACCAATTTAGCCGTGTCCCTACAAAGAGCCTGTAGGTAAACTGCGGATCGTAGCAAAGCCCGTTTGCGTGTTGCTTCGGCGAGGTCTAGGTCTAGGAGACGCTCACCTCCTAGTCGATGTTGTCGACCAAGTGCACTCTTGGAGAACCCAGCAAGATTTCAGTGGGCAAAATGGCCTCTGCACCGTAGACGAGGTGGAAAGCGGTTTCACCCATAGCTCGGCTTGTCATAGTGTGAACTGACCAAAGGACGGAAGGAAGCTCATCCACCCACACCTGTTCATGCTTATTGAGGTTTTTGAAAACTCTCTTTTTAATTCCTTAGATTATTTGTCCATTCGCTCGCTCAACCGCTCCATTGCTCTACAGATGCGCTACAAAGGTGAAGCAGACCTTCGTCTCGATGTCTTCGCAATAGGCCTGAAATAGGTCACTGGTGAACTGAGTGCCATTGTCCATGATGAGGCTATTGGGAACGCCAAAACACGTCATCACATTGTTGCGGAAAAACTTCCTAGCCGCTTGAGCTGAAATGGTCGACACGGGTTTGGCTTCGATCCACTTAGTGAAAGTGTTGATAGCCACGAGTAAATATTTACAGCCTTTCTGACTCTGGGGGAAAGGTTCGAGTATATTGACTCCCTAAGCCGAGAATAGCCACGATGGAGAAATGGTTTGAAGCACATATGCTAGATGATGACCCTGCGAGAATGAAACTGGCATGCTTTGCAAATCGTCACGATTGAGCGAACATCGGCTAAGGTCGTTGGCCAATAGTAACCAAATCGGAAGGCCTTACTCACTAGCGTTCTGAAAGACGAGTGAGCCCCGCACATTTCTTCATGGTATCTCTAAAAAGGTATTTGCCCTCTTCTTGAGAGATGCACTTGGAGAGAACTCCTAATGCTCCCTTGTGGTATAAGGAGCCTTCAATCAATTTGTAAGGAGAGGATCGCCTTATAAGTCGGGAATGCTCAGCTTCTTCCTCGAGCAGTGTCCCATGTGCTAGATATTTAATAAATGGCGTCATCCAATTCACACCATACTCGAGAAGATAGACGTTACCGCACACCTCTGATGCCTCCTCTACAGAGGGAATGGAGGGCTTGTATAAGTGCTCGACGAGCACTCCTGCCAGAGCGGAAACTTGGGAGGAACCAAGCTTTGAGAATTGGTCAGCCAGAGAATTGTCCTTCCTGGGGATGAAGAGTACCTCAAAAATTCTTGAAGTACTTCTCCATCTTCCTTACTTCAACAAGGTAAAGCGCCATTGAGTTATTGGAACACTGATACTCCTTGTTGATCTGATTGACAACCAACTGTGAATCTCCTTTCACAGTCAGTTGTTGGATTCCAAGCGTTTTGCATGCTTGTAGTCCTGCCAAGAGCCCTTCATATTCTGTCGCGTTGTTGGTTGCTGCAAAGTGTAATTGAACGACGTACTAGAGTTGCTCTCCCTGGGGGGAGACTAGCACAACCCTAGCCCCCGAGCATTCATAGGCACGAGACCTATCGAAGTACATGGTCTAACGATCTTCTTTAGATCTATCGAGCTCGGTAGCAGATGGCGCTGGATTCATCCACTCCACTACAAAGTCTGCCAAGACCTGGGACTTGATCGCCATGTGAGCTGAGAATTGGATCTCGAACTCGGCGAGCTCCATGGCCTACTTCGCTATTCGACCACTAGCGTCTTGATTTCTTAGGATCCCCCTAAGCGGAAAGTTGGTTGGGACCATAATCTTGTGGGCTTGAAAATAATGTCATAGCTTCCTAGAGGCCATGAAAAGCAAGTACAAGAGCTTCTGGACCTCGGGGTAATGCTCCTTTGGTCCATGCAAGACTTCGCTGACGTAGTAGATTGATCGTTGTGCTCCATCCCTTTCCACTATTAAGATTGTGCTTACTGCCTGCGGGGTCGCTGCCAAATATAATAGCAAGGTCTCCCTCGATTTTAGAGTGGTTAGGATGGGCGATGCGACGGAATCTTGCTAGCTCTTCAAAAAGAGCGGTTAAACTTCTTAGTCAAGTGAAACCATTATGCTTGCAGAGTGCCTTGAAGAAAGGCAATCCACGCTCGCTTAACCTGGAAATGAAGTGACTTAGAGCTGCCATTCATCCGATCAAGGCTTGGACCTCCTTTACACAACTAGGTGGTCACATGCTTTCGATGGCTTCAATCTTTTCCGAGTTTGCCCCGATGCCCTATGGACCGACCATGTAGCCAAGCACCTTGCCCGCCCTCACACTGAAGACACATTTTTCTGGATTAAACTTTATTCGATGTTTGTTGAGGTTACAAAAGGTTTCCTCAAGGTTGAAGACATGACTCAAGGCGAGCTTATTTTTGACCACTATGTCGTCCACATAGACCTCCAGATTGCGACCTATTTGGTCTGGGAAGGTTTTTTGCATGAGACGTTGGAAAGTTGCTCCAGCGTTCCTGAGATCGAAAGACATGGTCGTGTAGCAGAACGTGTCAAACGGGGTAATGAAGGAAGTCTTCTCTTCATCTTCAGGTGATATACTGATCTGGTGGTAGCCCGAGTAGGCATCTATAAAGCTCATCACCTGGGACTCCGCTATTGCGTTGACCAACTGGTTAATGCAGGGCAACAGGAAATTATCCCTGGGACAGGAAGCATTCAAGCCCGTATGGTCGACACACATGTGCCATTTGCCCCCCTTTTTCTTGACAATGACCGGATTCGCTAGCCATTCCGAATGCTCAACTTCTCAAATGAAGCCGGCCTTGAGGAGCTTGTCGAGTTCTTCCCAGATGATAACTTACTTTTTCGGGGAGAAACGTCTGAACTTTTGCCGCAGTGGTTTTTTGTCAGTTCGAACTGCTAAGTTGTGCTCAATTACTTCCCTTGGGACTCTGGGTATGTCAGATGGTTCACAAGTGAACACATCATCATTTTTCCAGAGGAAAGTAACGAGCTCGACCTTGGTCTACTCTGCGTCACCTAGCGAAACCGCCTTGGTCTCTCCTCCAGGCTAGAGGGCAACTTTTGGCCAGGAATTCTTTGGCTCTTGGTCAGGGCCGCAATAAGGCAATTGCCCGACCATGTCTAGTGCCTTCTCATCGCAGCTTAGGGCCGCCTTTTGGTTCCCTCTTACGGTGATTACTCTGCCTAGACCGGGAATCTTCAACCACTGGTACGCATGATGCGTAGTAGCCATGAACTTGGCAAGAGCCAGTCTGCCGAGGATGGCATTGTAGGCTGACTCGAAATCGACCACCTCAAAGGTGATCATCTCCGTCCGAAAATTGCTCGGACTCCTGAGTGTGACAGGCAAAATGACCTGGTTGAGAGGTTTGGCCGAGGTGCCTGGAACGATCCCGTAAAAGGGGACCGCTATGCTCTTGATTTTGAACTGAGGGACTTGCACCTCGTCCAAGACTTTGGTGGATATGAGATCCAAGGAACTTCCGCCGTCGATGAGCACTCGTCCCACTGTGGTGTTACTGATGATCGGGTTTACGACCATTGGAAGCCTCTGGAGTTTGGTTAATCCAAGGGGACAGTCATCCTTGGAGAAGGTAATGGGTAGCTCGGACCACCTGAGCTGTTGCACGGGGGGCTTGCCCTGAGTGACATGGTGCACTTCCCGTGCCACCTCCTTTAGGTCTCGATGGGATCTGTAGGCTGAGGAGCCCCCGAATATTACTGCAATATGATTGCGAGGCTCCTGGTATTCCATATCCTCTTCGTCATCAGCGGGCTTTTTGCCCTTACTATTCTCGCCTTGCTCTGGGAGCATAGGCATGGAGCTTTTGCTATTGTAGAACTGTTCCAAGCAGAACGTCCAGGTCCAGCAATTACAGAGGTTGTGCCCGTACGCCTGATGGAGCGGGCAGAAATGGTCACCCAACGGGACACCTTGGTCGTTGTAGTGTTGGGGTGGTCGACCCCTGCCTCTTTCGCTGAAATTCTTCTGTTGCTATGGGCTGCGGCTTCGCGACTAATCTTTGCTCGGCAATGCGCGACCACGTTAGAGCGTGACGACCTCTTTTTCTTTTTCTTGATCTTTTTCTCTACGGAGCCTGCATTCTTCTTACTCGTGGAGCCTTCTAAGCCCGGTTGAGAAGGGAGCTTGCCCTCATCCAGCATTTTCTTCCACTAGATTGCCTCATCATCGTTCACGTACTAATCGGCCATGTGGAACAGCTTGCTAGCCGTTAAATCAAGATGGATCTCTAGATCCTACGTGAAGCGGATGTCTCGGACCCCAAACTTGAAAGCGCGGATGACTGCTTCATCAGAAACATTAGGGATCGAATTCCACACTTGAATGAACCTTTGGACGAACTATCGCAAAGACTCACTTCCATCTGGATCAAGCACTCGAGGTCACGCTCTTTGCCCGGGCGGGTGTAGCAGCTCTAGAAATTTGCTGAGTGCACTGCTGAGTTGCCTTCAGGAGCAAATTGACCCCTCCTTCTGATTGAAGAGCCAAGTCGGAGAAGCTCTGTCAAGCACTGTAGGTAGGAAGTTAGCCATAACTCCCTCGTCACCTCTAGCTGCTAAAATCATAGTGGTGTAAATGGAGAGGAACTCATCCAAATTCTAAGTCCTGTTGAATCTCTCGATGTGGCCAAGCTTGAACTTGCTCGGCCACGAGACATTACGAAGAGGCGCTGCAAAAGCCCGACATCCAAAAGTTGGGGCGCCGTGGTGGTCTCTTTAGCCACGGTGATCACGGCGATCATCGCTATGCTAGCTTCCGACACGCGGACCAAGGCGAGTGAAAACTTCTCGATGTCGGTGCGACAGGGATCGATCTAACGTAGAATGCTCGGTATGCCCATGACCGTGACAAGCATACCTTAGAGTCGTCCCGGTACCGATCATACCTCCCACAGCCTTCTCAAGCAAGGCTTTGAGAATCACTGTGACGGGAGCGAACAGGGGTGTGATGTTGATTTTCCCGGGAAACGCTCCTGCTTCTTTATCACGAGGTGACCCTGAAAGCTTCATGTCGGTGGCGAGTTTCTCCAAGTCTTTGGCTACGACCGTGCCCATTGCTTCCAGGTCCACCTGTTCGGGGAAATTCCAAAGATTGCACACGACCGCCACTAGAGCTTGCAATCGCTCCCTGCTCTGGGAATGAGAGGAGGTGAGTTTGGTCGACGATCGCGTACATGCTCCAGTGTGTGACACCCGCAGGAAATCTCGCGAGCTGGGGTTTCAGCTCTGGTGCTAGGTTTTTCACGAGCTTGACGGTGGATGCTTGCCAAGGTCTTGTTTAGGGACGTTTCCAGGTGGTTTCTGGCCGCTTCATAGCGGTGATGACGGGTAGCCCTTGAGGATTCAACCTCAGGGTCTTCTTCTCCTCCCGCCATATTGACATCGTGGGAATGTGAGGATCGTGAAGGTGACATCATGGTGTCTCCTCGCGATGTAGTTTCATGATCGGGCTCGAAATGGTCGGGAATGTCCAGACCATCGTAGAGTCCATCACACTCCTCATCATCTATGAGGGTATCACGCTGAGAGCGAAGGTATCGCTCTTGCGCTGCAGCCACTAGGGAAAGACTCCCGGGTTCGATGTGACCCTCTAGGTCAGCGACACCAGCTATGCCTTCATCGGCATACTACATGTCATTATCCTCGGAATTGGGCATCTTCAGGGATTCTTCACGAAAGGATCTACTAGTGATGATCCCCACGGACGGCGCCCACTGTCGACGTTTGGGAAATAGGTTCTCGTCAAGCTTACTTGTTGAATGAGGGATCAACAGCCCCTTTTTGGTGAAGGATTTGTGTCTAGGGAATGCTCTTAGGATAGGATACTTGAAAAATAGACAAAGGTTTATACTGGTTCGGGCCTCCCACAGTGGAGATAATAACCCTAGTCTAGTGATTTCACTATTGCTATCAAACTCTTACAGGAAGGCTCGTGTATCTCTATGCATTTGTGTCTTGCTCTCTCTTTTTCTCTGTCCCCCCTTTACCGATTTACCGGGGGGTTCTTATAGCTCACGAGATACTTGAAATAACTGCAGCCAAATAATGCACGATTTACTGCATTAACCGTGGCCGTAATTGTAGCCTTGATTCTTGCCACGTTCCCGTTGTGGGCATAACGGCCCTGGATCATGGCGTAATTATCGCCACTCAAACGTTGTGGGGTGAACACGATCTTCCGATTATGCTTGAGGATTTCCCCAGCTTTGACTGATCATTGCACGTCATTGTCACTATAAGGCAGCCAAGAGCCATCTGAAGGCATCTCTGAACAGAACCCTAGCGTGCATTCGTCACCAAGCTCGTGAACTGCCCGGCACCAGGGCTGAATCCTCAGCTCGCGGGAGTTCCCACGGGCACCTTTCCCCGGAGCATGTGCACGATCGACAGCCAAGGTCACCTCCTCCCGTTCTGCAGAGTGTTGAGCGGTTGCAGGCTATGGCAATGGTCGTGCACGATCTTCAGAATTTCCCCGGTCAGGTGGACCTAGAGGCAATGGGCACGGTCGTAGCTGAAAATCTAGAGAAGCTCGTCATCGACATGAAGTTTTCAGGATCACCTCGCGACAAGGAAGCCCGGAGTGTTTCCCGGGAAAATCAGCGTCACTCTCCTGTTCACTCCCATCACGGTGACTCTTGGAGCCCTACTCGGGAAGGCCGTAGGAAGCATGATCGGTACCGCGAGGATGCTTGAAGCGATTCCGGATGACCTCGCGGGGTCAAAGATATGCCCGTTCCAGTCACGGGCATACTGAATACTCGACCTCAGAACGGTCTCCGCTGCGTCGGCATGGAGAGGTATTCTCTCGCCTTGGTTCTCGCGTCGGAAGTCATCACGGCAATGACCGTCATGATTGCCATGGTCGGAGGGATTATCACGACAGCCCGGCCTTCGGGTGCCGAGCTTTCTCAATGTCCCTTCGGGATGTCTCATGGCCGAGCAAATTCAAGCCCGGTCATTGTCGGCGTATTTCGCCGAACAAGACCCCGTCAACGAACAGGGTTGACCGCTCCCGGGATGGAGGGTATGGTTCGGTAGAGGGCGTCTTCGTGGCCAGAAACCCTAATGACTCTCACACGAGGGACTCCAGGGATCAATAGATCGATGAACATGGTGACGTACCCAGGTTTAGGCCCCCAGCGCGGGTAATAGCCATACGTCTTACTAGATCTTCGTTGATGAAATGTGGAGGTGATTACAATGGTTCTTCTGGTGTCGAGCTTGGATAAGTCTCAGATTTGGCTTTGGCTCCGTCCCCCTTCTCCAAGCACCAGAGCGCCCGTATATAGACGGGGTTGGCTCGGGCAGGTGAGAAGGTGACGCTATACTGATCTACAACTCATTAATTACACCCATCATTCCAGCCTTACATCGACCCATAACTCATTTATTACACCCGTCGCTGTAGCCTTGTCCTTCAAACCCCATTTAATGCCATTGTATGGCTTCGCCAAGTCCGCTCGGGATATGACGCTCCTGCGATGGGTTTGGTGAGAGGCGTCAGATGGATGGGCCGTCGTCATGTCGATAGTAGAATTCTTTACAATCAATGCCACGACCACGGCATGTCGGGGAAGGAAACCGAGGAAGCTTCTCCTTATTCGCTGGTTGCCTTCGTGGCACGGCGAGGGGCGAATGCCTACGCTTGCCCGCCGCCTAATAGCGCCCCGTGAGCGGAAGCGATCACCAACACTCGCCCGAGCCGCCCGTGGGCTTACGCCCGTGGCGAGGCTTGATTGCCCACCGCGGCGAGCCGCCACGCAGAGTCTTCTGCCCAGCGGCGTGACCGCCCACGCTCGCCGGCGCCACCTAGCCGGCACTGGCGGGCAAGGCTTCGCCCGCCTTACCGCCGAGCGCTATATGGGCTTCCCGACCGGCGAGCATGACCGCCCACCTTGCCCGAGCCGCCCGCGTGGGCTTACTGCCCGTGGGCGAGGCTTAATCGCTTACACGCGCGAATATAACGCAGGCTTCCCACCAGGCGGGCGTGACCACCCACCTACTCGCCAGGCCGCCACGTGGGATTACCGCCCGGCGAGCAGGGAATGATCGCTCACCTGCTCACTAGGTCGCCACGTGGGCTTCTCGCCCGCTGGGCCAGGCCGCTTCTTAGGCCCACTAATCTATGGTGGAGAGGGTACCCCGGTGCAAAGTACACCGATATTAGCCCCCGGGTCCATCCTGGAATGCGCGTTAGTTGCCTTTTAGACCTCATTTAATGTCGGTGCGTTCCTGGATGGGCCCACAACCGAAACCGCATAGCTGTCTCGGTCCTCCCATACTCGCCAATTTTCTTGGGACAAAAGCGTCGCGTCCCTTTGCTTGCTTACGAACCGTCTGTGTGGGGGGCCCTATATATACACGCCCCCAACAAGCAGTTCACGTTTTCTGACCCTTGCGCACTTTGCTTCTTGCCCTTTCATCTTCCTTGTTCAAAAAACTTCGCTTCGGCTCCAATGACGCAACCTCTTCTCCCTTCCACCGTTGGAGCGAACAGGGTGGATCTGCTCTCCAAGATGGTGCCTGAAGGCTCCCTCCACCTTCGCTAGGGAACCCCCGCGCCAAACTGCGATCCAGGGGAGATCATCGTCTTCGCTTAGGGGCTTTGGCCGACCTGGTGCCGTCGTTCTCTGAATTCTTCCTCACTGTTCTTCACTTCTATGAAATCCATCATCTCCACCTCTCCCCCAACTCCATCGTCATTCTCTCCATCTTCGCCTATCTCTGTGAGATGTTCGTAGGGGTGATGCCCAACCTTCCTCTCTTCCGCTACTTCTTCATCTGCCAAAGCTCCCCTGACAGTGGGATCGCGGGGAGCTGCCACTTCCGTCTCCGCAATGGGTCGGCCCCTCGCTACATTCCCTTCCAGCCAAGATCCAACTGGAAGATGTGGTGGAGTGACTGGCTCTACATCGGCGACGACAGCGGGGTTGACCTCCTCGGGATGCCCACGCGCGCTGGGCGGAGGTCCTGGCTGGAGTTACTTCGAGGCAGCGAGTTCCTAGCGATGGCGGCCCGCATCAGCGATTGCGGAATGACTGAGCCTGATTAAGTCTTTGGTGGTCGAGACTTCGTGGCTCGGAGATCGGCCCCCTCCGTCGTCGTGCCCTTCTGCATGGCGATATCACGAGGGCAACGACATGGCCTGCGTACCCGAGCAAAATGTTATGTTGCCCATCTTACACATACATATTCCTCTTCGTGGTCACCATCAACTGATATCTTTGTCTTCTTTTTGCGCCAGGCGAGGGAAATCTGGATGGCCCCGCCATCTCAAGGTGTTATCGAGTTGCTCTGCGGTCTTGGCGGCACAGACTTTCTGCCGGGTCCACGAGCCTTCTGCGATCTGGAGTTCACGGAGCACCTTCGGATCATCCAATCGTTCCCGGCGATGGACTCCACTGGCCCAGCTGTGCTGCCGGCCCGTGGTCCCTTAGTGATTATTGACTAGGCCCGGCGGAATGATCGAGCCTTGAGCAAATGGTCGATCGCTCGGGCGCCTACTGGCGCATGACCCAAGAGGGCCCGTGCGGAGGCCAAACCACGTGACCACGGCTCCGCCGCTCCACCAAGTGCGCCCGGAGCGGGGGCATCTTCATCTGGGGCGACGACATCCGCCGCCCCTCCTCTGGCGCTGGCTGCACCAACGCTGACTCCTGCGACGCCGTCCTCAACAGCACCGACTCCACCAGCACCAACTCCAGTGGCGCCGACTCAACCATTGCTAGTACCGCCGGGCGGCCTCACGTTCGAATGACCTCCTTGACTGATGGCCTCCAAGGGTGGCCCACCAAAACACCCGCCGTGCGGATATCCATGCCCAAGCTAACGGCGGGAACCTCTGCCCAAGGGCAACCTAGCAGCCCCGAAGCAGCCAAGATGGACGTCGCTGCATGCAAGCATTTCGCCCGTGACCTTGTTGTCCTTGCGCCCGAGCCACCAGGTGTGGGGAGCGCCCCTTGCTGAAGTCGGTGAAGCGCTCTAGCATAGCGCCCTCCTCACGGTAGCCACCAGTAAGCGAAGCGGATGTATGCATAGCGGATGCGTCTTTATGGAGTCGAGAAGAAGGAAACCTTCTTGGCAAGAGAGGGTCGCCGGGCAACCCTGCTCACCGGGCGCCAAGAGGCCGAGAACAACGCAAAGCGGCGGCAGAAGAAGCGGCACCTGCCGCACAACCTCGCTATCATGCGCCGACGAACTTCTGCGCCAGGTGAGGCCTTGGAGCCACCGGTGGATCTTCGTGAGCCGCTTCGGCCAGCCGATGTCTGATATGCCTTGCATCACTTTCGGGTTCTGCGATGCTCTGCGACCTCTGGCTTGCCATGGCCGCCCGCTCCGTCCGGGAAAGAGGCGGCAAATCACTCACTGACCACCGCGACCTTCGTCTTTGGCGTGCTACGCCTCGACGATGCCTCCTTCAACCCAATGACCGAAATCGTGGATAGCATTGAGAGGCGAGGCCCAGCGCGGCGCAGCGCTGCCGCGAGCTGCCGAACACATCGCCGGCATGATGGTGGTGGAAGGCCTGGACCTCGAGGTGACGGCAGTGGAACCGGAGGCCGAGGAAGACGATAGGTACATCCAAGTTGTCAACGACAACTGATGGCCCGGGCTGCTTCCTTCGTTTTCTTTGTTTCTTTTTGTTCCTGTTTCTCTGCATGCCAGAACAATCTTAGTAATTGTAATGACGTTGGCATTGTTGGGTTTTACCTGCGTGTGCTTGTTTGTTTGCGTTCTGATTGTGTTTGCTCAACTCAACCATTGGACGATCAGCCCCTAGCCTTACCATGATGCGAACCTGAACACTTAGGTTAGGTCGATACTTAGGCATTTCTTGAGTAATTGCAAGCGACTGTTATAACGCAAACAATGGTAATGCAAAACATGCAGGATGGAGACAAACAAAGTCTTAAGTCCTTGCGCAAGGTTGTCACTGACTCCTGCCCTTTTGGAACTTATATCCTTATGATGTCTCGGAACCTAACCGCAGCGTTGCGTGACAAAGCGAGCTCTCGGGAAGCGATATTGGGCCAGGGTGCTCCGGTGGACGGCCAACAAAAGCTGCGAGCCAACCGATGTGTCGCGAGCAGCGTTTGAGTCACAGTGCCGCACTCACCTCTGATGCGCCTCATCCATGCGGCGCAAGCATGCGTTCCTTTTATCAACGAGAGCCATAGTTATCGGAGACCCGACAACTACGCACAACTTGACCCAATAGGGTGCAGATGCAAAAGATAAGCTGACATTGCTAGGGCGAGCAACTTATCTTAGTCGCCATTGCCGGTGACCGGCCGGGCAAGCCACGAAGAGCCGATACAAAGCGGCGGGCGTGGTCGCCCACACTCGCCCGGGGCGCCCGCAGAGCCATCTCAGGAGTTTGAATTAGGTCAGTGCTCCAACACTTCATCTGTGATTGTACGTAGCCACTGAAAATACAAGTAGGCGTTACGCAAAGTATGCAAGAAATATATTGGACAACGTAAGCTCCTACGCGGGGTTGTCATGGTCCCTTTCTTTAGAACTTAGGTCCTTGTGATTGAACCCGACTGCGGTGTTACGCTGCAAAGCGGCGAGTTCAGAGGTGGTATTGGGCGGCGGTGCTCGCGGTGACAGCGGCCGTGATTGCCAGCGAAACCAACCCGGAGTGTCGAGCCACGTTTGAGCCAAATGCAGTACTCACGCAGTTACTCGTCTCTCATGGCAGCATAAGCGGGTGTTCTGTGAATCAACAAGGAGCGGCCAAACCGCCGGCACCCATGGCACCCCCGCGCAATATTATCCACCAGGGCACAAGCAGAGAGAATAAAGCAGAAGCCTTTAAGGCAAGCAACTTTCTTGACACGCCAACAATGTCGCCCGATCACTGGGGCAAACCGCCCTACACGTACCAATTAGAGTGAATTACCGGGTACTTACAGTTCTTAGGGCTAAAATTTTTGCAACAACTCCACGTTGAAGGAGTTGGCCAGCTCTTGGTCGTCCTCAGTGGCCAATCGGATCGCCCCGGGTCGAGATACTGAGACCACCTTGAAGGGGCCCTCCCATTGGGGAGATAGTTTATGGAGCCCGATATGCGTCTAAATTCTGCGCAAGACCAGGTCGCCTACTGCCAGTGTTCTCTCATGGACCCAGGTGGTGTGGTACCGCTTGAGACTTTACTGGTACCGAGCGACACGCAAGGCCGTCCGGTCACGTACCTCCTCCAGAAGGTTGACTTCTTCTCCACGGTGATCTTCTTGTCCTTCCTCGCTGAACGCTGAGACACGCGGTGAGCTGGCATGCAGCTTCGGACAGAGGACAACCTTCGAGTCAGAGACCAGAAAAAAGGTGTTTCTCGGCCTGCTTGGGGCGTGGGTCGGGCGACTACAACATAGCCGAAAGTTCTTCCGTCTACCACACCCCCCGCTTATGGAGTTGATCAAATGCTATGGTCTTCAAGCCTCTCAACACCAGCGCGTTGGCGCGCTCAGCTTGGCCATTGCTCCTTGGATGGGCAACTAAAGCAAAGCATACCTTGGTGCCTATCTCATCACAAAACTCCAGGAAGGCCTATTGGTGAAGCGAGAGTCACGGTTAGCCGGTGATGATACGATTGGCGACTCCATGCGGAGTGAAAAGATTCCATGGATGAACTTGATAGCGGCGGAAGCCGTGATGGCTTTATCTTGCTTGACAAAACCCCTTGGTAAATTTGTCGATGGTGACAAACAAATGGGTGAAGCCCCGCGTGGCCCGTGGGAATGGGCCCAGGATATCCAACCCCTAGACCGTGAACGGCCAAGAGAGCGGGATGGTTTGCAGAGCTTGTGCTGGTCGGTGGATTTGCCCAGTGAAGAATTGACATGCTTTGCATCTCTCTCCTGCTTCGCAAGCATCCTGGGGAGACGATGGTAAGCCAATAAAATCCTTGGCGGAGCAACTTTGCTTGAAAAAAGCGTCCGGCGGACATATGGCTCTTGCACATGCCTCCATGGATATCGGAGAGCAGGCTACTCCTCTCTTCCTGAGTGATGCACTTTAGTAGAATTCCATTTCTACTCCGGCAATATAGGTCCCCACCTACCAGAGTATAACACCTAGCTTTGCGTGCAATTTTCTCAGCTGAGGTATCATCGTCAGGGATCACTCAATTTTGCAGGAAGGCTAGGATAGGATCCATCCACTGACCTTCCCGACCAAGAGTGGCGATCACACGGTGATTGCAGGTACTCAACAGCCAAGCTTTTCCCAGTGCCACATCGGTGCTTCAGCAACTTCCTCCGGGACACAGGGGTTTTGAGGTGGAGTCTGTTGCCTACCCTCCACAGGCGAAGGCCACGGCAGCTACACCGCCCTCTCCACACTCGAGGTCGGCAGCAGCTGCACCCGTCGTCCCCACTTTGCCGGGGCAGCAGACGGTCGGCGATAGTCTTTCTTCAAGACCGGCAAGAGACGGAAGGTTCTCTCGAGGATCTTGGCTAATGAACCGTCCAGCCATATGGTTGTCGCGTCGAGGATATGGATATATCCGGTCCTTGAGTGCGCTCCATCTTCACGACCTCAGCCAAGTAAGCGGCCATGGTAGAAGATCGAGCATTGAAATTCCTTTCACTCTTGATTGATGACCCGGTGGGGAGTCGCCTTTGACTTAGGCGCCCGGGCGCCCTACTTGGCCAGTGGCGAAGCCACCGGCAAGCCCTCATATTCGACGATGTTATTGGTGGCCTTGAAGTCGAGGGCAATCACATATTGGAGGACGTCACCGGTTGGGGAGACGGGACTACTCGGGCCGCGCCTTTGAACTGATGGAGCCGTCGAAGAATAAGGTTAGAGAAGCGTGTGTTCTTCAACCGGGAGTGGCGAAGTCCATTCGGCAACAAACTCCGCTAACCGGCTCTTGATGGCGGTCTTGAGGAACAAACTTGAGGCAATTCCCCGGCTCCTTGGCCATTTTAGCGATCTGACGTACGCCTTTACGGTTGTGAAGGATCTCTTGTTAGGGGGTGGCATTGACTAAGTGATTTCTCACCACAGAAGTAGTGCCGCAACTCACTGGGCATGCAGTCCGGTCGTCTGACATCTTCTATGCTTCTGCGGGTATCACGGTCTCGCCTCGTGTAACACCTTGCTAACGTAGTAGGCCAGAAGCCGGGCGTCTTCCCTCTGCGCCACCAATACCGCTCACCATTCTTTGGGGTGTGCAGTGATATCTGAGGCAATGGTTCACCGGGCTTAGGCGACCCGATCTTCCAGTGGGGAGGAGAGTCTGCTTCAAGTCTTCAAGCGTAGTTGAGCTTCTCGATCCACTTTCGAAGTGGTTTGTCTTCTTTAGCGACTTGAATAAGGGTAGCTTCATCTCCCCGGCAGGCAATAAATTGCCCGAGGAGGCGTGACGACCAACCGGGCGTTACACTGCTTGGCGAATTGGCGGCTTCATGTGTTCAATGGCTGCTATCTTGTCAAGATTGGCCTCGATGCCGAACATGCACTTCTTGGGGTTTCTGGGCACGCCGAACATGCACTTCTCGGGGTTGAGCTTTAAGCCGTTCTTCCGGAGGTTGGCGAAGGTTTCCTCCAGGTCTTCAATCAGTTCTTCACTCTTTTTCACTTTTACGACCAAGTCGTCGACGTACACCTCAAGATTGCGCCCTATCTGTGGACGGAAAGTAATATGGATGGCGCGTTAATAAGTACAACCAGTATTTTTTAACCCAAAAGCCATTCTGATATAACAATAAATGCCCATGGGGGTTACAAAAGTAGTTTTTTCTTTGTCTTCGCCTGCAAT